>JAJHZJ010000600.1:6715024-7302524 GCA_023548195.1 Bettongia penicillata ogilbyi | reverse complement strand
ACCCCCTCAGGGAACTGAGCCTGGGAGGTGGCCCTGCCCCCACCTGAGCAGCAGTACTTAATCTCTCTATGAATAGCAACCCTCCCCCCCCCACACCTCCCCCCTGTTAAAGCCCTGAGGCTAGGGAGCAGCATTTCAATCTCAGACCCCAAGCACTAGCTGGGTGGATCTAGGCAGGGGTGCAGAGGAATCTCAGAAGTCAAGTAAATGTCTAGAAAAACACCCAGAAAAGGGAAGAAAAATATGACCATAGAAGGCTACTATCTTGGTGAACAGATGTTTCCTCCTTTCCTTTCTGATGAGGAAGAAAAATGCTGACCATCAGGGAAAGACATAGAAGTCAAGGCCTCTATATCCCAAACATCCGAAATAGATATCCAATGGGTTCAAGCCATGGAAGAGCTCAAAAAGGATTTTGAAAATCAAGTTAGACAGGTGGAGGAAAAACTGGGAAGAGAAATGAGAGAGATGCAAGAAAAGCATGAAAAATGGGTCAATACCCTGCTAAAGGAGACCCAAAAAAATGCGCAGGGGTGGGCTCCGTGTCTGGAGCATGACAGACCCCTGGGCACGGCTTTCCAGGTCTCTCTGGAATGGAACTCTCTTCCACTGTGTTTCTGCATGGCTTGCAGTACTCCAGAATTTGTGGGGAGTTCTTTTTACAGAAAATTTATGGGCTGTGGGTTCAGCGCTAGCATACCTGAATCTTTCTACTCTGCCATCTTGGATCCTCGCCCCCCCAGGAGACTTTTTAGTGGAGGGAAAAAGAGGACAGCTGAGAAAAAAACATGAAGTTACTCTCATCACATTCGACTAAAGGAAGGAATAAAATGCACACTCATTTTGGTATGAAAACCTATCTTACAATACAGGAAAGTGGGGGAGAAGGAGATAAGCAGGGTGGGGGGGATGATGGAATGGAGGGCAATGGGAAGAGGGAGCAATTTGAAGTCAATACTCGGGGAGGGATAGGATCAAAAGACAAAATAGAAACAATGAAGGGCAGGATAGGATGGAGGGAAATACAGTTAGTCTTACACAACACGACTATTATCGAAGCCATTTGCAAAACTACACAGATATGGCCTATATTGAATTGCTTGCCTTCCCAAAGGGAATGAGTAGGGAGGGAGGGATGTGGAGAGGTTGGTACTCAAAGTTTTAGGAACAGCTGTTGAGTATTGTTCTTGCTGCTAGGAAATAAGAAATACAGTTAATGGGGAATAGAAAGTTATCTCTGGCCCTACAGGACAAAAGAGAAGATGGGGCCAAGGGAAGGGAGGGGTGATAGAAGAGAGGGTAGATTGTGGATAGGGGAAATTAGAATGCTTGGTGTATTGGGGTGGGAGGAGGGGACAAATGGGGAGAAAATTTGGAACCCAAAATTTTGTGGAAATGAATGCAAAAAAAAAAGTTAAATAAAGAAATTACGTATTAAAAAAAAACTGCTGGATCTCTACTATCAGCCATGTTGAAGTTAGCTTCTCATCACTTTTGAACTCGCTTTTTCTTAACTTACACATGCATAGACACACACACAAACACACAAATGTACCTACACTCATACATATAATGTGTATATTAATCATATATTATGCATAATTTAGGATATATAATTATATAATGCATTGTAAAAATTATAAATACATATTTGGACTATCTATATTTTTAATTTTTTTAGCATCTCTTTAAAAAATGATCTCCAAATACTCTTCCTCTATCCTACTGCTTCCTAACCATGGAGAGGGCAGTCAATATGAAACTCATAGTACATGTGAAGTCACGGAAAACGTTTCAATATTCTTCATGTTGCAAAAGCAAGAAAATAAAATGAAAAGAATATACTTCAATCTGTACTCAAAAATCATCAGCTCTCTATAAAAGAATTCTTTGGTAGTTTGGTTTGACACTGAACACGTAAATTAATTTAGGTAGAATTTTAATATTTTAAATGGCTCAACCTGACCTTGAGCAATTAATATTTGTCCAGTGATTTAAATCTGTATGTAAAAAGTGTTTTGTATTTGTGTTCAGGCAGTTCCTGGCTTTGTCTTGGAAGGTAGACTTCAACGACTTTTATACTGTTTGAAGTTATTCTAAACAGAATTTCCCTCTCTATCTTTCCTGGTTGGTTTTGTTGGTAATATATTAAAATGTTAATGATTCTTGTGGGTTTATATTATAATTTGAAATTTTTCTAAGTCTTATTCTTTTGACTCATTTAAAAAAATTCACTCTCTAATCTTACTTTCGTTTTCTTTTTGCCTAATCTCATTGCCTCTATTCCTTTCTTCTTGTCTCTGCTATATCTGGCATTTCTAGTACAATATTACATAATAATGGTGGTAATGGACATCTTTGCTTCACCTTTGTTCTTATTGGGAAGGCTTCTAGCGTATTCCCATTACAAATAATGCTTGTTTTTAGTTCTAGAAAAATACTGCTTACCTTTTAAGAAAAGCTCCATTTATTCCTATGCTTTCTAATGATTTTAATAGTAATAATTGTTATATTTTTCAGAATCTTTTTTCTACATCTCCTGATAAAATCATATTTTTGTGATTGTATTAGTGATATAGTCAATTATGCTTATAATTTTCCTAATATTGAAGCAGTGCATTCCTGGTACAAATCCCATGTGATCATCTTTGTGATATACACCTGAAGTTTACATGATGGCTTTTTATTTAAATTTTTACATCATGAATTGCCAATTATTTTATGGAACTATTAATTTATTACAATGCCCAAAAAAGGAAAATTCTCCCAAGAGGGAACAAAAGGTTCAGCCACATGCTCACAAATTCATTGTGCCTTTTTCATTCACAGGTAGATGGGACTGGTGCTCCCAGTTTATGACAGATGGAATGGGACTGTGAGGGGGTCCCTATGGGTCAAAGTGGGGCAGGCAAGCCCAATTTTTTTATTAGGATCAGGAAAGACCACAGTGGCAGAAAGAAGGAAATAGTAATGCTTCAAACACCATTTAATAAGAAACAGAGAATACATTGACAGAGTATGTGGAGGGCAGAAAGGGATCTTGGAAGGAGGAAAGGGGTAATGGAGGGTGGAAAGTAGTAGTGGAGGATAGCAGGCAACAATGGAGAAGAAAAGGGGGAAATGCAGGTTGGTAGGGCAGAGTGGAGAAGAGTGTGGGGTTGCATGAACCTCATAGCAGATTGAAGAGTTCTGTTGTAGGGCAGGGTTTTGGAGTCCCATTTTATAGGTTTTGGGGGCTGATACACTAATACTTATCTATGCTGTCTTAGGTTCAGTTCATTAGCATAGCAACATCATCTTAAAGTTAATTGCAGTACCTTCTGGACAGTTCATTAGCATAATGTTTTGCTGATATTACTACATATGTTTGGAGCTTATTTGAGACTTACAGATCAAGGGCAGTTGGCAGGACCCAGGGGCTTTTATATTAAGGCCTAACCGGCTTCCCCTAATTTTGTACATAGTCTCAGGTTATGGCCTCAGTTAATTTAAGAGGCAGTTTCCAGTGGCTCCTGTGCTCCCCAACCTAATTTATGAGATAGTTTACAAGTAACTGTTATATGCCTTTAATTTATGTGACAGTTTGTCAGTTTCTGACTAGGTTCTCTCCTGAAATCTTACTCCGTATTATTATTACCTTATACTAACTTTTACCTACTTAAACTTATTTACCATACTAACTAGGTGGAAGTGGGGTGCTGGTCAGGAGGAAGAGAACAAGATACAATTTTAACATATATCAGTATTTGTTAAGGAAATTTGTATATAATTTTCTTTCTTTGTCTTTGTTCTTCCTGATTTAGGTATTAAAACTATATTTGTGTTATAGAAAAAAAATATAGGTCTCTTTTTCTATTTTTTCAAATAGTTTTTATACCATTAAAATTGATTATTCTTTAAATGTTGATAGAATTCATTTGTAAATTCATCTGGTCCTGAGAATTTTTTCTTAGGGAGCTCATTTATGGGTTACTCAATTTTTTTTTTCCCCAAAGTAGGGTTACTTAAGTATTTCCACTTCCGTTTACCTGGGCAATTGATTATTTTTTTTTTTTTTGTATTCATGCATTTCATTTAGATCCACTCTTGAATCTTTTAATTCAACTTCTCATGTATCTAGTAAAACCTCAGAGTGCAAGGTATAGGTAAGGAGGTGTTCCTTGAACATGAAAGCCGCAGCCAACTCTTTATATTAACTTCTATTCAGTGTGACATACCTTGTACTCTTCCCCTGGCTATTTCTTACTTAGAATTCTCTAATCAGCCCTCTAATTATCTCACCCTGATTTATCTCTATGGTGACAACTAGAGGGTTTTCTTGACCATTGCTAATTAAGTGCTGTCTACTTTTAAATGATAATTTTTCAAAATGTGATTCTTTTCTGGTTTATAGAACTGCCCACTTAAATCTCCTAAATTGGTCTGCTGGAAAGATTGGCCATGACCGTCTTCTTCTTTAGATACTGGCAGATGTTCTGTGTTTCTTAAACTAAGGCTATGCTTATCCCAGAGTAATTAACTGAATAATAGCCCTTTTGGGAATTTAACCTCATGCTCTCTCTTAATTGGATGATTGCTCTACTGTGGACATAATCAATTAGGATTCCAAAGAACTTGTCTTCTACCTTCTAAAACCAAAGTCACCCCCAAATTTAAAACAAAAATATCTAGTCTCGGCCTTCTACTAGCTTCATTCTTGGAATGCTTTGAAATAAAAGGCTTGAACCTGTATCTATAGGTTAGGAATAGTTACCTTACATTTTCCATTTATGAGAAAATTATAAGGATGTCCAAACATCTTCCTTAATGAGAAGATACCATGTCAACATGTGAGCTATACTGGTGATGGAAAAGGCATATACTGGCAAATACATCTGTTATTGAATGATGCAAGTGTCATCACATTTCTCAGGAAAACGGAGGTGGATAGTAGTGAAAGTCAAGTCCATGAGAGATTTCTTCATGAACCATTTGCATTACATATAATTGAAAATTGTCCCACCAAATGAGGGCATGCCCCAGGGTATGGAATTAATCTACTCTCCTTTCCAAGAAATAACAGTTGGATGGTCCTATGACTATACAAGTGCATGAAAATAAACCAAAACAATAGTCATAATCCTTTTTTCCTGCAAAATGGGAAAATCTAAATAAAATTATGGTTTGCTTTTCTTGATTTTCATTTGTAACTTTGCAAACCGTAAACTTTTTGTCTGCATCTAACATTATATACTATCAGATCTTCACAGTAACATAGACAAAATGATTCTCTCAAAATTGAGGGATTCTCCACAATTGTCTGTGCCCTTTTGATAATTCTATGGATTATTTTAAAGGTGTTCTACTTGATTTTCTTTTGAAAAGCAAATAGGAAAACACCTTGGGCAGGAAAGAGCAGAATATCTTGTAAACTCACGATGTTCAGCAATTAAGATGCTTGTTTACAGCCTTTGGGTCCTGAGCCCCCTTTTTTATGTGAGAAACACCTATTTCCATATGATTCCCTCCAAGAACCAGCTGTTTTCTGGTTACTGCATTTATATTCTGGACCCTTGTTTCCTTTTCTAGGATTATACTATCAGAATCTTAGATCTGGAAAGTATCTAAGAGGCTTTTTAGTCCTGCACCCTAGTTTTGCAGATAAGGAAACTGAAGTAATATTGCTATGGAAGAAACAGAAGAAGTGGATTCAAACGACCAGGCTTCACATCCTGGCTCTGTCACTTCCTTCCTCTGTGACCTTGGTTTACTTATTTAACTAATATGAGCCTCAGTTTTCTCAATTATAAAATGAGGAGGGGTCAGAGTAGATGACTGGCTTCCAAAGTACACAGTCAAATTTATAATCCCATGAAAGATACAGTGTTGACAATGAGGAATTTGAGAGAGCTATGATACTCAGTCTTGGCTAGAACACAGTAGGAAAATTATGTGCTCTTTAGGAGTACCACGTTTTAGACATCAAAATGGAACTCCTTTTAGAGAAAGTTAAGAGATGTGAAACCATATTATTTGGAAAGCAGTAAAAAGAAATGAGTCCATTGGTTAGAAAATTAAAAGACTTGAGGTATTAATGATTGTCTGAAATGTTGAAAGATGTCAAGTAAAAAGGGATTAAATGTTTTACATTATCTCAATCAATCAAAAAGCATTTACTAAGAGCTAGTTATTAAAGAGTCAAAGATACACAGGAAAAAAAAGATTGACTCAATGAGGAATTACTTTATGAATAGTTCCATTAAAAATGGAATAAACTTCTTCTGGAGAGAGAGACAGCCTGCTATAGAAGACAGGTTACTGGATTTAGGATAGGATATTCTGGGTCCAAACACTACTCAAACACTTCGCTTTGTTACTTAGGGCAAGTTACATACCCTTTAGGTTTCAGATGAGTTTCTTCATCTGGAAAATGAAAGAGTTAGACTATTCATTCTCTCGGGGCACTATGCCCTGTTTTCTCAACTTCAGAACCATGCTATCTCGATCTCCATCTTCTCTTGGAGCCTGGGGCCTACCCATTCTGGTATATCCAGTGACCCATGTAGCCTGAAACCTGGACCATCCTTCTGTAAGGCCTGTTCCCTTCTTCAAGTGGTGATTTCTTCCTGAAGGGGACACAGTCCAGCTTGTACTGCCTCACTGTCCCTGCCCCTGCCTTTAGACTTCACAACAATCTTGGGTTCCTCCCCTCATCTTCTTAACTCCCTGTGTATTTTCTATCCCCATTGGAACGTAAACTTTTGGATGGCAAGGTTTGTCTTCCTTTTTACTTGTATTTTTATGTTGAATATTTCACACAGTGTCTAGTGCATGTACTTAATAAATGCTTGTTTACATTCCTTTCTATTGATCTCTACCATCCCTTTCAGGGATCTGTCCTTTGTATCTTCAACAGGAGTTTGAATGATGATTTATTTGGGGATATTGTGGAAGAGATTTATATTTGAAACATGAGTTGGACTTGATGGGCACTAAGGTCTTCTTTAGCTGTAAGAATCTATGATTCTTCATATTCCAATTCTCTCCTGAAGTTCTAATGATTTTATTCCTACATCTTTTTGGAAGGTAGTGCTCCCATCAATGAAAACATTGATACTCTGAAGAGTTTAAATATTTTTTCCTTAATATGCTTGTCCCTGATATATTTGCCAATCTTTATGTGAAAGAGTAAATAAGTCTGTAGGTATTGAGGAAAAAAATGGCAATTAAGTGGATCAAATCCATAAAAGGAGGAAACTAGTATTTATGAAATGAAACTTATAACACTTCAGTTTTTGAATATTCTAGAAGTTTTCACAAACAGGATCTCCTGATTTCTAGCAGATTGCTCAGAATTCCAGTTGTTGCTCTCTTTACAACAAATTGTCCCATACACAAGTCACCAAGGTTGTGTGTGTTCATTTCCTCAGACACAGAAGAAAAGAAAATCATGCTCATGTGTTGTTTATATTTAACCCAAGGAGGAAGAAAGGAGATCTAAAGATGAACTCTTTCCTATTTCTTTTGTCCTTTCATATACTCCTCATTTAAAGCATCCTGACTACTCCTGACAGAAAGTACTTCATAAACTTAGAAAGCAATCCTCTCACTAAACTGCCCCCTCAAAAAAAGCTGGAGTACATCAAAAGACACATTAGCTCAGAAAAAAAGTAGGAATAATAATAATATTAGTTATATTTGTATGGAATTTTGAGGTTTGGCAATCATTTCACAAATAATAGTTCATTTTACCCTCGCATCATCCTTTGGAAGTAGGTGCTATAATCATCCTCATTTTACAGGGAAGTAATTGAGACTGAGAGAATTTAAGTGGTTTGCACAAGGTCCCAGAGGTAGTAAATATCTGAATCTCAATTTAATCTCAAGTCTTCCTGACTCCAGGTTCAGCAATCTACCCACTGGGCCAACTAGGGATTATTAACATCTGACATCTCCCTCTTCCCTTTACTGGGATTCAAAGCATTTTCTGTGACTACTAAATTTACTTGTAGCAAGCTGTACTTTGTGGATTCTTATGATCCTAATCCTTTATATTTAACATGTAGCATTTTGTGTATATGTTATTTTCTTGCAGTATAATGTAAGCTCCATGAGGGCAGGGACTTTGCTTTTTGTCTTTACAGTGTCTAACACAGTGTCTCACATGCAAGTTCTCTTAAAATTGTATTGAATTGAATTAAATTTCAGCCCTGTTACATCTCCAGATATGGCAGACTAAGACTGTGGTTTCTAACATTATGTAACGTTATATCCATTGTAACAAAATTCCACTAAAACTGGCAGATTCTCTTATCACAGAATCCTAAGGATTGCCAAAACACAGCTGCTGCTTAATTGCACACATTTTTCTCTGAATGTGAAGACAGAATTATCTACATTAGTAGATACACACATACTTAAGCTGCATGTCCACAGTCATGTAACTTGTTTAACCATAAAAGTCCTTTCTTCCTTTCATCCAGCCTTCCTTCGTGCCTTCCTTCGGTCTTCTCTTCCCATATGATTTCTTCAGTTAAAGGAATTATGTGTACATATACGTCTATATATGTATATGTGTGTGTATATATATATATATATATATATATATATATATATGTGTGTGTGTGTGTGTGTGTGTGTGTAATCCCTCCATTGGTACTGATCAGTAACTTCTCTGTAGCTTATAGCATTAGAAGCACTGGGAACAAAAATATATAATGACGATAATCACTATAATTTTTATAGTGTTTTAAGTTTTATAGGTCATTTATATATCTTCACAGCAAGGTTGGTAGGTGTTATTATTTTCAAGTATTAATTATCTTGCATCATTCTATCTTCAAGACAAGTGCTAGTATCCCATTTTACAGAAGAGGAAACGAAGATTAAGAAAGTTTCTCACTTGGGAGATTCAGAAACTTTCTCACTTATCAAAGGGCCCCCCGGCTAGTCATTGTCCTTTGATCTCAAAAACGACAAAAAAAGACATCACTGTGTTAGAGTCAAGTTACCAGGCATCTGACTGTGGATGATCAGAGCTCAGAATCCTCTACCACAGGTTGGGCACAAATAGTCTGTGTGAATTTGGAGTAGATTCTCTAAATTTGCACATCTCACGTTCCTTTTGAATTGCTTCGATTCTGCTTTGCTCAAAGAACACAGTGCCTTCTCTGATGAAGGCACAGCATGCTGGGCAGTCCTGTGCCAATGTCTCCCATGTCACATAGTCAATTCCAAAGTTCTTAAGAGAAACTTTGCTAGTGTCCTTGTATCGCTCCTTCTGGTCATCATGTCTGCCCTGTGGGAATTCTCCATAAAACAGTCTTTGAGGCAAACTTAAGTTTGGCGTTCAAACGATGTGGCCAGCCCATTGTACTTGCATGCTGGTAAAGGTACAGTAAAGTTTGATTCATCTGTCTAGGGCCCCCCGGCTAAGAAATACCAGAGGCGTGATTCAAAGTTAGATCTTCCAGGCTCCAGTGAGAGTGCTATATCCACTTCTCCAAGTAGCTGCCCAACCTAGATGTTAAATTATCTGCCCATGTTTACAAAGTTACTATGTGCCAGAGGCAGGGTTCTTATTAACTCCAAGATCAGTCCCTTATTCAGTGTTCTACTACTATTCACACACATGCTCTATGTAAGGTCTCAAATATTAAAGTACACTGATTCCACACATGGGGGGGAAGATCACTAAATTATGTGAGCTTGTGAGCTTGCTTCAGTTGCTCATTGAAAATTCACTTCTTATTCAATACTTTTTTTTTGAAGATAAGGTCACAACTGTCATCTTTGGATTAAAACAGTACAGTAAAACACAGTATCAGCTTGTCAACACTTGGAAGGGTTTATGGCTGCATTATAAAAATTCCTACTCTGCCAGATTTGTGTATCATCATAAATCACCTTTCTTTCCAATTTCAATGTTAATTGTCTCACGGAGCTTACTGTTTTATTTCTATTTTAATTCCTTAACTTCACTGCTACTCAATAATTTCTGACATCTTGTTTCTGCAGCTTTATATTATCTTCATAATTTACTTATCATTTCTACATTTAGTAACTCGATGATGCCAGTGAAGTTGAAGCTGTTGGAAACGTGTTGTTCCTTAGGGCCTCGCTCTGCTCTTTAGGACTTACATGTGTCCGTTGCTCCTTCCCCGCTTCTATCCTGTCTCCTTGGCTCAGTGCTTCCATTCTCTGCTTGGTTTTACCCTTCAGACAATCAAAATGTTGTTCTTGCATAATCATACTAAGAGATGAAGGAAGATAAATTCTAAATATAGGTTTCCTTTTCAGATCACTGTTCAATGATATGGGAATGGTATTATTTATTTACAAATGTACTTTCTAACATTCATTTATTGATGGTATTATGAGACCTATCTCTATTTATTATGAGTGATTACGTTTTTTCCACTAATAGATTACAAGAAATGTTTTAAATGAAGGGTGGACCCAACTCTATCCCATATGACCTGTGGATTTAGATTTCTGGATTTCTTCTATGGATTTAGAGCTTCATACGGTTCCAGACAGTTATTTTGTTTTATTTGTTTTAGCTCTAGAATATTGGTGGACCATACTTTGGGACATAATGGGCTTTCATGAAGTTACCTAATCCATCCTAAACTAAGAGTATGATGTGGTATGATCTTGTCCTACTTTGCTGCTTACCATTTTACTCTTCTACGAAATGATAAGGTTGTTAAGTTTTTTAATTATGCTTTTATTACAACTATAACAATCATTAATAAGCATAACATTTCCATATGCAAAGTAAACCTGAAGACAATGCTACATATGAAACAGTGAAATTCTATTACGTGTATTTTGTTTTATAAAAGTATACAATACATTTAATAAAGTAGTAATAACATTAACTTCCTTATATCCCCTTTTAAACTCATTTAATTTTGCATAAATGTTATGTTTATACTTTCCTTTCTTTTTAATGCTTCTGTCACTATTTAGTAATTTTCCCCCCTTATCCCATAGAAGCCTTCTCTTATGTGTGTTTATAAGTGTATGTGTGATTACACACACACACACACACACACACACACACACACACACATATATATATATACACATATATATATACACTTCTGGGTATATATATATTTGCATGTATACATATATATGCATATATACACACATACCCACATATATACATGTACATATACATTTACATATTCATACATACACATATACATGTGTATACATATACATACACATATACATATGCATTTATATATACACACACACGTATATATAAAGCAAAAATAAATACCCTTGTGGGAAAAATGGAAAAAAATAGAGGATAAAAGATAAGAAACAAGAGAGCATTTTATTCTTCAAATTTTGGGAGATTTTAAGTTACCATTAACTAGATTTGCATATTCTTCTAAGACTCTGCATAATTAAATATCATTTTGTGGTGAAGAAAAGTAAAAAAAAAAAAAAAACACCCTGAAAAGCACAGTGCCCCTTGCTGCTTTTAGCTGCTTGTCAAGATCAAATCTTTCACTTCTCAATGTCATTCCATCAAGCGAGATCCAGCACAGAAGCTGTGCATTCAGAAGAATGCACTGTTCTCCTCCACAATGGTCCATTTGATTTTAGAACTTTTTGAGTATGCTATAGTAATCAAAATAAACATAGTTAGTTTGTTGGTAATTATAGCCTGTCAGAAGGGGTTATAGATAAAACTGTTGAAACCAGAAAAAGAATCCTTCCTTAAAGAAACGTGAAATTCACATATCATTCTTGCAGTTTTCTAGTCTCACACACACACACACACACACACACACAAGTATTACCACGTCTACTCTTGCTGTTCATTTGACCATCAGAATACTGCCCAAGTCAGTCAAGGGAGTAAATTCATGCCGGGTCAATGGGAAAAATTTCTGAGTGATAGATTTTTTCCCAAGCCTGGAAAAAAAATTAAAAGCATGAAAAACAAAACTTAACCCCACAACTGTACTATTTGCCTAGTTGATGATTACCATTAGGATTACTGTATTTATCCTTGACATAAAATCTTAGAATGTTAGGTTTCATTACTTTGGAGATTATCGAGTGTCTCATTAGATGACAAATGACAGTGTACATGATTTAAATACTTTTATTGTTTATTTACATATTCAACCATTTGATTCTGTTTCTTATTTTGTCCAGGTAAATGTTGTCTACTTTAGACACCAAGGATCAATGAGGCAGAGCCTGTTTGCATTCTGAGGGACAGGGATATAGGATTCAAGAGGAAAATAACTGAAGCCGTACCCACTCACATTAACTGGTTATAAGAGAGCACTTGTATGACAGAGACACACAGAGACTGGAGACATATCAATATCATGCCAGCCACACAACTAGGATCATTCTGATCTATTATGTATCTTCCATGCATGTAATTAACAACTAGGTTATAGAAATAGCAACAGAAGGAGCTCTTGTGCTGGTGCTAAGTAGATTGGAAACTGTGAGCTATTGGCATTTTAGGACAAGTTCCTGTACTCAGGTTGCTGATTTTGTGAGAAAGAGAAGTGATCAAAGCCATAGAACCAGGAGACACACCATATTCACAATGATGCAAGACTGCCAGTCCACTTTACTTGACACTGCAAGTGTATATGTGTCTCCTTGGGTTTTTATACCAGATAAAGCTTCAGGGATATTCGACCCACCTGTGTTGTCTGAGAGGATAGAAGATTTTTTAATACAAGTTGTAAGTCTTTTTTTGGTCAGGGAGAAGATTAACGTGGGTTGGACAGATCATGAATGATGAAAGAATGCTGATGAATCATAGTCCCCAACTCTATTAGTTATATACTTTTGAAAATAGAGAAAGGAAGGCTCAGATTTCTGAGCCTTCCTTTCTCTGTTTTCAAAAATCAATACTGGGTTCCAATGCAGTAGCTTCACAGGTACCTACCACAAAACCACATGCAAACTGGTATTGGCACACACTTTCAAATGTTAATAGGGCCATCCCATTGTAAAAATTAGCCCAAATATATAAATTTAAGCAGAACTTTGGTTATTCAAGATAAACCAGCCTAATCTTAAATGTAAGTACACCCCCCCTCATCCATAGCTAGGAGAAAAAAGCAAAGGTGCATTTTTAGAAGGGAAAGTTGATTTCCTTTTAATGAGATTTGAGGGACCCAAAACCCTGATATGTGGGAATCAATAAAAATAAATAAGTATGATTGGCCAGAGGAAGAAAAGATCAACGGGCTATTAATGATTTTCTTAAATTTTGAAAGATGTCATGAAAAAGAACGTTTAAATGTTTCCTATTTTATTTCAATCAGCTAACAAGTATGTACTAAGTGTTTACTATGTACTAGGCATTGATAATGTAGCTACATGGTACATTGGATAGAATACCTGCTCTAGATTAAGGAAGGCTCATCTTCCTGAGCCCAGATCTGATCTCAGACACTTGTTAGCTGTGTGAACGTGGTCAAGTCATTTAAAACTCTTTGCCTCATATGAGCTGGAGAAGGAAATGGAGAACCACTCCAGCATAACCTCAAATGGAGTCACAAAGAATTGGATATGACTGAACATTAACAGGCACTACTAAGTGAAAGGCACATGGAAGAAAACTTTGACTCAAGATAAGGATGTGCTGTCTCATGACTAGTATTGTCCACAAATGGGACAGGATCCTTTGGTGAGAGGCAAGATGACATGAAAGTTGGGGTACTAGAATTGGAGTATAAAGGAAGGTATAGGTTCATATGCTACCTGAGACCAGTTGAGAGACCCTGGGCAAATCACTTACACTCAATGAGCCTCAGTTTCCTCATTTGCAAAATAAGGAGATAAGCCTCTTTGTTACCTTCCAGATTGAAATCTGTGATCCTATGATAGGAAATTCCTGATCCCCAATCAAGTCTTTTTCCTCAGAGTGGAAAATTTCAAAAACATAGCAACAAAAACATGGACCCCCTTGCACTGAAAGAGGAAACGTGTAGAAAAATAAATTTTAAACAACCTACCAAGGAACATGGAGGGTCCTTTCTCATGGAATCAACTTTAGCTTTGGGGAGGAAAGCTCACTGACCTACTGGTTGATGCTTTATTGGTATTGTATTAGAATGAATCAATCCTAACAGTATTTGAGGCATCCGTATATTTTTCTACCTTACACTTTATATGTTGCTTAAAGTTCCTAGACTTTCTGAAATTTTTACTAAGTATTCATGATGCATCAACAATAATTCCCAAATGTCCCAGCTTCAGTCAGTTGGAAGTTTTGCTATATTTTCAGAATGAGATAATTTGAAACTTCCAATGAATTTTACTTCATTAAACTACTTATAATTGGCAATCCTGTCTCTTGGCCTACATTGTGGGGCTCTGAGCCTTCTCAAGTTAGAGACTGGCTCAGTAAAAATCCTGTTAATATCTGTTGGTGTCCGAAATGGGACACAATTTATCAACCAAACTTAGTGAGAGTGGTCGTTGTTTCTCAGCTACACCCAGCTAGTATTTTATTCATTGGAACCGTATAAAACATTTTACTTAGTGAATATTTTCCTTATCTCATCACAACTATAATTTCCAAATGGAATATTATCTACTACACCAGATTAAAAAACATCCACTAAACAAAGAGCTCTAAGAATAGTGTTGAAGTTATTTGAAAGTTCCACTTAACTTAATGGTAAGCAGCAGAAAATCCCTTTCCAGTTTCAACTAATATTGAAAATCTTTACCAAATCTATTTATCTCCCTTAGTAAGTACAGTGTACTTAACATGATTTTTCATTTATTTATTTTTCAGATAACAAAAATGTTCTTTCTCCATCTCACTAAGATAAAACAATTTTTATTAATGATTTAAATTCTTATAGCATCTCCAGATATTTGTCCTAAACATAATCTCTTATTGTGTAGTACTAGAGACATAGGAGGAAAAGTTATAGGCTTTTGGCTGAATCTGTACTCAGATGAAAATACCTAAAGACTAGAATAAATTAGGAATATTGGTTTTGTTTTGTTATATTGCCCTCTTTTTGTGGAATGGAGATGGTCTTTGAAAGTTCAGGACCTTATCACAGAAAAAGAAGCATTAGGAGGGGCTAAAATCATTTTAAAACTCCAGAAAATCCCTTTCTGAGTTGTCGATAGATTTGTTGGACAAATTTGAACAGAAATATGATTATTCAACAAAATCATTGGTCACAGCCTTTGGATGACCTTTAAAAGACATTGGAACAGCTCCAGAATCAGTTTGAGTGAGGTCAGGCAGAATCCACATTCCAGGACTTCCTAAAAAAGGAATTGAGTGGTTTGGCCTCATTTTTATAGTTAACTTCATACATTATTATGGCCCTATTATGTAATTAGGTCCAAGGTTTTAGAATGCCAACTTCTCTATGAATATCTGAGTGAAGTGTGTATGTGGAAAATCTAATTAAGAGTTTTTATTACTTGAGATCTGGATAATAGAGGTATTATTGAAGCTAATGCAATTTAAAGACCTGAAAGAATTGAAATTGCTCCTAAGTAATTCAATTTTTATAAAGATCAACATAATAGCAACAACTCCTTAGTTACCACTGAAGTTAATTTTAAATAAAACATTGGTTGGTGAACCACTTTCTCATTTTCAAAAAATTAAACATCATCTTTTCTTTGCAAGAGTATTCAATTACTGAATCCAGGATTGTTTCTAAATCATCAAAGAGAGCTACATTTTCTGGTTCCATCATATTTTTATTTTATTCTAATATTTATAAGACAGAAACTAACATGTGAGATGTCACTTACACTAGCTTCTGAATAGACAACTAAAAATATGGGGTCAACTGTGCATATAATTCATAAAATCACTTAGGCCATTTTTCTTTTCATACAAGTCAATTTTAAGCAATGGTAGCATTGAATAAAAAAACCAATTCAATAGACTTCACTTTTGTAACAACAAAGTCATAGTTACCCACAACATAACTTAAAAATGATTATTTGGAAATATATATCATGAAATAATGTGGCTCTTTTATAGCATGAATGAAATAGGATGCAATCATGATATGAGATATGCAATACAAGAGTTAACACTAAAGTACAAATATAATAATAGCTAATTGATAAATTTGGTTTTACCTGGAAGCAAAATCAGTTGCAAAATAACTAAGTCTTGTTTATTTGGGGGGAGCGTGGCAGAGGGTGTAAGACTCTATTATTAAATGGGAAGTCCTATGGATTGCTAGGCATATAAAGACACAAAATAAATGTTTCATTTAATTGAATCAAGGGCTTTTCCTACCCTATACAAAGACTGGATGTGCATGTGTGTATGTATGTATATGAGAGAAAGAGGGAGGGAGGGAGGGAAGGAGAAAGGGAGAGAGAGAGAGAGAGAGAGATAAGGCATACATCAGATGCTGTTAACATGTTGATTGTTTACTGTAATATAATAATTAAAGTAATATATTAATTAAATATATTAATTAAAATAATAATATATACTGTAATATATTTTTTCTTTGTTATAAGGGAAAATTCAAGGTATATATGAGAGGAACAAACAAACCTAGAAATGACTGTGTTAAAAAGTGAAAAGTCATCAGTAATGCATTTTTAAAAGACAAAAGGTTATTTCAGGATAAAAAAAAATTAGATTTATACCCAACTTCTTAGCAAAATAATAGCTATTAAAAAAAAGATATCTGTAAATTGTGACTGGCTATATAAGTTCTCTCAGAATGAGTTAAATCCTCAGTGAAATTTAATAAATAAGAACATCTAGAAATATTTGGTTTAAGTGGAGATCACAGGAGTCAGTACTAAATGGGGTCAGTGCAATCGTACATGATGGCCTCTTTATTGCATATTCTTTCAGGAAATTACTGTAATTTAAATTGTTCTCTTTAATGGTTTCTCCCTTGCGTTAGAGCACAATAGTCCTTTTAGGTGTTTATTTCTCTATCTCTTTAAAACTATTTTTTAAATTATTCTACTGAATGTACTGTCCAAATGAGAGGCAACATGATACAACAGATGAAAAAAGTTCAAGTCTTGCTTCTAACCCATGTTAATTCTGTTACCATGGGTAAGTCACTTTATTTTTGATCTCTTGGGTAACTAAAATTTAAGATAACAGGAAAGTTGTTTCTCTGCCTTCCTGTATGGAATTTCCATTGCAGGAATTCTTTATACGGATGAAATTACACCTGTAGCCTAGGGCAGATGAGTGGTATAGTGGCTAAAGTGCCAGGCCTGGAATCAGGAAGAAATGTATTCAAATCCAGTCTCAATTGCTTACTAGCTCTCTGACCCTGAGCAAGTCACTTAACCTTGTTTGTCTTATTTTCGTCATCTGTAACATAAGTTGAAGAAGGGAATGGTAAATCACTGCAGTGTTTCTGCCAAGGAAACCCTAAAAGGGGTCACCAAGTGTTGGATATAACTGAATAACAAAGCCTGTTCCTCCTCCAAAAAAATAACACCTTGAAGATAGTAAAAAAATGCATTCTTCTTCTAGAAGTAACATAAAATAAAACACTTAAACTCCAAGTAAACATATGCCTTGCACAGATTCATTTTTTATTTGGTATTTTAATGATATTTTGACTCTGTGTTTCTCTTTTTCACCCTACTTCTTGTCTTCAGTTTTGAAAAATGAATCCAGAAATAAGCAAATTTTCATAGTACTAGATGAAAATTCAGAGGAGAAAGGAATCGGATTTGTCTAGAAAAACAAAAAAATCTCTTGAAAACAGAGAAAAAACTACTGTGCATATAAGTGCATGTGAAAAGAGAAAAGGTAAGAGAAAGCAGTTAGGCAGCTAACTTAGAAGGGGTGAAGGAAAAAAGATAGTTAATAAGGAGTATTGAGGGGCTGAATTGGGAAGGCCAACATGAGTCGGTCGTGAAGTGGGAGAAACGAACGAATTCAGGTCATCATCTCTCCCATCATCCCAGTTCTGATTGCTTTTACCTTCTCCCCAGTAATGTGATTGCTAGTTAGGGCTCCTCCAGGAAGAGAGCAAGAGAAGAAAAAGAAGAAACACGAGATGGAGGGGAACGATGAGATTGGATAGTAGGGAACTATTGGAAGAGAGTGGGATAGGCCAGAAATTTGTAATGTTAAGAAAAAAGTAGACAAGCAAAATTAAATAACAAGGTAAGATTAAGAATTTCTCCCATTTACATGGTGCTGTGGGGTTTATATAACACTATACAGACCTTGTTTGATTTGATTAGGCAGCTGAATGGCACAGTGCATGTATGTAAAACACTTTGCAAATCTTAAAATGCTTTATGAATGATAATATTATTGTTATGGTTGTTTCTTATTTTCCATAACAATAACCATATGATGTCAATTCTATTATCATCCTCATTTTACTGAACACTGAAGCTTAGGTTAAGTGTCTTTCCAGGGTCACATAACCTGCAAATATGTGAGATGAGATTCGCATCCTGGTCTCGCTAACTCCAGTTCTAATACTCTAATGTGTCACAATACTAGAATATAACTTCCTTCCTTCTATTCTTCTACTTTCTAATTTCTCTTTAAATATCTAATTCTAATGACTTAATCCACTCTCTATTATCCCCTACAACAATGTGCCTTCTGAATAGAAGGTGTGCAATGGCCTTTTGTTGAATAAATAATATTGAAACGTGTCATCTGAACATCAGTTGAAAAGTAGTTCTAGAGGAAAACTAAAGGAGACAAAATTTGGTCCAACATAATGGGGAGAAAAACAATAAACAAAAGCTTGCTAAGAATTTTGATGTTCCAAAAACGTAATGTGCTGCATTACAAAGAGGTGAATTCTGTTGCAGAATGCCTTCAGGAAAACTATAGAATGATTTTTTGAAGATAATGATAGAAGGAAGTAACTAATTTTATAGAAATTGATCTCAATATCTAAAGTATATTCTGAGTCCTTTAAGGCATATTAAAAATATTTTTTACTAAGTATGCCATTGTCCTTTTCTGGAGTTGACACACCTTATTTGTGGACAGGTATGGAAAGACTGACATCTGATTGCTCAGCAGCCTTTCTTCACACAATATTGTTGATGGTTTTGGGCTCCATGACTAGCTAACTTTTTTAAAAAATAAGATCTGCTGTTAATAATAGCTTTGCTTCTCTACCTTTATAATTTAATTCACTTCAGACATTTGAGAACCTATTGGGCAATTCTATGTTCAAAGTGTCCAGTCCAACTTCTGATTTCCTCTCTTGACCATTCTCCCTGATATTGCTGTTTCATAGTATTCCATGTGCTTCATGATGAAAATTGGCATGTCAGTGTGTTTGTACAGTTTATCTTCCTGAAGGACCATCACTTAGGTGTTGTGCTTGTCTGTCTTCTTTCACTCTTTCCACTCCAATGGAATTGAAGTATAAGTTTAAATAATAATAGGAGAGTGCTTAAGTAGGGGCATAGGTGGAAAATTATATTGGTGTCTTTGCCAAGGGCCTCCCAGTTCTTCACTTTTTTGTTCCCTCTTTTAAATGTCCTATTTTACTTCCTCAAATACTTGCTCAGTTCCTTCTCCCTGTGTCTCGCCTGCAATATGTGCTGCTCTTCCCCTGCCATCTTTGCAGCACCTTTATCACTTTCATGTTACCCTGGGGTTGAATGAACTCTCTGAAGAGACCCTAGGGAACATGATACATTTCAGAGTGGTCAACTCTAGGTGGTGACATTGGGCTATTAAGGTAAATGATCAGCTAACAGAAACAGTCTTTGCAAGATAAATCAAATCTGTCAATAAACCATGATGAATTTTAATTTAAAAAATTAATATAAAAAGCAGTCTTGGACTTTACTTTTCCAGTACTGTCTCATCTGGAGTATTATGATCAACTTTGGAGACGATAAGTGACCAGGCTGCCTAAGGGGCAATAATAAGAGCAGGTCAAAAACCACTGGACAATGAGTGATTGGTGCATGTCTGGGCTGGGCAAGATAAGGAGATCTCATTTCTAATAATGATAATGATACTTACGTTACTACTAATAAAAGTGACATGAGATTTACTGACTCTCCAAGTACAGGTTATCATTATCTTTCCTTTGCATGTTTGTACTTTCCAGGGGTGTACACATTGACTATGAGGTTGATGCACGCACTGCCAGAGCTAGCTCAGTGTTTTGGAGGCTCTGAAGAAAGGTTTGGGAGAGAAGAGGTATTAGACTCACCACCAAATTGAAGATCTACAGAACCATTGTTCTGATATCATTGTTACATGCTTGTGAAACACAGACAGTCTACCAGTGCCATGCCAGGAAACTGAATTGCTTCCATTTGAACTGTCTTAGGAAGATTCTGAGGATCACCTGGCAGGATAAGGTACCACACACTGAAGTCCTTGCTTGAGCTGAACTGCCAAGTATTCAAACTATGTTTCAGAGAGTGCAACTCTGGCTGTGTTGTTTGAATGCTAAATGTGTACTTGCCAAAAAGACTTTTATTGAGAACTTGCATGGGGTAGGCGATCACATGGTGGCCAGGAGAAATGATACAAGGACACTCTCAAGGTCTCTCTCAAGAACTTCGGATTTGACTGTGCAACATGAAAGACACTGGCACAGGACCACTCAGCATGACAAGCCCACATTAGAAAAGGTGCTGTGCTCTTTGAACAAAGCCGAATTGAGACAGCACAAAGTAAACACAAGATGCACAAATTTGGGATATCCACCCCAAATATTCAAATAGACTAACTGTGTTCAACCTGTGGTAGAGCATTCTGAGCTCATGTTGGTCTGATCAGCCACAGCTGGATACACTGAAATTTCACTTTACAATGACGGCGTAATTTTGGTCCTCTTTGAAGACGAAGGACAGCAACCAACCAACCAATCATCATTATCTTTCCTTTGCAAGTTTACTTTCTGGAATCTTTCTAGTGTATGAGGTAATCCTAGACATATTCCTTCCCAGATAGACATCTTGAGAGCAGTATGGGTTCTGATAATATATTTAACCAGCTATTGGGTAAAACCAGACAGACAGGCGGCGGAGTGGATTGAGTGTCAGGCTTAGAGTGAAGAAAATCTGGATTCATATTTAGCCTTCGATACTTACTAGCTGTGTGTCCCTGAGCAAGTCACTTAATCCTGTTTGTGTCAGTTTCTTCATCTGTAAAATTAGCTGGAAAAGGAAATGACAATCCATTCTAGTATCTTTGCCAAGAAAACCCCAAATGAGATCACAAAGAGTCAGGCACAACTGAAAATGATGAAACTGTTGTAAAATATTATCCTTCAGGGATGCTTACTACCTCTGGTGAAGTCTTAATTAGCTCTCCCTTAGGAAAACTGGAGTCAGTATGTTAGTTCCACCAATGAGAAATGAATAGCAGCACCTCCTCTCTATTTTGGTTGTGGATTTCCAACTAAATGTTTAAGCTTTCTTATCTTTTACTATATGATCCCAACTAGACTCAAACTTTTCCCACCCCCTTCTTCAATAAAAGAGAGGCTTAAATACAGCAAGAAGAACACCTCCACCCATGATTTCATTCAATACCAAACTTTTTGTCAGTTACCATGACAACTAGCAGCAGTAGGCTTTCACCTAACTTACTTTTACTTCACCTCGTGTGATCAAAAATCTATCTATATTTTACAATAAGGTCATCATTTTAGGACTGACAATTTTTTTTAGTTCAGTCGTTTAGCTGACATGACTTTTAGAGAGGACCAAAATATTTTGGTTTCTTCTCAAACATCATGAAATACTCTAAGCTAGAGTTAATCAAAACTACAAAATTAAAATTATACAATTTTTTATGCCACCAACAGGCATATCTTGCAGGCAAAATCTCGGATTTCTGTCTCTCTCTCCCACACTCATTTTCTTAATTTCCCAGTAAAATTTATCTGACCCATGGATCATCCCTTAAGGATATTTCAAAAAGACTAATTAATCAGATAAAATAATTCAGTCTTGTAAATGGTTGCTATTGCTTCAGTGAGTATTTTAATAGCAGTATTTTAACAGAATTATACTCCTCCAAGTAAAAGTAATAATAAAAAGAATTGCTCTCTGATATTAATGTAAAGAGGTCAGGCTTTTATTTGTTATTGGCAATGAAGGATAAAGATCATCAGTCCTTTATAAACTTTTTTGAACAGCTCAACTGTTGTGATGTTCATTCAGCAGGAACACTGAGAAATGTTTACTCACAATAGTTTCAGCTTCTCCTGTTTTTGAGGACATAGTGCCCTAGGTTGAAATTTGCTCCACTCAGTATAGTATAGGGATTGGGATGTTATTATGAATCCTAATGGGTTTCCAACTTTTCATCAGGTAAAGAGTTCAACTAAGGGAGTCAGAAGTCAAAGCCGAGAAGAGAGGAGTTAGTAAATATGACCACAGCCTATATCTCTGGTATCTTCTTGGAACAGCCTATCTGAGGAGAACAGGCTCATAATTATGGACTAACGAGCCATTTGGCCTTCCATGCTGTAAAGAGAGTAAGTAGGGAGAAGCATCACCAGAGAACAGAGTCTTTTATTCGGGTGGCCCTATAGGAAAAAAAAAGAAAATAATTTCGGTCAGAGACTATAGCATACATAGGCTAAGGCTTAATTGAACAGACTGGTAAAAAAGTGTAGTCGTGTACTGCAAGGGGAGAGGGGTTCACATCATCCCCAGGGAATAGTAGAAAGAATATCAGGTGATCCTCAAGAGCTGGATAACTGAAGACCAACTGCAGGACAGATATAGCAGCTGCTGGCAGGAAATAGAAGAAGTCATGTATGAGTTGGTGCTCCATGCATATAAGATGGTCACTTGGGTTCCTCACTTGTGTATGCCCCAGGAATAGTCCTATGCATTTCCTTTCTTCTGGCGAAGCAAGTATAGATTGTAAAAGTTTAAGGTCTAGATTTGGGCAGGAGAATAAGGAATAGGTCTAAATTTCTACTTTTATTATTGTACTATTTCATTAAAAGCTGTTACTTTGAAATAAGCATGCTCTCTGTCTAGTTAGTAAAAGTCAAATTTTTATTGCTATTAAGTGCTATGATTTGGGAAAAATATTCTTAATCATAAGGTATCCAAGAGCTTGTGGATGACTTTTGCAAACCCATGAGTGAAAGAGTTCCAGATGCTAGAGTGGAATTCCTGAAACTTTGGCAGGTTGGTGGAGATGTTTTCTGCATTTCAGGACCTTTCAGTAACTTCCCTTAACACAGATCACTTTGAGCAACACCTACTTGAAAAATTCATCAGTGTAGTCCTAGGTAGACAGATCATATTCTAAGGTCTCCTGATTATTATAATATTATGATATCTTTTGTTGCAAATATTTAATAAAACTCTTATGAAGAAGTTCAGAAATTCAGATGCTACTTTTCAGTTTCTAGAGAAGTACAAGAAAAGTATCATTATTAAAATTTGGAAATCAATTTTATTATACTTAAATATTAATTATACATATTCTACATAGCCCTTTGGGTGAGGTAGGGAAGCAGTGTGATAGGGAGAGTGGAGTAGGAAATATCATGAAATAATAGCAGTAAAATAGATCTGTGATCTCATTTAACTGAGTTCTCATTCCACTAGATTCAAAGTTTTACTCATTCATATACTCTGCCCTACTGTCGTTCATCTGTATCTTCTCATAATATCAATGAAGTCAAGAAGGGTTGGAGTCCATTCAGTGTGCTTGAGGGTGTTCCACCTGAAGAAAAATCATTTATATAGAGATATAGATATCTCCACTCATCCATCCATCCATCCATCCATCCATCCATCCATCCATCCATACATCTATCTATCCATTCACTGGCATACATTGTTGGGTTTTTACATTTTCATGTAGTTTAGAATCATTAGTTAGACTACGACCTTTTCCTGGTGCTTGATGACATATGAATATTATAGTTTCTATTGACCCTCTAAAAAGATATGTTGGTGTCTTAACTGTAAGGTCCATTGCTTTATCTGACAGCACATTTTTGCCAGAAACAAATGACAGTTTTTATCTTTAACCTTTTCAATGTAAATCTTCTGTTAGATGCAATTTTCTTGGTACAGTTTGATATATTGCATTGGGCTTTATGATTATTGTACTACAGAGAAGTCCATAATTACTGGTCTCTTTGTGGGCCTCAGTGATTCCTGAGAAGAGTCAGTAGATAATACAGTTCCTGGATAGTGGGTTCAAAGATGTTTGACGTTTTACAAACATTATTTAGCTGGAAAATTATTGGATTAGAAGAAAAAAATCAATTAAAACTAATATTTTCTTCTTGATCCCAAGGAATGGCAAATTAAGACAATTGCTTTAGACTTTGCCCTTTGGGGTTGTTATAGGGATCATCTGATCATTCAGTGATTTACGGATAGTGGCAAAGAAATACCTTGACTACAACTTTTTTTTTTAAGGCTGAGAAGGATGGAGATGGGAAGAGGGGAGACAAAATTCTTTAGATCAGGATCTCTAGCAAGATCAGGATAATTGGCTTCTGTTTCTAAGCATATGCTTCCTTAATATTTGCCCTAAAGGTGTGGCAATGAGAACCAGTCAGACTTAAAATTGCTCCATTGGCAAGTACCCTAAGCCCACTCTTGCAAGGAATACAACTTTAATTCTGATATTAAGAATTCATAATACTGCTTCCCCTTTTTTGAGTAATTAGTGAATTTGTTTATTCAGCTTCAATATTTCCCCTTAATTGCTCATTCTTGCAAATACACCTACCTATCCCACTGGGGCAGTGTATATTTAATTCTGCAGGAAGCATTGGGAAGTAGTAAGTTATAGTGAATTGGGATTCTGCTTAATGTTTAGTTAGGTTAGAATCATGACATGTGAATTTGTTGTGTAGATCATTTATGAAAAATGAACTTAATGAATAGAGAATGAGGTCTTGATTATTTACACAGACCTGGAGCATGATCAAATATTTCCCACTTTGCCAAGGTATTTCTAATTTATGAAGCTTGAGGATTTCCCTAGTGAGACTATTTTTGTTTAATTATTCTTGAGTTAATCGTTTGGAAATTAATATTAATTAATCACATGCTTCTTATTCATTACAATAAGTAGACTGCCAAGTCATCAGCCAGATTAATCTTCCTTAAATGCCACTTTCATGATATCATTATCTGCTAAAGGAAACACAGTGGGTTCTCATTGGCTATCAGATCAAATCCTTAACCATAATAATACAAATACCGTTGTATAGCATTTCAATGTACGTAACATGCTTTACACAGATTACTTTTTTAGGTGAGTTTTATAGATAATTATAATCCCCATTTTATAAATGAAGAAATGGAAATTTAGAATAGTAAATGATTTTCCTAGGATTATACAACTAATAAGGCAAAGAGGTGGGATTTGAATTCAGATTCTTCCTTCCTGTAAAGTCAGTACTCTATCCATGGAAATATACTACTTCTTGCCATCCTGGTTTATTCAGTGTTCAACAACATCAACAATATTTACCCATTGTTCCTACTATGTATACCTGTTATCTCACTAGTCCTCAGCACCTATCCTTCGCTCCAGCTAGTCCAGTTGTTTTCATCATTTTACATGGATATATTCAATCCTTTGCCCATGCAGCCACTCCTTTCTCCTCTTTTGATCAAAGCCATACATTCTGATCAAGTATTAGCTCAAGATCTACCTCCTTTTCCTGTATAATCTCATGTCTCTGTCCCTGTTTAATTCCATGTCCCTATTTAATTCCATGCCACCATGACCCTCAACACTTCAAGGTATTACCTGGCAGACTCACACTTTCCTCTGCCTTTCACATTATTAGATTAGCTTTATTAATGGGCTCCTTCCATTTTGTTGTGTTTTTGTCCTTCATCTTTGAACAGAGCCAATGACATCATGGGTCATGTCTTGACAGGCCGGTGAATTGGATTGAAGTGAGGAGTCTTGATGAAACACGTTGCTGATAGGTACTTTTTTTAAATAACAGTTACAAAAGCAAATGAGGATCACTCTGAATTCAGCCCCAGGCTTTTATGTCATTTTAATTTAAATCTAGAGCTATTATGATCAAGTATAGAAAGATATTTAATAATTAAAGGACAAATCATTTCCTGAATATTCCCACCCACACCCTCCACACTCCCCGACTTCTCCTGTTTTCTCTTTAACATCTATTTTAGTGTTGAGGTCATACTAAGTATTTATTTTTAGGACAGAAGTAGAGAACAGTATCAATGTATGATTTCATCTGTGTGGGGGGCCCCTGGGTGTGGAAAGATTTCCCAACAGTACAAGTTCATATCTTGTCTATTACTCATTGTTTATTTGTTTAAAAAGTTGCCTTCACCGTTGAGAATAGTGCATTTAGAACTCATTTAACTGAGTTCAAACAGCACATATATGACAGAGACAGGAATTTAATGTACTACTCCCTTACTCCAAGGTCAGCACTCTGCCCCCTTCACCAGCTTGTCCCTTAATAAGTACATATTAATATTTACAATTTAATGAATAAAAAAATTTCTCGATTATCCAGGGAGCCCAGATGGACAAAGAAAATTAGATAGACCTTTAAGATTAGAGACCTTTGGCATTTGACTTTTAAAAATAAATAAGTTGGCCTCTTTAATCAAAGAAAGACAACACAAATGTCTGCCCTCAGTAAAATTTTGTGCCAGTTCACTTGGAGAAATTGAGAAAAGCTAAATAAAGGCAATTTCATGGAAATGCCAGAGACTGCTCGTATTTGGATTGTCAAGATAATTTTTCTATGTATTTTATAATACATCATTGCCTTATGTATATAGAACATGTTTGCTAAACTTGGTCCATTCCAACTGATAAATGATCATCCTTGCAAGATGCTGCTTTCAGTAATTGCTATCATCTGATCCATTTGTATCATATCACCCTGCTTACAATAACATCCTATTTCCTGCCCATGCTTTATTCATCCAGGATTCCTTATTATTGAATTACTTCTCTCATTTCATTTTTCAGGACCTTACTTTTGGTCTTTGTCTGTATTTTTATCTTCACCTTTGTTTTTTAATTTCTCTTTGGGGTTAGTACTGAGGTTGGTTCCAGGATAGATAGATAAATAGATAGAGAGATAGATACATACATACATAGATAAATAGATAGGTAGATAGATATATATATAGATGTATATGGAGAGAGATGAATATATATATATATATATATATATATATATATATATATGCACTAATTAATTCAAGAGAGAAAATGGCAATAGTTTTTTTTTTCCTTTTTTCTCCATTGAAATGTTAGATGCATCATTGCTAACTAAATAGACTCTGTGAATTGAAGGAAAATCTCCTAATTTTGATTCAATTATTTTTGACAGGTTGGTTCCATTTGTCCAAGCTGTGAATTCACCACAATGGGATTTCTAACATTGCTTAATTGCTGATGCCATCTACTGTGCTGTTGAGCTATTTCTGCTTCATTTATAGACAAAAAGCAAATAACCAGGGCATCCACTTAAGCAAAAGAACCACTACTGATCCTAAGAGGCAACAATCAAAGAGCCCTTGTGACAATCATCCTCTTATTTTTTCTTTCAGGGCAGGTTGGCATGACTGTGTTCAGACATGTAAAGTCAGTGAACACAAAGTTGCACGTAAGCTGAGCACACCATAGATTCTCAGTAAATTTGTGTTGAAAAAAAAGTGGCCAACATCTAGATTGGATATACTCACATAATTGTGTTTCTTTATGTAGTTTCTAAGGAATGAAATTTAATTCAGAACAAAGAAGCAATCAATATTATATGGTTATAGATTCCAAGTTTGAAGGGACTTCCAAGTTTATCTTGGCCACACTCCTCATTTGACATATGACTCAGGCCTGGTAGATAGTAGCTGTTTAACTGAGTCCTTAAGAGGTAGGCCGATTTTTCCAAGATAATTAGTCATTTATAGTTTATTAATTTGTACTTATTTATATTAGTAAATTGCAAAACCAAGATTTGAATTCAGAAATGGAAATGATTCTAAATCTATCACACACTTTTGCAACTGTTCCTCCTTTTCCTTCTTGGCCCCATGCCTGCTGCTTTCTTCCCACTAAATTTCAAGAAAAATATTTTTGTTGAAATTCTATGTATTATTATTAGCATAAAGTAATTTCTCTTATTCATTTCCCCTGCCCCAACCATGATCATTTCTTGACATGTAGGGAATTATTTTAAGTCTTGATCACATCATTAATTGCTTATTGAAACTGAGCACTAAATGGAATAAAAGATGAATTTTGGATTGATCTCTTTGTCACTTCTTTTGAAAAATATTATGACTTTATTCCTAATGGAATTAGAATACCCAAATGCTAAATACAAAAAAAAAATCATCTTCTGACTTGGCAATATCTTTCCAAGATTCTACTTCTCAAATGCTTCCTGAGGCTAAGGTCTATCTCCATTGCAGAGCACAATGAAGATTTTTATAGGAAGATAAATATTTTAAGTGATACAGTGCTGTCCCCTATAAACCTAATGGACATTTTAGTATCATATATATACATATATATGCATATGTATAAGTTTATGTATACACACACACATATATAGTGACTTAATGTGGAAGGTAGCTCACTTTGGCAGACTATCATTTTGGATCATGATCTTCTAGTATGCAGAGGGCACATGGAAAAGGTGAGCACACTCAAGGTAATCAAGTACATGCATGGATCATTCATGTAGTCAGGGTTATTCACAGCCCTGGACCTGTAAAGATTATCATTCTCTTTTTGTCTCAGGAATTACTCATAAAAGTTCTTAATAAGTGTATCTTCTGTATGGATAAATGCTATCAGTGAAAAGCTGACCTAACCCAGGCTCTGCTGCTTCTGTGTTTAATTAAGCAGGGTATCTCAGTTGCAAGAACTGATTCATTGTGCTGCTTCCCTTATGCTCTGATTCTAAGCTATTCCTTTCTTCAAGTTGGCCCTATAGCAACTATAGTATCCATCACTCTCAGCTTCACATTTAAGCAATTCCTTTAGTTGAAGTACTATTATTTTCTTATAAGAAACATTAACAGCGTATCCTAATATTTACAAAAGTTTTTTCAACTTTGCTCCTTTGGCAAAATTTTTCTTTTTCTCCTCTCAGCCACAACAGATAAAATAAAGAGAAATAACTTCCCTTCCCTTCCCTTCCCTTCCCTTCCCTTCCCTTCCCTTCCCTTCCCTTCCCTTCCCTTCCCTTCCCTTCCCTTCCCTTCCCTTCCCTTCCCTTCCCTTCCCTTCCCTTCCCTTCCCTTCCCTTCCCTTCCCTTCCCTTCCCCTTCCCTTCCCTTCCCTTCCCTTCCCTTCCCTTCCCTTCCCTTCCCTTCCCTTCCTTCCCTTTTCTCTTCCATTCCCCAGTAAAAATTGGCAATAGAAAACAAACCATGTCCTCTCTATTTTTCTTCTTCTTCCTCAGAGAATCAGATATAAAGAATGAGCTATTTGCTGTCATATCATGACATTTAACAACTAATTTTAGTTCAGACATTGCTTTCAGAACAAAGAAGTAAGTTTATATGCCAGATAAATGAATTTCTAAGGATTATCCTCCTAATACATATATATTAATTTTAAAAATTTAAATAATTCACAAAATGCAAATATTATCTTACATGAACTTACTTTAGTCATGCATCAGAAGGTTGATACAAGTCAGGAAGTTGGAGACCCAACATGGTTGAGTTAAAGATCCCAAAATCAGATAACAAGAAGGTATTCACATAAATAGGTATTATTATGCCTTGACAGATTTAAGAAACATAGCTTTAAGAAGGTTTGAAAGTTAACAGACAGAAGTTCTGGCTAGAATTGACATTAAAGATGTCTTGCAATAGATAAATGTAACCTAGTCAGGGGAACTTGGGCTGAAAGTGAATACTTCAGTCTCTTTGAGTTGTCATCAGACAGAACTCTAACTTCAGGGGAACTAAGCAGCTGGACAGAGGCAGGCAAAAAAAAATGTCTAGGGCTTTCTTATTGAAATTTCGGTAGATAGTCAGAAGAGAATATTCAGATTGGCTGCAATAATAATAAAAAAATCATGTTGCTGTAACTCTGGGGATTTTTATATTTCCTTGTTTGAGGTCAAATTGGTTCCAGAGCCTGTGATCAGGCCAAATTTACAAATACCAGATCAGTTTCTAAATTTTGAAGACTGGAAGAAAGTAGGGCTAAGGAACCAGATAAGTTCAAGGAAGTGAACTTTTAAAAGCAAGAGAGATAACCAAAACTTCATCATCAGTGTGCACATTTGAATTTTAAAAATACCTGAAATAGATTATAGCGCCAAGAAAAAAAACATGAAGACCATTATTCCAAAAATGATAGATATAGAGAGCAACATCTTAAAGGAATCATACAAGGATGATGGATGGAGTACTTACTTTGATTCTGAAACATTCTTCTATATAAATATTTCTCTTGCATATGAACTAGTATAATGGTGAACTTTCAGTGGAGAATCACCTACCTGTCCTTCTGCAGTCTCCCACAAGACCACAAATCTTCTGGAATCAATTTTAGAAAGATGTGTGGGCTTCAACACATAAGTAATACAAAGGGCCACGGTCTAGATAATACAGTAATCATCACTTGAGGAAAATGACATAAGGTATATATTCTGAAAATAGTCTTTTGGGAGATGAGTTATAACAGTTATTGGAATGATCTTTTCCTTTATGTTACCTTCTGTATATTTACATATATTGTTTAGCTTTCATTTCTATTATCTCAAGTCACCTGTTTAGTAACTATTTGAAGCAAGTCAGTCAACAAGCATTTATTAAAAGTCCTTAGTGTGTGGTATGCATTGTGCTGAGTACTGGGGAAATATAGAAATAATTACACACAAATAAAATATTTGGTAGTCTATCTGCCAAGATAAACTCAGGAAATATATGAACAGAATTGCATAGCACTTTTCATACAAATGAAGTCAGATCTAAACAATTAGAATAATATGAATTCCTTATGGATAGGCCAAGCCAATATAATGAAAATGACAATTCTTCCTGAATTAGTTTACTTATTCAGTGGCATATCAATCAAAATACCAATAATTATTTTATAGATCTAGAAAAAAAATAAAATTTATTGGCAAGAACGAAAAAATATCAAGGGAAACAATGAAAAAATTAGTGAGGGAAGGAAGCCTTGCACTACTATATCTCAAACTGTATTATTATGTGAACAACATCAGAATTGTCTGGTACTGGATGTGAAATAGAGTGATGGATCAGTGAAATAGATTAGATACACAATATACAGTAATCTATGCTAAATTAAAGATCGAAGTTTTGGGGACTAGAACTCATATTTGACGAAAATTGCTGGGAGAACTAGAAAGCAGTTTGGCAGAATGTAAGTATAGACCAATATCTCACACCATCTAAAAATAGATGTCATAAGCAAATTAGGAGAGTATGTAAAATTTTACCTTGAATAAGGGAAGCATTTGTGACCAAATGAGAGATGGAATTAAAATGGATAATTAAATTATTTTATGGAAAGCAATAAAAAGGATCATTTTAATTATACTAAATTAAAATAAAGTGTTACACCAACAAAACCAATGTAGACAAGATCAGAAGACAAGCAAGAGACTGAGGAAAATGTTTTATAATATTTTTCTGTCAAAGAGGTCACATTTCTCAAATATATAGGGAAGCAAGTCAAATTTATAATGAGTCATTGTCCATTTGATAAATGGTCAAAAGATAGGAACAGGCTAATTTCAGAAGAAATCAAAATTATCCATATTATCATTCAGTTATTTCAGTCATGCACAATTCTTCATGATACCATTTGAGTTTTCATGGCAAAGGCTCTGGTGTGGTTTGCCATTTCCTTCAGCAGCTCATTTTACAGACAAGTAACTAAGACAAATAGGGTTAAGTGAGTGGCCCAGGGATCCACAGTTTCTAAGTATTTGAGGCTATATTTAAACTCATGAAGATAAGCCTTGTTAACTCCAGACCTGGCAGTCTATCCATCTAGCCATATGGAAAAAAAAAACTGCTCTAAATCCCTACCGATTAGAGAAATTCAAATTAAAACAACTCTGAGGTGCCACCACATTTATGTTAGATTGGTTTTTATAATTGAAAAAGAAAATGATAAATACTGAAAGTAACGAACTGTTGGTGGCGTTGTAAACTGACCCAACCATTTTGGAGGGCAACTTGGAATTATGCCCCAAAGGCTATAATGCTGGGCATATACACTTTTTGATCCAGCACTCTATTATATCTGTATACCAGAGAAATCAAAGAAAAAGTAAAAGGACTTATATTTTCAAAAATAGTTATAGCAATTCTTGTGGTGGCAAAGAATTGGAAATTGAAGGGGATGGTCATCAGTTGGGGAATGGCTGAATGAGTTGTGGTATGATTGTCATGGAAACTTATTGTGCTATATAAAAATTTTATGAGAAAAGATGATTTCAGAAAATTCCAGGAAGAAAGAAATAATGTAGTCTAAATGCAGATGGAACCATGACTCTTTTTTTTTTTTACAAAATTTATTCATTTTCAGTTCTCAACATTCACTTCCGCAAGAATTTGAATTCAAAATTTTCTCCCCCCCCCACCCCAGGACAACATGTTCTCCATCCACTCCTTCCTCCAGTCTATCTTCCTTTCTATTAACAACCCTTCTTCCATCCCCTTACCCTCTATTTTCCTGTAGGGGAAAATAGATTTCTATACTCCATTGCCTATATTCCTAAATTTGAATCATAATTCTTTTAATTTATTTTTTTTCCTTTTTTGCTCTGTTTTCTTTTGCAACATGACTAATATGGAAATAAGGTTTGTGTGACTCACATTATATACATATATAATATATATATGTATATGTATATAATTCCTTGTTTTCTCACAGAGGAGCTAGACATATAAAAATAATTTGGAAGTCAAAATTCTTTTTAAAAAGCTAATGCTAAAAATTTGTACATGTAACTGAGAAAAAAACAAAATAGAGAAAAAAAAATATGGAGGTAATGCTTTGATATATATCCATTCATATACAAGTTGATAACTGAAGGAGGATGAGCACTCAGCACCTGATTGTAATGAATTATTTCAGATCTGCTCAGCTGGAACAGAATTTTGAATATGCTATTACTGCCACAATTAATTGCTGTTCCACTTTGAGGGGGAAAACACTAGCTAATATAACAAAAGCTTTATTTCAAATATTAACACTCATTTGTTTATAGAAATTACTGAGATAAAATATACAAGTCAATTTGAAAACAATAAGATGTATAAATGTATAAATACACCTGTGTGTATGTATATATGTACACATATATGTAAGTGTATATTTGTGTGTATGTGTGTATATATTTATTTGGTTTTTATCATATCAATTAATATAGCTAATATTACTCACAGAAGTGGAATATAATGGTTAGGAAATATAACCCTTTCATTCTTATGTATAAAAAGCACTTTCCCTCTCTTCCTCCCCCCTTCTCTTGCTCTCTTCTTTTCCGCTTCCTTCTCTCTTTCCCTTCCTTCTTCCCTTTTGTTCTTTGTTATTTTCCCTTTGTCTTCTCCTGTCTCTTGATACCGTAAGGAAAGCAAAATCAAGAGAAAAATTCCAGCTAAAATAATGGACATGTTCCTGTATGCTGTTCTGGAAAGAAATATCTTTTTATTTGAGTTGTGAGGCTTACAGGAAAGTAATTAATGAGTCAGGAAGCAAGTAGAGTTGAAAGAAAAGAAGGAAGTGTAAATGACTCATGAATGAAAATAGCTTTTCATTGTGGAAAGGCTTCTAGCCAAAGTCCATGAATTTGTGGAGTTATAGGCTGCAAATGAAGATAAAGAGACAGGGTTGCAAATTTGGGGAATATTTTAGAAAAAAAAGTGGTCAGCAACTTTTAAATGATTTTAGCTTTTGGATTTCCCATAAGCAAGATGTTTAAGTCATGTAGGATTTACTCTCAATTTCTTTTTACTTTTCAAGTATATTGGATCAGATACGAGACAGAATTGTTCTTCAGATATTATGACACAAGAGAAATAAACCAAGAATGGTTTAATGACCAACACTTGTATTTGAGAGAACAGCTCTCCTTTTGACTTCCAGGTCTGAGAGAGGACACATATCATTTTGATTCTCTTCTGGTCTCTAGAGGGAGAGTGACTGAAAAGTCAATGAAGAGGGAAGTCAGAACTGAAACAGATCTCCATCTCTTGTTTGTCGTACTTACGATTTCAGTCACTTTCTCCTTGGTGAAATTTTATTCATGTTTGTTGGCATGCTCATTTTACATAATGATATAAATACAGAAATACTAAAGCAGTTAGATGATGTAGTACATAGGGCATCAGGTCTGGAATTGAGAAGATATGAATTAAAATTTGCCTTCAGATATTAGTTGTGTGACCTTGGACAAATCACCTAACCTTGTTTGCCTTAGTTTCCTCATCTGTGTAATGAGCTAGAGAAGGAAATGACAAGTACTTACTAGTATCTTTGTCAAGAAACCCATGAGTGACTTCACTAAGAGTGGAATATGACTGAAATAACTGAACAGCAAAAATCAAAATATTGTGATTAATATAACATACAAACATAATTTACAAATACAAGTTGTAATATAGGAATATAAAATAATTTTGTGTGAATATAAAATATATATTTATATGATATAAATGTTATAGATTATTGTCAATTTTGATTGACTTTGGCAAGTTGAAAACTTGGGAACTGCCATAAGTAGTTGCTGTTGCATAAAATACAACTCTATTGGATCCCTGAAAGCACCAATTGAAACTAACCAAGTTAGATTTTCTTGATGTAGTCTTGCTGAGATCTTTGTTTTCCAGAAGAATTAGTAGAGTTTAGACCAATTTTATAGTTTTCTTTGTCTGAAGGAGCTATAATATTTTAGATGATATTAACTTTATGCCACTGTTAAAAACAAAACTTCTTTAATTGTGAGATTTTTATTGGCCTGTAAAATTGTCTCCAATGCTTTCCATTTCATGATTGAACTTCCAATGCCCCCAACGGCCTTTAAGTAGTAGAAATATTTTCTCCTAGATTCAATTTTTAAAATTCCTTTTGCCTTTATAAAACTTGGAAGTCTACTTAGCCATGAACTGTTATAGCTATTGGAAGAAGGAAAAGAACATGAGTGTTGGAGGAGTTAAGGGGAGTAGGACTCAAAGGGCAACTCTCTCCAGATAAGCTTTTTTAAGGAGTCAGAAAAGAAATTGTACTTTTTTTTAATTTTGGGGGGTGTCAGGGTCATCCATCAGGCAGAAAGTGTTTCTCTCTTTTTTTTCTGTTTATAAGCCAAATTAAAAGATATGTTATACATCAAAAGTTGAACAAAATAGGAGAAATGTCAAGATTTTCTTAAAGAAGAGGCAGTGAAGTATTGTGGAAAAAGCCCTGGACTTAAGAGTCAGGGAACTTTGATTTTCCATCTTGACTTTGCTATTGACAAGATATAAACTCCTTGGGGTTCATTTTCCATATATATGAATACAGGGCATTGAATTAAAAGACCTTCAAAGTCCCTTCCAGTTCTAATTCTATGATCCAGTTATCCTAAGCTGAGAAATAAGTCCCAATGGAACTTGATAAAATTACTTTCAGACCCCAAGGGATAAAAGAATATGTGAACAGATCCCAAATCATTTTTGGATCCCAAACAGAATGTGGTTAAAAATTGCTAGACTGGAAGTTGTTTCAAGTTCCAGCCATGTTTCTTATAGCTGTGTGGTCTTGGTCAATTCAGTTAACTTCCAATGGCTTCAGTTTCCCAATTTAGTCAAATGATGGAGTTGTATTAGATGATCTCTAAGGTGTCACTCTTAAATAATGGAATTATATAATTCTATAGGTATTAAAGAAATAAAAATTCAATCAGCAGGAAACCTAGGAACAAGGGACATTAACTTAGCCTGCTCATATCACTTCCAGAGCCTGCCAACATAGGAGGTACACACCAAGAACTAATGTTTGTTGTATTATCATACCAGACAGCTATGACTCTCCTTCATTACAGTTTAAAATGAAGAAAGAAGGGAAAATATATATGTGAGTCAGAATAAAAGTTTAAAAGGAAAGAAAAACTTAACTACAGAAGATGAAAGTATAGAAGTTAAGGGAGAATAACAATTTCTAAAACTACTCTTCTTATACTTTAATTCCTCCTATATTACACTTACCAGGGGATTTTAATTAGCCAAGTGCTTGCTGAGAAGTGCAGCCAGATAAGTAGTTTCTAAGAGAGTCCTAGTGTAGATAGAGAACAATTTTAAATTTAACAAAGTTGAGAACCCAGGACAAAAAAAAGTCAGTCCATTGAGAAATGAGCATTCAAAAAAAAAAAAAAAAACTAATTGCGTAACTCAGATTCAATATAGTAAGAAATGGATCACAAACCATAGCACTAAAAAGATAATGGACTTTCAAAGAGTAAATCGGTGGTCATCTGGAATATTGAAATCTATGGGTTGAACTGGCTGTAAAATCTACAGATTTAAAAGGACTGAGCTGCAAATTGGGGTGAAGGGCTGGATAGAAGCAGCGAGCTGCGAAATTATAATATAGGTGACTTGTCTTTTGTGCCCTCCTTCCTTTGTCCCTCTCCTTTGATTGATTATATCAGTCCATTAAGCACCCTAAAGTCTCTTCCTAATACTGCTAGTAAATAGATGTGTGATTTTAAGCAAGCTACCTTAATTCTCTGGTCTACAGTTTCCTCTGCAGTAAAAGAAAGAGCTTTGATTCAATACTGAGTCCAAGACAGGCATCATGGAGCCAGAGGACCTGAGTTCAAAATCTGGCCCTGATACTATCTGTTAGACTTTAAGCATATCATCTAATCTCTATGGGCCTCAGATTCCTTCTATATAAAGTGAGGTGTTTGGACCAGATGACTTTTAATGTTTTTTTTTCCACTCTACAAAAGATCCTATGATCCCATTCCCCTCCAAAACACTGTAATACTCATCTAGTGACTTTGGGTTACCCAAGACTCTATACTATGGTTCCCTTCTAGGACTTCTCTAGATAGTTCCCTACAGCTCCCTTCCATCTATCAAAATATAGAAATCCTGGGTCCCATTATCTCAGGGCCACATTGGGCTTGCTAATTGTGGTTAAAAGAATTTAAGGGGAGGGCGGAGCCAAGATGGAGGGGTGAGAGCAGCGACTCACCTAAGCTCTCAGACAAACTCCTCCAGGTACCTCTGAAAGGAAAATCTGACCAAATTTTGGAGGTGCGGAATCGAGTGGGAGACAGACGGTGACGGATTCAGACCTCAGGTTGGACTGGAAGGTCCACGGGAAGGATCTGTTCCACGGGGGTGAGCCCACAGCGCACAGCACAGTGTGGCCAGCGCAGCACGGCCAGCGCAGGGGAGCAGAAGAGACCTGGGAAACCTGAGTGGTGGGCGGAACCAGAGCAGCGGCACCCGGGGCTGGAGACAAGCTGAACCGAGTCAGTGAGAGCCTCGGAGTGCCAGATATCAGCGCAGCAGCTCCTGAGACCTTCAGCTCGAAGATCAAGCTTCGGTAAGTCACCTACTTGAACTTCCGGGAGCCAGGATGGCGGAGTGATCAGTAAATACTCTCTCCTCCCCCCTTGATGACCATGAAAGAACCATAAAATATTTCCCCAGAAAAATCCCAGATCAGCAGAAATAGAAGAAGGAGACCAATAGTCTCATAACACCTGAGACGAGGGAAATAGCTAAGGGGGATTCCTCCTACGGTGGCAGAGGCAAACCAGAAGGACAGAGGACCCAGGGCAGAGAAAACTCGCAGTAGGACCCAGGTAAGCCTCAGCACCAGGGGAGGAGTCCCAGGAGGGGTGGAAACATGCATTAGCATCTAGGCGTGCCTCAGCTGTCCAGGGGAATCAGAAAGACAATAGGGCAGCTGGGATTACCAGCCCCTGAGCTTGCCTTTGCCTCAGTTCAGCTGAGGAGATCTCCTGTGAGCAGACCACTCTCCTCCCACACTTAACAAGCTAAACCCAGGGCTGATCAGGGAAACACCAAACAAAAACCTGCTTTTAGCTTTTTCACACATCAGCTCAGCAAAAAGTTCTCTAGCTTCTGACTGAAAGAACCAGAAGCCACAACACTCAATCAAAATCATGAACAGGAAAAAGCAGAGGGCCAAAAGAACCATAGAATCTTTCTATGGGGATAAGGACCAAAACACAAACCCCAAAGAGGTCACAGCTGAGACTGTACTTCCATCTGAAACTTCAGAAGGGACTATGAACTGCTCCAAAGCACAAGCAGCTCTCCTGGAACAGCTGAAGAAGGAAATAGAAGATAAACTGGCCAATGATTTTAAAATTATTAAGAAAGAATTCACTGATGAGAACATCTCCCTGAAAAGGAAAATTGAACAAATGGAAAAAGAAGTTCAAAAATTAACTGGAGAAAATAAATTCCTAAAAGGGCAAATGGAAAAGGAAGTACAAAAATTAACTGGAGAAAATAGCTTCTTAAAAGGAAAAACTGGGCAGATGGAAAAGGAGATACAAAAGTTAATGGAAGAAAACAATTTGATGAAGATTGGAATTGGGCAAGTAGAAACTAACGATTCAATGAGACAGCAAGAATCAGTCAAACAAAATCTAAAGAATGAAAAGATAGAAGAAAATGTAAAATATCTAATTGGAAAAACAACTGACCTGGAAAATAGATCCAGAAGAGAAAACTTAAGAATTATTGGCCTGCCAGAAACCCAGGATGGAGAAAAGAGCCTGGACAATATCTTCCAGGAAATGAACAAGGAAAACTGCCCAGAAGTACTAGATTCAGAGGGCAAAATCGTCATCGAAAGAATCCACCGTTCCCCTCCTGAAAGGGATCCCAAAAGAATTTAAGGTAAGATATGAATGCTTTATAATGTTTCAACATGTTTCCTCATACCTATGTTTCTTGTCCATTTCTCACCTTGGGATATTTGCGTTGTAAAAGTCAGCACCAAAGAAAGAGATTCCTAACCAAAGAAGAGTTCACACTGATGAGAATTTAAGGAAATGTGTGGGTGGCTAGTAGAAGAAATTCTTTGGGAATTCATTTCAGTTGTTCAGTCCTTTCAGTCCTGTCTGACTGTGATCCTGTTTCAGATTTCCTTTGCAAAGATGCTAGAGTGGTTTTCCATTTCGTTATTGAGCTCATTTTACAGACGAGGAAGTGAGGCAAACAAGGGGAAGTAACCTGCTCAGGGTCACATATCTTGTAATTGTCTGAGGCCAGATTTGAACTCAGAAAGATGAGTATTCCTAATTTCTGGATCAGCACTCTATCCACTTTAGCTGCCTACCCTTTTTCAGTAGCAACTCTGAAACCATAACATATACCTGTTCAGAAAAAAAAGTGAAGCAGTAACACTAAACTGACTTTTCTCTAGTAAATATTTGCAGGACAGTTTAAACAGGATCAATATTGGAGAATGACAACGAATAGCATCTTTTTAACAGGCTTTTTCCTTCTTCCAGAATGCCATTTAAATGGAAATGCTGGGTTTATGGGATGAAAGGGATGACACTCACTCATAGATTCCAAACTGCCTGATGGCCAGATATTGACAGTTAGCTCTCAGGGTCCCAGTAATTTTTCTGACAGGCCAAAGATGATTTAAACACACGAACTTCTAACATCCAGTAGTTAAACTACCTGTGTAACTGTTTTAACAGTGTAATGCTTCTTTCTCATCCTTCCCTGATGTGACAGGAAAGAAGGCATTGCTTTTTAGAACCTTGTTTCCTCTTGCTGATCACTGGAGATGATGGCACTGACTTTGTACAACTAGGGCAGGAGGTAGGTTAGGGGTTATGACCCCTCCTCCCACCTATGCTGTTCTAATTTCTTCCTCCTGGAAATTCCCTATAACTATAATGGATAGAAGTTACAGAAAATAGATGTGGCTCAGCATAAGAAGAAAGCTTTTTGCCATTTAAAGCTATCCAAAAGTATAATGGGCAGCTTTGGCATTTTAACAATTCTTCCACTCCTAAGAATCTTTAAGTGGAGATTGGATGCCTATTTGTTAAGTAGATTTTAGAAGGAATTTCCATTCACTACATATCCAAATCTAGGATTCTGGAAAGAAATCCTGTAAACATTTGCCAGTCCTCAATTGCATTGGTTTGCAGTAAGATTCAATTAGTCATTTTGTTGTGATTCCTATTTACATCCCCAATTTGAGCGTATTTTTTGCTCTCTGGTAATATTGTGTTTTTGCTATTGTCAATAATGAAATTTATGTAATAACAAAAAATTTAGCCCTTTCTCCACACCCACATTTTCTTTACATATATATATGAAATATTGATAAATATTCATTTTCTTATTTTATATAAAACTGTGAGTGGTCCTAAATGTAACATAAAAATATGGTAGCTATATATCGGACAGATCAAAAGCTAATAATGACATGAATTGGAAATATCATAAGGGAAATAATAGAATCTTGGTTCTCCTGCTTAGAACTTGAGTAAGTCACCTTATCTCTGTACTTAATTTTCTTCTTTTTCAAAGGAAGGGAGTAAATTAGTTGATCTATGGAGTCCGCTCTTCTAGCTCAAAATCTGTCAACCTACAAGTTGATAAATATAGAATTTGGAAAAAAAGCAGGTGAATTGTTTATTTACCGTAGTTGCTATGTGTCAAACACTGTGCTAAGTCTTGAAACAAGAAACTCCCCACTTCTAAGGAGATAACATTCTAAGAGAGGAAAGTGGAACATTAAAGGAAGTTGGAAGAGGGGAATGTCAGTTTCCTCATACAGGGGCAAGGCAACTGGTGTGTCACAGACCAGAGAGTGAAGTGTTAAAGGAAGTGGCAGTCTGAACAGGGTTCTATCAATCAGTGAAGTCACATGAGTATCAGTGATTTTAGGTGACTTTCCCAGGGTCATATAGTTTACATATGTGATGTTTGATTTGAACCCAGGTTTTCCTGACTGCAAATTCAGCACTCTAGCTACTAAGCCCTAATGACTCTCTAAGTAAAAAAAAAAAATAGAGAAGAAAAATCAGACTCATAAAGATTAAATCACTTGCTGAAAGTTGCAATGATAGTATTTCTCAGAGTTAAAATGCAAAATTATGTCTCGACTCCAAATCAATGTTTTTTTCTGGATTCCTTGAAACATATTTATCCATGTATAATAAGTGCTTGCTAAACATCAACTGTGTGAATGACTAAATGACAAGGGCCCTATAGCTTTCTGGTAGATCTGTGTTTAGTATGGTATCACAAGAGCAGCATTTTGCTATGAACAGTCTGTTCTTTATATCTTGGGAATAAGATGAAAGTTCATATTAACAAAACATGAAGCAAGAAGTATTTCCAGCTTAGTCAGGCAGGAAAAAAATCTCCAAAGTAGTAAGAAGAATTTGATGAGAACAGAAGGAAAAAGGTCTCAAAAGAGCAAATTGAAATTTAGCCATAAAAATCCAGAAAATCATGTGCGAAATTGGTGTGGAGGACCTTGAAAGCAGTTTCACTGAAAGCAGAAAGGATGGGATTCTTCAGTGGAGATATAAATTTCAGAGAAGTTTTAGACATCTTGACCAAATTTTACAGATAGTTGAGTGTTCTGATAATGATATAAGTATTTATATCTATACTAATGTTACCAGAAGACATTTTTGTGCTTGAAATTTCTAGCTATTCATAGACAGACCAGTTGTGCTTCCGTTAGGACTGTTTGGTTCATAGAGGTGTCAAGGATTCTGCTGGTCTCTCAACCATGTGACTGAGAGATTAAATTGACTAAGGGTTCAACAGAGTAAGGTTGACGTAGGTTAGAAGCAATCCTAGTCCAAGAATCCTATAACTGATAAAGCACCCATTGATTTCAGGACAATTATGATGAGTACGCCACCATTCCTTTGCTAATTTTGCTGTTTGGTAGAGAATATGGCAAAGTTTTAAATTTTATCTGGCACTGAGTTAAATTTGAAAGAAAAGCACTGTAGTATAGAGGACAGAGGGCTATCTTCAGATCCAGAAAAATGAGTTCAAATTCTATCTCTAATTTACTTCTCAAATGACCTTGAGAAAGTTATTTAGTTTGTGCAGTGATGTGGTGTAGTAAATAAAGCACATGGTTTGGAGTTTCATTGACTGCTCAGTTCAGTTCCTGCTAAAGGACCTTATTAGCTGCATGACCTTTGGCTACTTTTGGTAACTTCTACTGAGCTCAGTTTCTTTATCTATAAAATGGGATAATAATTGGATTATTAAACTAGGTAATATTTATAAAGCACCTTGAAAACCTCAAAGTGTTATATAAATACTAGCTATATTATTGTTACTGGTATCTTTATCTTTTTTATCTCAATCTTCTAGCCAATTTCCTAGGACAATAAGATGCAGGGAAAGTGCCAAACTTCATTGGTAGAAGTAGTTTCCTAATCTAGGAAATCATTATCCCAATTAAACTATAGTTTAACTCACTATCTCTGTCTCTAAAGTTAATTAGAAAATGGCAGATAAAGAAGCCTTGGAAAACAATGAAGAAGAGCTAATGGCACTGAAAATAAATAAAGGGAAACTTATACTGAGAGCCATGGCAGCTACAAACTGTACTATTGCAGTATGCCATTCAATTCAACAAATATCTAATAAAGCACATATTGTGTACAAGATGCTGTGCTAGTTATTTTGAAGACCAGATATGGTATTCCTTAAAAATGGAGAAAATTATTTTCAAAGGACAAGAGAGCAAGAATAAGAACGAAAGAGCCAGAATGGAATCTCAACCTGTATTTGGAGGTTGCATGGTGTGATTATGTGATACATAGAAAGAAAAAAGAAGTAAAAATATTGACTTTGGATGACAGGTCAATTCTGATATTCTTTCCAATGAAAGTTCAATTCTGTGAGGAAGGAGCAACTTCTTGTGTTCCAAGAAATGATGATGTGAATTCACAGTTGCCACCAAGAGATATGTCATCAAATACCGATCAAAAGAGGAAGACAAAAATCCTGGTAGCTAGCAGTTATCTGCTGGGGTGTGTTGAGGTAGTCATATATCAATCTGAGTAACAATGAGAAGATATGCTGTCTTTTCAGAACATGTTTCTGAGTTGGAGAGTTTCCTGGGTCTTCTCAAATTTGACAGCTTCTACTAACTTCAGATGATTAATATGGAAACAAATAATACATTCAAGAAGAACAAAGTATTAGTAACAATCAAATGTTTGGAAAAGCACAAAGAAGAATCTGGGCTTGTAGATGATACTTTAAAGTTTTATTAATATCTTTGATCCTTATGTGATTTTCATATAATTTAGTATTACATTATTTTTAGTTAGTTACTTTATAATTTAATATTATATTTATTTTCAAACATGTTTCTTCTATCCTTCCTGTCCATTAACCCATGCCTGGTAGCATAGATTAAAATGGAAGGAAAAAAACAATTTGGAAGAACAGTTAAGATATCAACTATGTATGACAGTAGGTGCAATATTCTATAAGAGGTGAGGTTTTCATCACTGTTTCCTGAAATTAGGACCTTAGAAGGGAAAGACAAATTTGAGATGTGAGCAACTATTTATAAAGATGGTTACTTAAAGTGTAATTTGGATTTCTAGACCTAGGTTTAGTAGGTAAGAAAAGTTTTTATAGCCAGAGTTGGGTCCTAAGACCTGAAATTTGATGAAAAACTTGCCTAAGGCATGTAGCTAGGTTGATTAAAACAGTATTTTTTCTGGAGACTTGTTATTCTGGCTGAGAGCTTTAAAATAAAATAAGACAGGGAGTAAATTGTCAATGTTCATTCTCCAAGTCAGATACCACAGAAAGCACCAAGAATGATGATGAAGAACCATGAAGAGGACCGGTAATCTCAGGGGAGGGCATTATCCAGGAAGTGAAATATTAACAAAACTTATGTCCTCAGACATACATACAGAAATTGTAAAATGTGAGTAATAAATACAATGAACTAGAATTGGTAATAGAATGAGATATATTTGAATCCATGGATATTATGGAGATTTAGGAGAATATGACTTATAATTACTATATGGCTATAGAAATATTTACATTATTCAAAGAATTAAGTTATATTACAGGAGAGTGGTGTACCATTGCACATCAATAAGATGAACTCTGGTCAGGAGATTCATTGAACAAGTTTAGACAGTAGCATCGTGACAAGTATTTGTGAGAAGAACCAAAACGATGAAAGAAAAGGAGTAACAGTAACATAGGTTTACAATATATACCACTAGAAGAAGGAAATGGAAAGCAATGATCACAAATCTCTCATGCAGACAAGATATAAAAGTGGTGAAGGATATTCTAGTACTTACTACTTTCTGTAGCTTTCTATCCTCTAAAACCAGAACAGTTGATAAATTGTTGACTATGCTAGGGATTATTTAAGTATTATCTGCCTAATTTAGACCAATAAAGAATAATTCATTGCCAAAATAGAAGCAATGGGAATCTGAGGTAGAAGTAACCATTCTGTATTAAAGTATATGGTGGATAAGGAAAGGAAAATTAGGCATAGATGACAGCAGATTTCAAGAGTTGAAAAAAAAATGAGTTGGATCCTAAGACCTGAAATTTGATGGAAAACTTGCCTTAAAAAGATAGAATATTCTCAATAATGGTATTTTAAAAATAAAGCCACAAACAATTCTGATGAAGATATTAAAGGAGTATTATCTAAGTGAAGGAGTAGGACTCAATATATATAACATACACACATGTATAGACATTTGTGTATACATATATATATATATATATATATATATATATATATGTACACATACACACACACACACAAGAAATTCATTGATCAACTTCTTAAAAATACATTTGCATGACTTTAAGAGACCTGAATATAAGAAGAAAGTAAGGGCAGGTAATTGAGGAAAGGTATAAAAAAGCAACAATGTCCTGAAAGAATAGGATCTTGAGCACTAGTATTTAGAGGTAAGGGTAGCTTTGATAGCAAAAGACAATAGCAATAAAACGAACTTTGAAAAAAAAACAAGCTGGAGCAAGACCAAGAATGAAGAAAGGTTGAAACTGCTACTCTGCTGAATGTGATGACAAAAAAAGGACAATCATTCAATTCATTTTCTTCGTATTTTCACTATTGAGAAATGATCTTTGGACTAAAAATGATAGAATAAAAATTGTTAAATAGGAACGTAAATGCACGATAAATGATATCTTACAAAAACATGGAAATGTCTTTAATCAGCATGCAATTATTAAGATCCTACTTTATGCCCAGTAGTGTTAGACACTGAGAACATAAATATATAAATACACACAAAAAGTAAATAGTATGTATATGTAAGAATATATACATACACACAAGAAGTGAAAAATAAATATGCACACATATGTAATACATGTATATGTATACACAGGTGTATCTGCATGTGTGTATATATGCATATACATATGCGTATATACACACATATATACATATGCGTATATACACACATATCTACATCTCTAGAGATATAGATATAAATTAAGATATGGAAGGGGAAAAGACAGGACAAAGCCTCCTATAGGAGTTGGCATTTATTTGAGGTGTCTAGGTATTTCAAAAAATAGAGATGAGGTAGGATGACATTATAGTCATGAGGTGCAGCTTGTGCAAAAGCACTGAGTTGGTAAGTAAACTATAATTTGTATAGAACTTCAAGAAGGCCAGTGGGAAGTATGGAAAAGGAGTAATATGCTAAAAAAAATATTTAAGGCTGGTTTACAACCATGTTGTAAGGATTTTAAATGTCAAACAGGATTTTGCATTTGATGTTTTAGGTCATAGGGGATCCCTGAAATTTATTGAACATTAGCATATGTGGTCAAATTTGTGCTTTAGGGCAATCACTTGGGCAGCTCTGTGGAGGATGGAATACAGAGAAAGACGTGAGTTAGGGAACTCACATAGGAGACTCATAGGAGACACATAGGAGACTCTTGCCATAGTTAAGGCAAGAGAGGATGAAGATCAGACCCAAGGTGAGTGACTGTGCAAGTAGATAAAAAGAGATAAGATGTGAGGATTGCTGAAAATGTAGCATGGACATAGGAGTGAAAGTGAAGGAGGAGTTGAAGCTGGTTTCAATATCAAGCCTGCATACTCACACAAGTGACTTTCCTGTTTATTTAAAGAATTTGCAGCTATACTTACTGAAATGTTGGTAATATTTAAAAGATTTTGGTGAAATTTGAGAAATGTCACATGGCTAGAGAGAGGCAAATTTATCTATATTATCAAGAGAAGAAAAACAGGTAGATTTTGCCAAGTATTGGCTATAGAGCTTTATTTCAATTTATGACAAAGTACTAAAATATATATCATTAAGAGAATGCCTTGTGCCTTTTTAGAAGTGGGAGCAATGATGAAAAACCAGCATGCTTTTATCAAGAACTAGTCATGCTAGGCTAACCTCATTTTCTTTAATGACAGAGTAACTAGAATGATAGCTTAAGGCAGTGCCACAGATGAAGCATGAAGAGTTTTCATCAAGACATTAGAAAAATTAAAAGGGAAAAAGCTCACATCTGTGGACAAGAGAAGGGAGAATGTAGGCTAAGTGATAGGAAAGTTAAGTGAATCCAAAGCTTGTTGAATCTTTAGATGTAAAGTGTAGATTCATTGTCAGTCTTGAGAGATTGGAGAGTTGAGTTCCCCAAAGATATATCATTGACTCAATGCAATACAGTATTTGTATCAGTTTTACTTTTCATTATGGCACATATGACATATTGATCAAATTTTCAGGTTATATGATGTTGGAGTGATAGCTTGTTTTACAACAAATGCATATATATGAATATATGTACACATATGTGTGTATACATGTGGATATGTACAAACATACATACAGATAGATATAGCTATATAGATATATGTGTGTATATAAAAATTATAAAATGATAGGCTAGGATGATGGACTGAATTTTTAAGACTAGCATTTAAAAGCCAACTGCGTAAGCAGTATGGGAAAAAGCAGTGTGGGGAAAGTAGATCTAGACAAGAATCCATGTGAAAAAGACCCTGGGGTTTTAGTTAGTAGAAGCCCAAATTAGTTAATAGTATGGCATGAAAGTCAAGGGAAAAGGAAGGTGACAATACCACTCTATACTGCCTTGATCTGATCACATTTCAATTATTGTGTTCTGTTTTGGGTACCATAATTTGGAAGGATGTTGAAAACCTTAAGAGTGTCCAGACTAAGGCGAGAGTAAGCCAGGATCATGAAGGGAATTTAAAATTATCTTATATCAGCATTAGTTGAAAGAATTGGGCATATTTATTACTTTTTTCAACATTCACTTTTATGAGATTTTGAGTTCCAATTTTTTTTCTTCCTCCCTCCCTTTACCCTTCCCCAAGACAGAATGCAATCCGATATATGTTAAATATGTATGATCACATTAAACATATTTCTACATTAGTCATGTTTGAAAGAAGAATCAGAACAAAAGGTCAGAACCATGAAAAGGGGGAAAAAAGAGAAAATAGTAGGCTTCAGTCTCATTTGGAATACATAATTCTTTCTCTGTATGTCGATAACAGTCTCTATCATGAGTCTTGGAATTGTCTTAGATCATTGTACTGTTGAAAAGAGCTAAGTCTAGGAACGTTGGTCATCTCACAATGTTGCTGTTACTGGGTACAGTGTTCTCCGTGTTCTCACTTCACTCAGCATCAGATCATGCAAGTCTTTCCAGGTTTTTCTGAAAATAGTCTTCCATTACATTCATATACCACAACTTGTTTAGCCATTCCCTGGTTGATGGGCATCCCCTTGATTTCCAGTTCTTGGCTACCACAAAAAGAGCTACTATACATATTTTCGTACATGTAGTTGCTTTTCCCTTTTTTATGATCTCTTTGGGATACAGACCTAGTAATGGAATTGTTTGGTCAAGGGGTTTTACAGCCTTTTGGGCATAATCTCAAATTGTTCTTCAGAATGACTAGATTAGTTCACAACTCTACCAACAATGCATTAGTGTTCAATTTTCCCACATCTCCAATATTCATCATTTTCTTTTAGTTTTTCATCATATTATTCAGTCTTATAGGTGTGAGGTGGAACCATACAGTAGTTTTAATTTTCATTTACCTAATCAATAGAAAATTAGAGCACTTTTGCATATGATTAGATATAACTTTAATTTCTTCATCTGAAAACAGCCTGTTCATATCATTTGACGATTTATCCATTGGGAAATGGAATTGGGCATATTTAACCTATCAAACAGAAAGCATTCAGCATACTAGCGTTGTCTTAAAGAATATTAAGAATTACAATGAAGGACAGAGAGATTATTCTTGTTTGGCCATACAGGACGGCACTAGGAGCAATGGTAAAAAATGGGGGGAGAAAAGAGTAGATTTAGACATGTAATAAAAGAAAACTTCCCTATAATTAGAGCTATCAAAAATAAATTAAGCTTTCTGAGAAGGAATAAAGGCATTTGTTAGGATTATCATAGAATTTATTGATATGTTCAGATGTGATTTAGGTGGGGCAACCTCTGAGGTCTCTTCTAACTCTGAGATACTCTGATAAATGAACAAAGCTCAAAAGGGTTTTGTATGGTCTGTGTAAAGAGAGGCGGGAATAGACTGCCCTTGTTGGACTGACTCATTTGCTCTCATTTTTATGCAGGAAAATGGGGCATTAATGACAAATGAATTTGAGAGGAGGATGTGCTCTGACCATGGAGCATCTTTGATGATGTACTGTTTTATCTTTGGAGAAAAAAATGAAACAAAACTTCTAAACTGTTCTATATGAAATTGTGGGTAATCTATCTAGAAAATGGGAGAACAGCTGAGTTTTCTTTGAATAGTCTTATTTTTTAAATGTGTTTTTTAAATGTGTTTTATAGCATTCTTTTCTTTCTAGATTGTGTTCCAATATCTCTCCCATTTTCCTATACACACCAACATCCACTGAGGAGACAAGCAGCGTGGTATCAACTATATATGTGAAATCATGCAAAATATACTTTCCAGGTCACAAAAACGAAACAACAATAAGTAAAACAAGAAAATTACACTTTGGTTTGCACTCATAGTTCACTGCTGGAGAGGAAAAGCATTTTTTTTATTATGAGTCCTTTAGAATTGTCTTAGGTGATTGTATTGAGTAGAGTAGCCTCATCCTTACAACATTGCTGTTATTGTGTCCAATGATCTTCCAGTTCTTCTCACTTCGCTTTGCATGAGTTCATTTAGGTATTGCCATGTTTTTTAAAATACCCCTACTCATTATTTCTTATAGCATAATAGTACTCCATCACAATAATATAGTACAACTTGTTTAGACGTTCCACAGTTGATGAGTACCCCTTCAATTTATAATTCTTTCCTAGCACAACAAGAGCTGCGATAAATATATTTGTACATATAGGTCTGTTTTTCTTTTTCTTTTATCTCTTTGTAGTATAGACCTAATAGTGGTATTGATGCCCAGCTTGTTAGTCCTTTGGGTATATATATATAATATATATATATATATATAATATATATATATAATTTGTTCTCCAGAATTTTTAAACCAGTTCCCAACACTAGGACAGTTTTTTTTAGCATACCAGCTTTTCATGCTTTTGTTTTCAGAGCAAATTCTGGTGCTCTACAAGTGTTTTGCTGCTGCCAAGGTATTTTGTTGTGGGAAGAGGTGTGGTCACTCCTCTACTGGTTTGCACTCTGGTCTTTACTGGAAAAGAACCTTTACTCCCCTGTAGCCATAAGCACTAGTGCTCCTCTTCGACCTAGAACTATAACCAGGTCTTCTCTCCTGTAGGCACAAGCTCTAGTTTTCCTCTTTACCTTGGAACTACAACCAGAGCTCCTGCTTCCTTGTGACTGACCACATGTGCTCCTCTCAGCCCTGGACCTGTCACCCAGAACTGCTTATGGCCAATAAAGTTTCCAATCAGCACCAATGGTAAGGTACCATGTAACAATAATTGTGAGAGTTAAAGATCTTCCCCATCCATTAATGGGACTGTCCATTAATGGAACCTTGATTAGGGAAGGCCCACAACTTTTATTAATTTTCTAATGAGGCACTGGTTCTCAGGGGTTGTTATGCCCCCTGGCTCTGAAAGTTGTATAAATACTCTAAGGTGAAGTTTCACTTTGGGGCTTATTCATTGGAAGTGTTTGTTTGGCCAGATGAGACTATGGAAGCTCCCAGCTTTGAAAACTCAGGTGTTGATACTTCTTTCTGGTAACCATGTATGTATGGTCAGACAGTTGGATCTTTCTGTTGATCTGTGATATGTGTGTTGCTTATGGAAATACTGTCTGTTGATCTCTCTGAAGTTCAGGGTGCTGACTTTTCCCCCTGAACTAAATGGATGAAATATGTGCTTGATTAAAGTGGTTGTTGACCCCTTGAAAGTTGCCTTTTCTTTTAGAAAAGCAGATCTAAGAACCTGTACAACAGGCCCTCCTGTGAGTGTTGAGGTCCTTGCTGGTACACACCTAGTGCCAGTAAAAGGTTAGCTGTAAACTCTTTGAAACTAGTTGTTCAACTCCTTATAGTCTCTAGGTCAAAAGTTACTGAAGTTGCTACTGCTCCCACTTCCTCCAAGGCCTATGACTGATCTTGAGTGCCTTGCCAATGCTCTAAATAGGCCTCTACCCTGGTGTCATCGACCTATCCTACCATCCTCCTAAATTGTCTTGGACTGGAAAAACATCTCACCCCAACTTTTTGTTGATGTGACACTCCAAAAGTTGTTCTGAAACATTATTTTCAAGTTATTTGGAAGGGAATGTTGGAAAACTCCAGCAGGATTGCTGCCTGTACTCTACCATCTTAGTTCCACCCTCCTGAGAGCAGTTGATCTTTTGCCAGCTTCATCCACAGCCCTCAGCTCCTGCTGGTTACTTCTGATTCATCAGGTTGTAGTATGTAAGTGAGTAAATAAGTGGGACAGATCAAGGGTGAGGAAAGGCCAGTAACCTGGAGTTCTTCTTGACTTTTGTAATTCAAACATGACTTTTCTATAATAGCTCTTCTTTGGGACAGTGTGAGTGGAAAAGGCTTTGTATGTTCATTTTTAATTTCCTTCCACTCATCTTCTTTATGTCCTATATCTCTCTAGTCGATGAGACTGCCTACCCCTAAATATACTAGTCCTATTTCCTTCTAGTCACTCTCTTTTATTTTTCATTGTGCTCTGCTTACTTCAGATGCTCATATTCCATCATAATGTAAATTTCACGAGAGCAGGGACTATTCTATTTTTTGTCTTCATGTCTGCAGTACCTCATGTCATCCTTGGCATATAATAAGTACTAAATACATGATTGACTGAGTCATCATTGAGGCTTCCTTCTCAAGTTTTTCTCCATTCCTTCTCCCCTAACTGGACCTCTTCTTTTGATAAATGTATAATTTTGCATTTAAAGTTTTGGGAAGAAAGTTTCACTAACACCAATTTTTCCCCCATTGCTAAATGACATAAATTGTAGGAATAATGCCAAAAGAACAAAGATTTTATTAAAGTGGATGGCCCTTCCACTAACATCTATTTCAAGAGCCTCTTAACAAAAACGCTTAGTCTTTATTATATAGGATAATAGTCTAGCCCTAGAAGGGACCCCAAAAGACACACCAACACCATTGTTTCATAGCTTAGGAAATCTGACGAGTCAGTTTTCTTTTCTCACTGTACCATGCTACGTAGAATAACAAGTTTCCTGGCAATATTTTTGGGAAAACCTCCCACAGAACCCACAGTTTTTCTTCCTTATGGGTATGCCTCACACTAATTCAGGATCAGGGCAGCTAGGTGGCACAGTGAATAAAATGCCAGATCTGGAGTCAGAAAGGTCTTAGTTCAAATGTGGCCTCAGAAACTTACTAGCTTTGTGATACTGAATAAGTCACTTAAACCCATTTGCCTCAGTTTTCTCCTCTGTAAAAAGAACTGGAGAAGGAAATGGCAAACCATTCCAGTACCTTTGCCAAGAAAACTCCAAATGGTATCACAGGACTGAAATGATTATACAACAATTCAGGATGTCCTCATTGTCTCAGCAGATATTCATGTGTCAAACCCTTAATGTCATGCCACTTTTTGTGAAGAATCTCTCAGGACTTAGCTTGTTTCATCCTTGGATGATATTTCCAAAGCTGTCTCTCTAACTGCCTCTTCAAGCATACTAGGCTGCTTTCATGCTCTAAAGAAGTGATGGTGTAGAAAATTACTAATACGGAAATGTTTTACATGATTGCAAATGTGTAACCTATATTGGATTGCTTATCTTCATAGCGAGAGTAGAGGGACAGAATTTGAAACTCAAAACTTTAAAAAAAAGTGTATATTATTTTATATATAATTGGGGAAAATAAAATATCGCTAAAAAAAAGAAATGATAGTGCAGAATTTAAGTGGAAGAAACCTTAGTTGTGGATGGAGCAATGATAAAGATAATTCAGACAAACACCAGATTTTGCCTAGATGTCGCATGTGTTCATGCAGTCCTTATGCAAAATTTGATAGAGATTTTGATGAACCAACTTTTTTATAGCCAATACTTTGATCTAAGAGATAAGCCTAGCAAATAATAAGTTTGGCTTAATGCATAGGTAAAGTAGGAAAGCTAAGGTTTTCTTTATGATTAAGAGACAGAAAAAAAAAAAACTAAAAGGATTGAATACATTATTTGTCACAGTGCCTGAAATCCTGAGCCCATGGTCAGTAGAGTTTCATTCCCTCAGGTTGAGGCACTAGAGCCACAGGGAGATACAGTGACAACAAAACAATCACCTTTCATGCTTCTTTTGGATTTTCAAGGTGATATATATATATATATATATATATATATATATATACATATATATATGTATATATATATACACACACATATATATGTATATATGTATGTATGTATAATTTGAGCCTTCTAGTCAATGAAATGCCAACATTATAGCTTTGCTTTACACAATAGAAAACTAAAGCCAAGGTAGGCTAAATGATTTTCCCAGGGTCACAAAGGTAGTAAGTGTCAGAGGCAGGAATTAAATTCAAGTTCCCCTGTTCCAAGTTCAACACTTTGTCTAGTCTACTGTCTAAAGTGGACGTAAAAACAGGACTTGCCTCATGGTTATGGTGAATTTCAAATGAGACGTATTGCGGTATAGTAGATAGTGAGTTGGCTTCAAATATGGAAAGACTTGGTTGGGTACACCCCTGACACATAGCTACTCTGTGATCCTGGGCAAACCACCGCTTTCCAGCGCTGTATAGGCAGCTGTATAAAACTACAAGTTTCTGACCTTCATTGATAGAGGGCATTTCTTCACCTGGGACATCTCCATACAAATGAAACGATAGTCCCTATCAGATAAATAAGAATCCAAAAATAAGTCCCAAAGAGTGTTCTCTTGGCCATGTGATGGTCAATGTAAAGTTTTGAAGATGAGAGTAAGGAGGAAAAAAAGGAATTTTTTTTATGGGAGGTGAAGGGGTCGATTCCAAGTCAGAATGTTGCTAGGGAGGATCAAAGGCAAATATGGTACTCTGGGGAGAAGGGAAGACAACATGGAAGCATTGGTTACTTCCTGAGGCCCTGCTGAAAGAAAGGTGGGCTGAGGCTGAAAAGAACATGGGTGGATGTCAATAGTAAACCATCTGTTGCTCACACTTGTCAGAGATATGTTGCTATGTGTTAGATATGGAAGAGACCTTGGACCCCAGATGGTTGGAACTCTTATTTATGGGTAAATTTGGCTCTCATTGACCTGTTTACTAAAAAAAAAAAGTGAAAGTCTATAGAAAAGCCATTATCTTATAGTCATTCTTAATTTTTAGCAAACAAACAAAAACCTGGACATGTCAATTACATCTCACAGAGGGTTCTACCTGATTTTGTTTTGTAAAATATTGATTTTAATGAGCATGAAATGTCATTTCCAGACCTTTTGCCAACAATTGGTTTAGTTGTTTTCTCGTATTGCTTTGAGGGCAAATCATTTGCATATTTTGAGAGATAATATGACTTGGTGAATAGAAAGTCCCCATTAATATCTAAAGGGCCTGCCTTCAAAGCCTGTCTCTCATCCATACTGGTTGTGATTACTCTATTAAGACTGTAAGTTGAGAAAGAATTGATAGTCTACATCAGTAAAGGGAATTTCCACACTGAGAGTTTCCCACACTGATCTAATCACAGGTTTGGGCCAAAAGGAAAAATAAATAAATATTTCAGGGGTTCATTTTTCATTTCAGAGAGTCAAGTTTCCAGTTAGGTACCACTTTGATTTTTCTTCCCCATGGCCACATATAAGAACAGCTAGAAAATTCACTGACCCTCTTAAAGTCTAAAAATCAATCAGGCCAACTTTATCTCTGAATCAAGTCAACTTTCTTCCATTAGCAGTATTTTCAACAGGAAAAATACTTCATATGGAAAGAAGTCATTAAAGACTACAAATGGTTAGGTAAGAAAATAGCCATCACTACCCTACATCCTCCAAATGCCCAAAGCATCCACATATTTATGGCAGTACCGAATCACTACTTTGGAGAATTATTTTCAGCATTACTGCTTCTGGAAAAATAATGTTTCTAGACAGGGTCAGCCTTCTACAAAATTGTGAGCTAAGTGGAGTTTTTCTACAGATCCCTTTCACTCTTCTTTCTGCCTCTAAGCAAAATAGCCCTATATTGCTCCCTCTATGCCAATTGTCCCTTATTGCGATAATCTACCAGTCCTGTCATTACTGACATTGTCTCTTGCTCTGGATCAGAGATTCTTAAAAAGTAGTGTGGGTACCATTGGTGGTCCCTAAAACTGTTTCAGGGGGTCTGAAGTCAAATCTCTTTTCAAAATAATACTAAAATATTTTAATTTCTATTCTGGCACAAATGTCCTTAGCTATAACTCACAAAAACAAAAACTCTTTAGGGTCTTCTGTAATTTCTAATATTATATTGGAAGGTGGAGATTTCTCTAAATATATTTATTCATCTTCTCTCTTTCAAAACTAGTTCTCATTTAGAGACTGCATGACATAGAGTTGGGTTACAGTCAGGAAGCCAGGAGTTGAATAGGAGTTCAAATTCCATTTTAGATACGTTAGCCGTGTGTCCAATGGACAAGTGACAATTTTTCTTGCCCTTGGTCTCTTTATGTATGAAACTATTGTGAGGTCCACATTAGAGAGTGAAAAAAATGTTTGGCAAAATTCGAAACTGTATGTGTCAATTACAACTATTGTAGAATAGGGAAGCATCTGATTTTGTAGTTAATATTACAAATTTTAACTGATTATGTCTAGGAGGTAATTCCAAAGCAAAATGATAGTAGAAAGAGAAGCAGATCAGCAAGGAGAAGACCTGGGTGGTACTCCTGGAATTGCTACTAACTAAGTAGTTTGAGCTTAACCTGTTCACTTCATTTCTGTAACTGAACTTTCTCCACTATAAAATGTAGATTATGATTCTCAGATTTAACAATGGGCATTATCTAAAAATGAATCTTTTCGTGGTATGGTTTTTAGGCATCAGTAATATTATAGCTATAAGTAATAGAATGGAATATTTAGGGAAACTGGTGGTGTACTGGTATTTAAATGTTTAACAACTGGCTCTCCTAAGAAAGTAAGCACAGTACACTTTTAAGTTTAATCTGCATGATTAACATTTTCTCCCTCACTTTCTTAAGTCTAAACAAGCATAAAATGATCTAGCCCTAATTTGTAGCTTTAGCCAATTTCCAGGGTGTAAATGCTCACACTGAAAATTCACTTATCAGCTCTTGTGAGTATGAACTTGGTATAGTCCGCCCCTGGGGGAGACTCTTACATCATTCCACCTGCTCAAAAGACTAAAAAAAGAAGACTACAATTTACTTATCTCAGACTTTCCAAAGTTAGTGTTATTTCTTGAATATTTGTGAAGGGAGCTATTTAGATGAATCGAGAAATAGTCTCTTGGTTTCCACAGAAATGCTAAGACATTCCAAAACTTTTCAGGTTTAGAGAATGAAACATCTGGGAGATTGTGATCCTTTAGCTGTCATGTCCTCTTTAAGAAGTGACGAAATGATAGGTTCTGTATTCTCGGATTTTTAGATGTAGGGAATTAGATCCTCACCCTTACAGACTTCTTGCTGCCAGACCAAATTGTTCATCTCTCACCTCTGCCTAATTTTGACATCGGTCTTTGGAGTGGAAGAAGCTTCTGGGTTAATCTTTTATCTTCTCCAATACTCCTTGCAAGGTAGAAAGGGTATGTAAGGGATGATCTTCATATCTTGGGCAATCTACTTCCAACTTATGTGAGGAGATAAGAATAATTATAAACAAAATTAATAGATTCTATAGTTAAAATTTCAACTACCATGAAGTCATAATAATGAAGGAAACCCTCATATAAAATTAGTTCTGTGTTCTGGTAGACAGCTGATAGAAGCCCTACTTGGTGGTATGATTACAAGAAATACTATAACATGAATAAATCTTTAAAATGATTGTTTCATGCCTTGTCTGCTAGCCTCTTCACTGAAAGGAATTCATCCTGTGTTGTTTGTTTCATAGGCAAGCAAAGGGTAGTGAGGCTAAGCAGCATTAATGTATAATTCAGTTTCTCACACTTTTTTTCTTACCTTTTAACTTCCTTCCATCATTTTGACTTCAAATTTCCCTGCCTTCTAATTGACCCCACCTCAAACCATATAACCAGAACCACCCAAAAAGAATAGTACTCAAAAATACACAAGAGCTTTGATAAGGAAGAAATGAATAAGGTATGAATGTTACATTTCCTTTTTGCCACTGGATTGAAGATACTCCTTTTCTTTTTGCAATAACTTATAAAATTGCCCGTTAGTTTTCTTTATTCTTTTTGTCCTAAATATTAGCAATTGGATCTTGATTAATTAATGAGGAGGACAAAGTCCTGTTAATGTCAAATGAAGTGAGGGGACCTATAACTTTTGCTTGGTTCCATGATCAATTCAAAGCAGAAGCAAGTAAAATTTGTTTTCCCTAAGAGGTTAGAGAGCTGGCCTTGGTGCCAAGAAGACCTAGGTTTAACTCTTGCCTATTGACACATATTAACTGGGCAAATCACCTCACTCTTCAGTACCTCAGGCCTCTCTATAACACTCTGAATTTCAGAGAAGGTGCCAACATATATTGGTGGAGGAATTTTCCTATACCAGGAAATCACAGGTCCAACCCTTTGTGGCACAGATGCAATACCCATAGCAGTCACTATGGATATACAGGCATACTTTCAGGGTAAATTCACAAAATATAAACTCTCTTCCCCAAAAGATGAAACCTAGATATTTATTCATATACCAGAAAGCCAATTCCACTATAATAACAAGAAAGTTTGTACAACATCATCCCTGAACCTTCCCTCCATCAGGCCTCCCCAAAAACAAGTTCCCCTAGGCCAAATGCCTCTCTCTCACCCAGCCTAGTCCCTCTCCTTTACTCTGCCTGCTGCCTCTCTTTCAGCTCCACCTCACTCTCTCTTCCTGCTCCATTCATTCAGCAAGCTTCTCCTACGATGGGCTCCATGTAATTCAGGTTGTAGGTAGGGCCAAAGTTCACAGCAGGTCACATGTGCTATTAAGAGGCAGGGAAGATGTTCAAATTCCCTTAACATTACATTTCCTTAACATTACATTCCCTTAACATTGTCTTTCAATTGGTAGAGGAAAGGCAATGAGTCATAGAGGATGTTGAGCTGGCATCAGAATCAGGAAGAAAGGCACTTAAATTTATCTTTGGACATATGCTAAGTGTGTCTATAGGTAAGTTGTTTAAATTTCTCATTGGTTCAGGCAACTCTTTAATAGTAAAAGTTGACAAAATAAAAAATTTTCATCTGCATTGGGAGAGTTTTCTGTATGAGACTACTGGTTAAGACAAAATAATGAGACTGGCCAAGTCTATCCTGTGTGCAACTGGTTACTCTCCTATAATATTAACATTACTATTGTTTTCCTTTCAGGTTCCCACATCTGTAGACTTCAATGATTTCTGATGTTCTTTCCCATTCTGCCCTAACAGAACTACCCTAATAGCGCATAAGCTCCCTAAGGTCAGGGCACATGCCTGCTGAGAGGGAATAACACATGCCTGTTGATTCATTGGTTGACTGATTTTCTGACAGTGGAATGGTTTTCCTGGGAGATCCCTTCTTGTACTAGACCATTTCCCAATACTTGAAAAAACAGAAAACTTCTTTGGAAAAGAAATCAGATAATTACGTATGAATGGCTATGGTTATTGTCAACATCAGTTCTACATTTCCTGTAGTTAATGCCAATATACTTCTGCAAAATTCCACTTCAGAAGCCTCATCATGGTGTGAATAAGTGCTCAAAGGTTGTTCCAGTGGGGAACAACTTTGTTTAAGTTTTGGCATGCTGTAAAAACTTTTGGTACTTAACTTCAGATTTATTATCTGAAGAACTAGTGTAGCTAAGTGTGGGAATGGGCATATCCTGAAGGCTTGCCACCAACTAATGAATATTTCCATCTTTAGCAGCTCATGAAACAGACTACTGAAACACAGTGTGGTCATTGATCTGTTTTGTGTGAATCTGTACACGGTGCAGAGAGCATTGAGTTTGGAGTTAGGAAGTCAGGAATTAAATTCAGTCTCAGATATTTACTATCTATGTAAGTCTGGGCATATCACGAAAACTGAGTCTCTGTAACATGAGGTTAATAACATCATCTACCCTTCAGGATTGTTGTGAGGATAAAAATGGGATAACATTTGACTTAAGAAATTTTAAAATATTTGTACTAAATAATTTATGTTACACTAATGAGTATATAACAAAAGGTGTTAAATAATATTTACACTTTGGAAACATTTAAGCATTTTATAACTATGACTATTACTACTATATCTGACACGTTGGATATTGAATTTGACAAGTATTTTATATTCTTTAGGTCTACAATACCTCATATATACTCATATTCTTAAAATACACTGAATCTGTAAAGAGTTTCTTATAAAATTATATAAATTTCATTATATATGTGTGTGTGCATGTGCGTGTATGAATGCAGGTTCTTTCTGCTGCCAATGGTTGAATGCAACCATTGAATTGAACACAACATCTTATTGATATCCTTTCAAACCATATTATATGGGTCAAGGATAAGGGAAGCTACCCATAAAGTTTGTGTTCTATTATTTCTGTATAACACAGCTATGTTTACTAATACTTGGGTCCAGGAAAGAAAGACATTGTCTTTCAATTGGATGAGACAATTTTATACAAATTTCTAAAGTGTAAAAAATGTATGCTTTCAATTTTTGAATAAGTTTTGCAAAGTCTATTTCTTGAAACAAAATGATTGATATTTGGGGAAATGCAGCTTAGCCAGAGATGATGAATGTTCTCTACTTGGGAGTTCTCTTATTTCCTTTCAACTTTCCTAAAACTGTCTCACATGTAAACTAATGAAAAAAATTGATACACCAACATCATTACACCCCAGGGCAAAGGCATAGATTAAGCTATCCTTCAAATACAAGCATGAGTACATTGGGCTGAGAAGTCTACGGGAAGAGTCATATTACTACTTAGGCACAAGAGCAAATATTTCATCTTGGGATATGAAACAAAGGTTTTGAAGAATAAACATAGTTCTCCCTTCTCCCTTTTTAAAGCAAAAAGAAAACAGGCGTCATTTAAAAAAAAAAAGAGCACACCTAGCTGACAAGCTCTTGATTTCTCAAGTTTTAGCATTTAAACACCTACAGAATTGTTGTAAGCTGTCAAGTTCAAGCCTCATCATAAGCAGCTCAGCAGGTTCAACTACCATGGCACTCCATTCTCTCCCCTTGCTCGGTTCCCCATTGTTTTCAGGAGATTTTGGTGTCTGTTTAGCTCTTAAGTATTGATGATCATCCAAGATTTATGTACATCCAAATGGCTCCTTCTTATCATCTCCAATGTTTTCCTGGTTTCATTTGCCCTTTTCATTGTTACTGTAGTTAGATTTAGAGAATCAAAGGTCTAGAGTAAATAGTGTTATGAAATCTATTTCATAAGATGAATAAAGTGAATTCCAGAGAGATTATTTAACTCCCAATGCCACATGACATTCTATGGCAGAACTTATTTTCTTCACTCCTAATATTTTGTGGTTGTTATGTCATTTCACTTGTATCCAACTCTTCCTGACCTCCTATGGGGTTTTCTTAGCAAAGATACTGGAATGGTTTTCTGTTTCCTTCTCCACATCATTTTATAGGTAAGGAAACTGAGACAAACAGGGTTAAATGAGTTACCTGGGTCACATAGCTAGCAAGTATCTGAGGACAGATTTGAACTCAGAAAGATTAATCTTCCTGACTCCAGGCCTAGCATACTATCTGCTGTACCACCTAGTTGCCCTGATTCCTGACTTAGTGCCTTTTATTTCCCCCCTACACAATGCTACTTTTTAATGATTCTGCTTCAAGTCATCAATAATTGCTAACTTTTCTACAGTTTTAAAATATGGAAAGCACTTTACAGACATCTCATTCGAATCTTACAGATATAGATTTTTTTCACATTTTATAGATGAGACTCAGAAAGATTCAGTGACTAACTTAGTCACACAACTATGAAGTGTCAGAGGTAGGATTCGAATCCAGGTCTACATAAATTTGAGGCTACAAACTATACTTGACTACCTCTCTAATAAATACTTATGAAACAGCTAATATATATAAGCAGTATTACACTCTGTTAGGTGCCATGAACTTTACAAAAGGAATATTTGATGTGGTTCCTCCCCTCAGCAGATATGTAACCTGACATCCCTTCTCAATTCCAGCACGTCCCTTGACAAACATGCATTTGTTTGTAGCTTCATCCTGATCAGAGGGACGGGGGCGGTCATAACCACAGTTGTTCTCTGGAGTCTTTCTTCTGAAGTGAGAATAATGACAGTTCCTGCAAAGACATAGATCATAGCCTCCCCCAAATTTTCCTTTGAGTTTTACTATATACAATCCAGAGGAATTATACACACCCAGATACACACACACACACACACACACACACACACACACACACAACTTACCTCTATGACTGAAGGTAAAGTGCCACTTTTCAAAAAAATGGCTAGGTTCAGCATATAGTGATCTCCAGGATGTGTGTGTGTGTATGGGGGTGGGGAGGGTAGGGGAGTGCAATGAGTCAAAATATGTATGTCTACATTTTTTGTGGGCATAATTACATACAGTTAACTTTTGTTTCATCTACATAATGAAGTTTAATGTTAATTGAACTTAATCTAAGCTCTAGATTTTAACTTTGTACTTAATAGCTGCTTTCCTAAGATTACTCATGTTCATATAGCCTTGATGGTCTCCTCTGTGTGGACTGTGCCAAACCATTAGCTTTATTACTCTGGATAATTAAGCAATGATGGAAATCTTTTTAAAATTGAGAATTTTTTCTTTTTTTTTTAATTTATATATTTATTTAATTTTTTACATTCATTTTCACAAAATTTTGGGTTCCAAATTTTCTCCCCATTTATCCCTTCCCCCCACCCCAATACACCAAGCATTCTACTTGCCCCTATCACCAATCTGCCCTCTCTTCTATCAACCCTCCCTTCTCTTGTCCCCATCTTCTCTTTTGCCCTGTAGGACCAGATGACTTTCTATTCCCCATTAACTGTATTTCTTATTTCCTAGTAGCAACAACAATACTCAAGAGTTGTTCCCAAAACTTTGAGTTCCAAATTCTCCCCATCCCTCCCTCCCCAACCATTCCCTTTGGGAAGGCAGGCAATTCAATGTAGGCCATATCTGTGTGGTTTTGCAAATGACTTCGATAACAGGAGCATTGTATAAGACTAACTGTATTTCCCTCCATCCTGTCCTGCACCCCATTGTTTCTATTCTGTCTTTTGATCCTGTCCCTCCCCAAGGGTGTTGACCTCAAATTACTCCCTTCTTCCATTGCACTCCTTTCCATCATCCCTCCTTCCCTGCTTATCTCCTTCTTCCCCATTTTTCTGTACTGTAAGATAGGTTTTCATACCAAAATGAGTGTGCATTTTACTCCTTCCTTTAGTCGAATGTGATTAGGGTAAACTTCATGTTTTTTTATCAGCTCTCCTCTTTTTCTCTCCACTAAAAAAGTTTGCTGCTTGCCTCTTGAATGAGATATAATTAACCCCATTCCATTTCATGCTCTCTCCTCCCACTACATTTTTCTCTCACCATTTACCTTAATTTCTTTTAAGATATAGTCCCATCCTATTCAATTCACTCTGTGCTCTCTGTCTCTCTGTGTGCATGCTTGTGTGTATGTGTGTGTGCGTGCACACATGTACGTGTGTGTGCACGTGTGTACATCTGTGTGTGGTCCCACCAACTACCCAGATATTGAAAAGTTTTAAGAGTTACAAATATTGTCTTTCCATGTGGCAATATAAACAGTTCACTTTTGGTAAGTCCCTTATGACTTCTCTTTGCTCTTTACTTTTTCATGCTTCTTCTCATTCTTGTGTTTGAAAGTCAAATTTTCTTTTCAGCTCTGGTCTTTTCATCAAGAATGCTTGAAAGTCCTCTGTTTCATTGAAAGACCATTTTTTCCCCTGAAGTATTATACTCGGTTTTGCTGGGTAGGGGATTCTTAGTTTGAGTCCTAGTTCCTTTGACTTCTGGAATATCCTATTCCACGCCCTTCAATGCCTCAATGTAGAAGCTGCTAGATCTTGTTTTATCCTGATTGCATTTCCACAATACTGGAATTGTTTCTTTCTAGCTGCTTGCAATATTTTCTCCTTGACCTGGGAACTCTGGAATTTGGCCACAATATTCCTAGGAGTTTCTCTTTTTGGATCTCTTTCAGGCAGTAATCGATGGATTCCTTCAATACTTGTTTTGCCCTCTGGTTCTAGAATGTCAGGGCAGTTTTCCTTGATCATTTCATGAAAGATGATGCCTAGGCTTTTTTTTTTATCATGGCTTTCAGGTAGTCCCATAATTTTTAAATTGTCTCTCCTGGATCTATTTTCCAGGTCAGTTGTTTTTCCAATGAGATATTTCACATTCTCTTCCATTTTTTTCATTCTTTTGGTTTTGTTTTATGATTTCTTGGTTTCTCAGAAAGTCATTAGACTCCATCTGTTCCATTCTAATCTTGAGAGAACTATTTTCTTCAGTGAACTTTTGAACCTCTTTTTCCATTTGACTAATTTTGCTTTTGAAAGCATTCTTCTCCACATTGGCTTTTTGAACCTCTTTTGCCAATTGAGTGAGCCTATTTTTTAAGGTGTTATTTTCTTCAGCATTTTTTTGGGTCTCCTTTACCAAGGTATTGACCCGTTTTTCATGCTTTTCTTGCCTCTCTCTCATTTCTCTTCCCAGTTTTTCCTCCACCTGTCTAACTTGATTTTCAAAATTCTTTTTGAGCTCTTCCATGGCCTGAGCCCACCAGACATCCACCTTGGATGTCTGGGATAGAGAGGCCCCAACCTCCACGTCTCTCTCTGATGGCAGGCATTGTACTTCGTCATCAGAAATGAAGGGGGGAAGGAACATCTCTTCCCCAATAAAGTAGCTCTCTATGGTCTTATTCTGCTTCCTTTTACTGGGCATTTTCCCAGCCAGTTACCTGACTTCTGAGATTCCTCTCCACCCCTGCCTAGATCTGCCCAGCTAGGGCTTGGAGTCTGAGATTCAAATGCTGCTTCTCAGTCTCAGGGCCATCTGCGGCAGGAGCAGCTGCTATTCAATATGAGCTTAAGTTCTGGTGCTCAGGTGGGGGCAGGGCCACCTCCCAGGCTCAGTTCCCTCAGGGGCTTTATGCAGAGACCTTCAGTAATGGGGCAGGTGGGGGCAGGGCCGCCTCCCAGGCTCAGTTCCCTCAGGGGCTTTATGCAGAGACCTGAACTTCTGCTAGGGGCGTCGCAGGCCACTGCCGCTGCCTCTGCCGCTTCCTCCCAAGGCGGCCCGAGTCACAGAGACACCCCGCTCCCCTCTTGGCCAGCCCAGAAGTCTCTCTCACTAACCTGTAGCGTCTGTGATAGGAGGGACCTTCCTGGCCACCGGAGGTTCCGTCCCTGAAGACTGCTCCAATCTGCTCCTCTGGGGCCGTGGCCAGGGCAGCTCAGGGATGGGCTCTGCTTTCCAGGGTGCGACGGACCCCTGGGGACGACTCTCCAGGGCTCTCTGGAACGGAAATCTCTTCCACTGTGTTTCTGCGTGCCTTGCAGTGATCCAGAATTTGTGGGGAGTTCTTCTTACAGGAAATTTATGGGCTGTGGATTTGGAGCTAGCGTACATGAGTCTTTCTACTCCGCCATCTTGACTCCTCCCCCCGAGAATTATTTTCTTTAGAACTATTCCTGAGCTAATAGAAATGACAAGAGTTGTCAATAACTATGTGGAAGGTAAAGGGATCACCCTATATGAAGAAGCATTATTCATTTTTTTAACTCAGTTAGAAATTCTAGAAATGACACTGGCAGACCATTACAAAAAATATCACATAACTCTCATTTCTGCCTTTATTATGGTTGTTTTATCCCTGCCAACTGATGTTCTGTCAAGAAAAACTGAATTACCTGGACAAAAGCAAAGCATTATTTTAATAGAAAGAAAAGGTTAGCTGTCTTTCTCATACTAATTACAATCATTGTCACCAATTGGAGCCACATCAATTTCAGTGGTTCAGAATACTAGTGAGCAGTTATTTCATTAATGCTTTATAGATTCAGAAATAGAGATTTTTGAAGTTCCCTGTTTCCTGAATTCTAGTTGTCTACCCGTTTCACCAACCATGCCCAATTACCGAAGCTGTAGAACAGACCAAAATGAGACTACACAATGAATTTAATCATTGGATCCTGGAATAGGAAAAGTTTTCTATTATCTGTCTGAGAAGAGATGAGGTCTTAACATTCTTGTGCTATAGTCCTTGACCCTTTGTTATAAGGACTTGAGTAAGAAAAACATTGTGCTATTGTCATAACAATCTCTTTAATGGAAAAAAGGAAATAGTACAAGGATAATTTACTCTTGTAATCTAAAAAATTGATTTATTTATAACTTGTAATTTTGCAGCATCTTCTTGAGCAAAGGGGATGTAGATAAGGGAAAGATGTAGGAACAAAGAGCAAGACGACTGCATTTTCTTGAATTCTATGACTTTTATATGAAGCATATAAATTGTGTTTCATCCTTTGGAAAAAGGAAATAATATCGCCTGTTCCTGCAATTAATATGATAGATTCTTGTCTCACTGCCTCTATAAATTCAATGCTTCGTAAGAGCATTCAGATACATTATTCTCACTGAAAATGTAGTGGTATCTGGATGTCAATATCAAATCAATAAATGTGTTATTTGAAATAATATAATTAAAATATTGGCTCTTCTTTTATTTAGCACCCTGCATGGAACCTACTTTGAGTTAACTTCCTGCTTCCTATATGGGATACAGTGACTCTTACTCAAATTAAACTGAAAGGCTTCTCAAGGTAGAAGGCAGAAATGAATTTATTACATTCTCATGAGAAGGGGCACTTCCCACAAGACCATAGGTAGTGTCAGCAAGGGAGTGAACCTGAGTGGAGTGGAGTACAGTATTATATAGTCCCTAATATGGAAGCCCACAAGCCTCTCTTCTCATTGACTGGGAATCCAGGTATACAGTCCAAGCATGGGAATCTACCCCAGAGACAAAGAATGCAGAAAGGATCATTGTTTACCAATGAGGGTTATTATTGCCAAATATGGAACTTAAGGGAAGAATTGTGTTGTGACTGATTTTATAAGGGGTGGTGAAGGGAAAGAGTACACCAGGTCACATGACTGGAACTTTGGTGGTTCTCCTCCATCTTGGAGCATTTTATTTGCCTAAGGGGGATACTTAGTTATTTTAGCTTTGACAGGAAAGATGGGAGTTTTGAGGAATTCATGCCTGAGGGGTCTTCATTTAGCCTGATTTCACTCACTTCCTAAACAAAGAAACAAAAATGTCCAAGTTGGGGAAAAGAAAAAAAGAAAGGGGATGTTTCTAAATCTAAATTTGTAAGATTTTTTCAGGAAAACCCTCTTTAATTTCCTAAGTAAAATTATAAAGTTGTGGTTGCTTTGATGAATTATGGAAATCATCAATTACATTATCTAATTCACTTCTGAAAGCAGCATGAGGTGGTGGAAAGACTTACACTTGGTGGTCTAAGCTGAACTCATGGCACTGCCAACAATTCACTCTATGACCTCAAGCAAATTTGCTACTGAATGCCCCAGTTTCATCATCTGTGAAATAGGAATATTAATTCCATTAGTTTGTAAACTCCTTGATGTCAGGGGCTATTTTTTTTTTGTCTTTTTATCTCCAGGCCCTGTTATGATGTCTTCAACAAAAGCAGGTTTATAATGAATGTTGTTGACTGACTACTGCATGGAATCCTGTGAAGATCAGGGGAGACAAAGTATTGAACCTTTTGTAAAGTAGTTTATCAATGGAAGTCATTATTATTCACACATAGGACTCTGAAGTATCAGTCTATTTCTATTCATGCTGAATAATCAGTGCAGCTTCTTTTCCTTGTCTTTGAGATTCTCTGCAATGTTAAACATAAATGAGAGAAGAGATTTTAAAAAGACAAAACCAGTAGTGCCTTGTGTATCCTACATTTTCATGTTGATGTTATATCTCTTTACATGAAAGGGACAGGCTTGGGAAATTCACATAATGCATTCTCTTACTTTTGAGCTTCTCCCAAAAGAGAGTAGCCTTCTGTTCAAGGTTTTAAACTCTGGGAACCACCTTCAACAACCCATTTTGTGGTCTGCTCTTGTGGCTTTTTGCTATACAAGTAAAATCCACTTAACTTCTCCCTAACAACCTAACAGTGACATAAAGGATTGAAGTAATAATTTACGAAATTCAGGATATAAGTTATATGTGTCAGTAAAAGGGGGAAAAGGAGGAAAAAGGAGGACCTCTTACTCTGACCATCTTGGCTTTGTAGATATTGATTTATACAAACTAAACTCACTATTCAGGGACAACCCTTCACTTTACTAGAGATGTCATCTAATTGGGCTTTTTCATTTCACTTGAATTCTAAATAGATAGTAAAGTAATAGATTCATTTTTATGAAATGATAGAAAAATAAATTCTCAACATGCACCAAAAATGTTGAGGTTGGAATTGTTGCAATTTAAATAGGTTTATGAAATATTCATGTACCTAGCTGCTTATGTGATAACTTAAGGAGGATATAAGAACAAACAGTTGGAACAACAGTTGTAAATGAGGGTCATCAGGATAGCACAGGTAATTGAAGCTAAGGAGTATAACTTGATAGAAGTTTAGTTAATAGTCTTGAAAAGTAGAGAAATGGGTATCAAAATGTTTATAATGACAGACATAATTTGCATGACAAAGAAATCCATAAAGAATTTTGGATTGGAGTACTGAATGTGATTTTTTTAAAGGAAAACTTTGGGAGATATCTGGCACATATCACAAGAAATGAAAGCAATAAGAATAAAAATATTTTAATCTATGACATCTGTCTGTCATATGTATTACAACATCCATATTATGCCCTCCTACCAATTAATTTATCCATGGTACCTCTGAAATATGTAGTATTCCCCAGTGGATTACTTTTATTACAATTGACTTTAGATCAAAGATCCTTAACCTGAGGTCCATGAACTTGAAAAAGTAATAGCTGTACATCAGCATATTTCTGTTTCCTTTGTTAATATTATGTAATTAATTTTATGCATTTAAAAACATTAATCTGGGAAGGGTTCTGTGGCTTTACAAAATGTCACAGGGTTATGTGACATAAAAAAAAATAGTTCAGAACCATTATTCTAGATTGTCTTTTTAACATTTGCTTTATTAATTTGATTTGATTTTTAGATTTGATTTTGCACAAGCAGCTTTATAAGAATATATTATTTCTAGGCTCTATGACTGTTGTTGAGGAATGATCAGTTAAATGAATAGTGATGTCTTGGGGCCAAATATTAAATCATTGGAATCAGTCAATAAACATTCATTAAGGACCTGTTAAGTTCCAGGCGCTGGAGATATAAATATGGGAAGGAAAGAAAGATAACCTTTGCCCTAAAGGACCTTACTGTCTTCTAAGTTAGGAAACAGAATGGCAGTATTGCTAGTGGATAGAAAACTACCTTTAAATTCAAGAAGAACTGGTTCAAATGCTATCTCTGATATATTTTGTCTCTGATTTTTGGATGTCACCTTTTTTATAGTCCCAGGAAACTGAGATAATGGAAGTAACAGCACGGATACCAACTCTAGAGCTGTGGAGGAAATTTCCTTACTATTAATGCAATTGAAAGTACAGGTTCAAAACTTTATATACATACATAATGCATGCATACATACATACTTGCATGATATGTAAATATGTATACATATCAATGTGCATATATACACATACACATGCACAAACATGCAGACACACACATGTATATATGCATATTTTACAATAAATTCACAGTTCCTATGTCTGTGTCTCTCTGATGCCAAAATAAGCTGTCAATCCAGTAAAAATATTGCATCAGTCATCTGGATATTTTCACTCCTTGACGTTAAACAACCAAGTTAGATTTTTGACAGGTTTGCCTGACTGCTTTGGCATGATGTAGACTGTGGCTCAGCCTCCTTGTCTCTTTCACTTTATTTGGTACCCAAACATCCCATGATATCTGTAGCAGCAGTTTATATTCAACCATAGAATTTCAAATAAGTACAGAAGCTGTGGGTAAGAAAAGAAAGGAAAAAAAGAATTTTTTCATGATTAGGAAAATTGAACCTTGCACGTACACTACACTGGAAATGCTGAACGTTGTGTATGTGTTTGTGGTGCGTGTGCCTGTGCATGTGTTGGCAGGAAAGCACAGGGAAAAAGAAACAAGAACAATAAACAAACCGTGCTAGCACTATATGTAGACTACTTGCAAAAAAGAATGAAAAAACCATAGTCCGCAGAAGAAAATGGCTCCAGTGACTTAATGATGACCACCCAGCCACTGGATTTGAACAATAAGGGAAAACAAAACATTTCATAAATATGATTCACTTGGAGAAAATGACTGATATAATTAACAGAGAAGAAATTAATCTTGAGGCATAAAAATAAAATCAGTACTGATAGTAATTTAGTTTCTCCTTTCCCCTCAAAAAAAAAAAGAAAAATAAATAAAGGAAGCAACATCAAACATAATTTATTGAAGGAATGGTTAAAGGAATTTGGATAAGAGCAAAGCAAAGAAAGAAAAGCATATATTATTCTAGTAGAAGCAAAGAAAAATCCCAGCATATACAACCATATTTTAAGTTGTTGATTTTAATAAGAAAAAGAGAATAAAGGATAAGAAAGAAAATATACTTTGAGGTTATATAAAATATATGGTAATAATAACAGGTAGTATTTACATAGCACTTTGAGCTTTTCAAAACACTTTGAAAGTGAAGTAGGTGTTGTTATTAATACTCTTTTACAAATAAGGAAATCAAAAACAAGGAAGGTTAATCGAGTTGCCCAGGTTCATTAGTTGTCCAGGGTCATTTAAATCCGGTAGTCTGTCCATTACACCACCTAAGGTTTGAATTATTATGCTAATCCACATCCAGAAAAAAACAAAATTCATTTTGAGATCCTTTCGCCAAAGTCAACATTCAATTCACAAAACTACCCAAGCGGTTTTTTGTAAAGGACAGTTCTAACCATGCTAATCCCTTTCTCAATAAACTCTAGTGGTTCCCTGCGTGTATAATCGAACACTAACAATAAGGTCGAGATATAACTCGCTTTCTTCCCCTCCCTGCCCCCAGCTGCCTCCCCTGTTCCCAATTTTCCTGTTGACATCAGCATCATCCACTCAGCACTCCAGCTTACAACCTTAATGTCATACATACTCCACTTCTTGCACTCATTCCACATTCTTTTTTCACATCTTCTCTCCAGGCTCACAGCTACCACAATGGTGCAGACCCTCATGACTTCATTCCTGGACCATTACAATAGATCTCCTTGTCTATGTCTCTCTGCTCTAGCCCATCCTTCACTTGACTGATAGAGTGCTCCTCTTGAATTGCAAGTCTGACATATTTCTATTCACTAAACTCTAATAGCATGAAATATTTGTTGTTCAGTCTTTACATCATGCAATCTTTGTCATTCAGTTGTTCAATGGTGTCTGCCTCTTCATGACCCTATTGACCATTCTGTGCCTGGGGTTTTCTTGGCAAAGATACTGGGGTTGTTTGCTATCTTCTTCCCTAATGGATTAAGGTAACCTGAGGTTAAGTAACCTGCCTGGCATCACACAGCTAGTAAGCAAATGTCTTAGACTGGATTTGAATTCAGGTCCTCTTGACCCCAGGCCCAGTGCTCCATCCACTATTGCCTCTGGGATAAAAAAAAGAAAAATCTCTGGCACTTAGAACCCCTTAGTTATGCCCTGTCTTCCAGCTATCTTGGTTTCTCTGTTCCATATACCCCACACTGGCCTGCTTCTCTGCTCCTCGTCTCCTGACTTGATTCCCCTTCATTGGCTATCCAACAATCCTGCAATGCCTTCTCCTCAGTGCTGCCTCACAACTCCCTTAACAATTCTGCTTCAATACAACTTTCTTCAGGAGACTTTTCTTATCTCCTCTACTGCTAGTGCTTCGTCTGGAATTACTTGCCACTCATTAAACCTCCCCCACTCCCCCATTCTTCCCCCACACACATTTTCCCACAGTTATTTGTGTAAGTTCTTCCCCATTATAATGCCAGTTCTAATGGGGCAAAGACCATGATTTTGCATTTCTTTATATTCACAGCGCTTAGCACAGGGCCTGGTACGTGGTATGTGCCTAATAAGTGTGTATTGACAGTTATTTAAAATGCATTTCAACCTGTATCCAACTTAACTTTTTTTCAGAAATATCTTACATTATTCTCCATATTCTCTATGGTTCAACAAAAATGATTTTCTCACTGATCCTTCCACACAACACTCTATCTCCCATACTTGTATTTTTTTCAGGTTGCTCTTCATGTCTGGAATATATTATTTCCTTATTTCTACATCTTTGAATCCTGCATTTCCTTCAAAACTCTGCTTCAGCACAACATTTTCTGCCAGCATTAAGCTTTTCTGGATCCTTTTTGGATTCTAGGCATTACGTATTGTTTCTATATATTTTGTAGATAACCCATCTTTAAAGCCTATTTTCATAATTCCTGCATCATTGATAGACATTAATAGACATCAATATTCCACACGTATGTGAGGGGGAAAGGTGGTGAGAGCTTGAGACAAGTCATGTTTTGGTCTTCTGGCCTCAGTATTTGAGAGATGAGACACATGATTTCAGATTCTCTTCAGGTAAGGAGTAAACAAAACAAAACAAAATAAAATTTTAAAAAATCACCTCTTCTCCCCTGAAGGGAGAGAGAGACTCGGAGAAGAGTCTGAACTTATAGAGGAACTAGCACTTTGAACAAGTCGCTATCTCAAGTCTACTACATTAGAAACATTGGAGCATTTCATCTTGATGTGAGATTTGAAATTCTGTCTCTTGCTTCTGCTGAGATTTGTCACTCTCAGGGGAGAGCTCATGCACTTTGTATTGTCTAGTGTATTCTCATCTGTATTTTTTTTATTTTTTGCTACTGGCTTACATAAATGGTTTTATTTGCTATTTACTATGTGTGGTCTTTGTGAAACTTGCATTTAGTGAAAAAGAGAGTAAAACCTTGGATAAGTAGCTTAGGGCATTCCTTCCCTGTTAAGAGTGATCAGATGCATGATTCAGACCTCAAAATTATTTCCCTAGACTTATATAGGGGGACCAATCTATGTAAGTTCTAGCCCATTAGCCTTTCTTTGAGAAGAGCAGAGTGTGGCCAGCTTCTGCCATCAACTCCTTCCCCTCCTGGCATGACTTGGTCTCTTTTGTAGAAGAATGACAGGAGACTCTGAGAATTTCACTCATGACTTCTAAAAGTCACATCTATACAGACCTATGTGGACACACATAACTGACATAGGTAGCACAAATATACAATCTACGCAAATGTATACATAGAAACATACATTATCTCTGTGTATTCACACAAATATCTATGGATGTGTTTTGTATATACATAGACAGATGTGTAACATACAAAAACACACTCAACATGTATGTCTGTATATGTATGTTTGTGTGCACGTGTGTGTTTTTCTGGGTGTTTTTTTCCCTCAATAGAATATAAGTTCCTTGAGGGTAGAAAATGTTTCATTTTTATTTTTAAATCCCCAGTGCCCAGCACATAATAGATGCCTCATATATATTTGTTGGTTGTTTGGATGGACATTCTGTTTCAAATCTAGATTGTGATTTTTTTACATCTAGGAACCATCATTTGAACAATTTTCTCTTTTGAGGCCACTTCTCTCAATCTGCTCGGTCAGAGGACAAGCTAGTATAGAATAATCATAGTCTTCTTCCTCACTACTTTTACAACCTCTACTTTTACCACCATTATTATATTACCATAGTTACTCAATGATCTTCCTTGTTTCTTAGTTCATATAATTCATTTACAACATCCTCACTACTATCATCTATGTACATGAAGGTCATTCTCCCAATTGTACCAGTGACTTTAATACTTGGATTTTCTTCTGTTTATGGCATTACTTTTTAGAAAAAAATCTACACTTGCATTTTTTGACATTTGTTAACAACATTGTTTCAGGAAGGGATTGGGGGCACAACAGGTATTACATTATCAGTCACTCTATGGATCCGTAAACCATGTACAACTGGAGTTTGAGCTGGCTGAAACCCACCAAATAAACAAAGGCAATTTTGACTGAAGGTAGAGAAGTTTTTAATGAGGATTTGCAAGCAAATAGATTTCTGTAGAAATTTTGCCCTGAGGACAAACATATAAATCCATAAAAAAATTTCTATAAATTGAGATTATTATTCTTAACAATAATCTAAAGACACAGATGCACAAACTTTTGTGTAAGCAGGATTGGATTATATTATCAATCAATACCTGTCCTGTTTCCAACCAAACTCCTTATGTGACTGCCAGAGAAGAGGAAAAGAACAGTCCAAGGGAAAATTAGGGGATGGGGGTGGGAGGAAAGAGACACAAAGGATTGCCTCATCAGCAGTTCATCCCACAAACAACCACTTTATCTTAGGAGCAGCCTCTATCAGTGAAATCTCTCAGTATCCAGGAGATACTGATTGATACATCTATAGCTTCAAAGTCAAGGCATAAGTAACTTCCTAAACAGAAACTTAATATATGGAAAACCAACCAAGTGCTTCAAGCAACTACCTTGATCTCTTCCCTATATTAAACCACTTTCTAGCTAATGAGTACACCATATAGGGAGCAATGGTTTCCCTCATTCATATTCTAGTTGTCACATGCCAGGGGGTGATGGGAGTTTGAGGGACTTAAGTGTAGGCCATGTAAATAATTCATGACTGATGTTCTCACTTGGATTGGCAATGTGTTTTCTAATTCTTTTGTTTTCCCTGACCCAGTGTAATCCTTTATGTGTTGCTATTCAGTAAAGAATGATCAATTGCCTTAAATATATGGTTGCTAAATGATTATTTAGCAAGATCAAGAAATGTAAATAAAGAAAGATAAAGTCACCCATTCTAGGTTATAAGTGATCTGAAGATTCTTTGTGGTCCACTGTGGTTCATTGTATGCTTCTACATGCTTACTGAATTGGGACTAGTATTGCTAAGAATTTGAAACCAGAAGGAATATGCTAAGGATTAAGAGCAGGGAAAAGAGTATTTACTAAGATATTTTGTGTAACTGAAAAAAATTTAAAAAGCAAAAGAAAAATGCCAGGACATTAGTCTCTAACTAAAGAGGAATCAGGCCATAAATTTGCAAATGTTAAGGCCATCACAGGTACTTTTCTACTGGCCAACCCTTCCATTTAATGTATGTGTTTATGTGTGTGTGGAAGTTAATATCAAAGGGAAAGTGCTGAATTGGGGGGGAGGAAGGATTAGCAGGACCCAAACAGCTTCCTTAAGAAGGTGAGATTTGAGCTGGAATTTGAAGGAAGCCAGAGAAGTCAGGATGTAGAGGTAAGCAGCGAGAGCATTCTAGGCATCATGGCCAATGAAAAAGCACATGTGATGACTTTCTTCTCTTAGGCCTAAACATTCAGAGATTTGTGGCCTAAGATGGATAATTAGATAGACAGACAGACAGATAGATACAAATTGTTTTGCATACTGCCCTCTCCTAAATAACGAGAACTCCATGACGGCAGAGGTAATGGTTTTGCCTTTCTTTGTATCTGCTTTGCTTAGTGCATTCCTTAAGCACATAATAAAGGCATATATTTTAGCTATTGACAAAACAGATTAACACAAAAACAATGTTGGTAATCCCTAAATTAGATGAAATGAGACAGATTTCCTAATTAAATGTTATGCCATTTAAAGCTGTTTCTCTTTTCATATTTATAGAATTTTAACGTAACTGAAGAATATTGCTTTCACTGACTAAAGCAAACCATTTCAGAAACTTTCCAAAGAAGTTAGCCTTCAATAATTTGTTTTAAATGGCTAGGCTAACTTTAACAATAAACTCTCTGAAAGGCTGTTGGGAGTATTTAATCATGAATGGTAATATATCTAGTTATAGGAAAGTGTTCAGTAGGGAATAGAACCAGGAAATAGAAACATTCAGAACAGTAATGAAATTTACACATACTAAAATTAGGAGGTGTGGTAACACTCAGAATGAAGAGGGGCATAATTAAAACGAACTTGAGGAGTTTATTATTATAGAATTGACAGAAGGAGGAATATATAAAATGCAAGAATGTGGGCTAGTATATATTGGGATAAATTTGAAAACCAGGTAATTCATTAGTGTTGTAGAGCAAAAAATCAGGTATTCTGTTCCCATCTATTCAATAGATTTTATGTCATTTCCAATTGGAAGTCACCCAGACACAACATACTCAAAGTCAACTTCGTCATCAGCCTTGTCTGCTCCCATTTCTCTGATAAAATGAAAAACTATTTAGGAATTAATGGCATGGTTAATCTCTGAGTCACTTTTGCTGGGAACCTAGGGATCGTCTTCAACTCCTCTATCTCTTTTACACAATAAACAAGCACAACATCATGGACTCCCAGAACATGATAGCTGAAAGAGTGAAATATAATCTAATTAAACAAGCTAAGGCACAGTAAGCGTAAGACGTCTGCTCCAGGTCACTTAGCTAGCAGTAGAGTCAATACTCTAACTCCAGTCTTCTACCTCTAGTATTTTCTTCCAGTATTCCATTTCCAGTGAATTATATCTTTGATTTAGACTTTCTTTTCAGTTCCCACCATATGTACCAAGATCCAATCACCTTGCATCTAGATTGTTATAATAACTTTCTAAATTCAAATTACTTCCATCTATCTAGCCTTTTCTACCTCCACTCTAATCTGACTTTCCTTAAGATGGTATTTGTATCATATGACTCCCCTGTTCAAAACTGGTCAGTGGCTGTCATTATGTTGAGGGAATTCCCCACTCTATCTAGAATTCACACATCATAACAGTTTGACTATGACTTTAAAAAATTGATTAAAAAATTGGTCTGACTTCCCAGGTACTCGCTACCATACCCCACACTCCATATAACCAAGTATAGTTAAGCAAAACAAATCAACACTGGTCATATATGACAACATATGCCTCATTCCACACTTGTTTACCACTTTTCTCCTAAGGGAAAAATGCTGCACCATTACCCTTCTGAAGTCAAATCTGGTCACTTCATTGATCATGGTTCTGATGTTTTTCTTTTCTTTTTTTTAATACAAATTTATTTATTTAACTTTTTACTTTCATTTTCACAAAATTTTGGGTTCCAAATTTTCTCCCCATTTGTCCCCTCCTCCCACCCCAATATACCGAGCATTCTAATTTTCCCTATCACCAATCTTCCCTCTCTTCTATCAACCCTCCCTTCTCTTGTCCCCAACTTTTCTTTTGTCCTGTAGGGCCAGATGACTTTCTATTCCCCATTAACTGTATTTCTTATTTCCAAGTAGCAAGAACAATATTCAACAGTTGTTCCTAAAACTTTGAGTTCCAAATTCTCCCCATCCTTCCCTCCCCACCCATTCCCTTGGGGAAGGCAGGCAATTCAATATAGGCCCTATCTGTGTAATTTTGCAAATGACATCGATAACAGTCGTGTTGTGTAAGAATAACTGTATTTCCCTCCATCCTATTCTGCCCCCCCCATTGTTTCTATTCTGTATTTTGATCCTGTCCCTCCCTGAGTGTTGACTTCAAATTGCTCCCTTCTCCCATTGCCCTGCCTTCCATCATCCCTCCCTCCCTGCTTATCTCCTTCTCCCCCACTTTCCTGTATTGTAAGATAGGTTTTCATACCAAAATGAGTGCATTTTACTCCTTCCTTTAGTCGAATGTGATGAGGGTAACCTTCATGTTTTTTTGTCAGCTCTCCTCTTTTTCCCTCCACTAAAAAAGTCTCCTGCTTGCCTCTTGAATGAGAGAAAATTTACCCCATTCCATTTCACACTCTCTCCCCCCACTACAATTCTCTCTCACCATTTACCTTAATTTCTTTTAAGATATGGTCCCATCCTATTCAATACACTCTGTGCTCTGTCTCTGTGCATGCACACATGTACATCTGTGTGTGCATGTGTGTGTGTGTATGTCTGTGTGTGGTCCCACCAACTACCCAGATACAGAAACGTTTTAAGAGTTACAAATATTGTCTTTCCATGTAGGAATGTAAACAGTTCACCTTTGGTAAGTCCCTTATGACTTCTCTTTGCTGTTTACTTTTTCATGCTTCTTCTCATTCTTGTGTTTGAGAGTCAAATTTTCTTTTCAGCTCTGCTCTTTTCATCAAGAATGATTGAAAGTCCTCTGTTTCATTGAAAGACCATATTTTCCCCTGAAGTATTATATTCAGTTTTGCTGGGTAGGTGATTCTTGGTTTGAGTCCTAGTTCCTTTGACTTCTGGAATATCCTATTCCACGCCCTTCCATCCCTTAATGTTGAAGCTGCTAGATCTTGTGTTATCCTGATTGTATTTCCACAATACTGGAATTGCTTCTTGCTAGCTGCTTGCAAGATTTTCTCCTTGACCTGGGAATTCTGGAATTTGGCCACAATGTTCCTAGGAATTTTTCTTTTTGGATCTCTTTCAGGCAGTGATTTATGGATTCCTTCAATACTTATTTTTCCCTCCCCTTGTAGTATGCAAGGGCAGTTTTCCTCGATAATTTCATGGAAGATGAAGTCTAGGGTCTTTTTTTGATCATGCCTTTCAGGTAGTCCCATAATTTTTAAATTGTCTCTCCTGGATCTATTTTCCAGGTCAGTTGTTTTTCCCATGAGATATTTCACATTCTCTTCCATTTCTCCATTCTTTTTGGTTTTGTTTTATGATTTCTTGGTTTCTCATAAAGTAATTAGACTCCATCTGTTCCATTCTAATCTTGAGAGAACTATTTTTTTCAGTGAGCTTTTGAACCTCTTTTTCCATTTGGCTAATTTTGCTTGTGAAGGCATTCTTTTCTTCATTGGCTTTTTGAACTTATTTTGTCAATTGAGTGAGCCTATTTTTCAAGTTGTTATTTTCTTCAGCATTTTTTTGGGTCTCCTTTACCAAGGTATCGACCTGTTTTTCACGCTTTTCTTGCATCTCTCTCATTTCTCTTCCCAGTTTTTCCTCCGCCTGTCTAACTTGATTTTCAAAATCCTTTTTGAGCTCTTCCATGGCCTGAGCCCACCGGACATCCCCCTGGGATGTCTGGGATACAGAGGCCCCGCCCTCCATGTCTTTCCCTGATGGCAAGCATTGTACTTCCTCATCAGAAATGAAAGGAGGGTGGAGCCAAGATGACGGAGTAGAAAGACTCACATATGCTAGCTCCAAACCCACAGCCCATATATTTCCTGCAAGAAGAACTCCCCACAAATTCTGGATCACTGCAAGGTGTGCAGAAACACAGTGGAAAAGATTTCCATTCCAGAGAGCCCTGGAGAGCCATCCCCAGGGGTCCGTTGCACCCCAGAAAGCGGAGCCCACCCTAGCGCTGCCCTGGCCATGGGGCCCAGAGGAGCCAATCCGAGCAGGCTTCAGGGACAGAACCTCTAGGGGCTGGGAAGGTCCCTCCACCCACAGGTGCTGCAGGTCAGTGAGAGAGATGTCTGGGGTGGCTGAGAGGTGAGCGGGGTGTCTCTGTGGCTCGGGCCCTCTCGGGAGGAAGCGGTGGAGGCAGAGGCAGGGGCAGGAAGCGGTGGAGGCAGAGGCAGGGGCAGTGGCAGAGGCAGCGGCAGAGGCAGCAGCGGTGGCCCAGGACTCCCAAGCAGCAGGCAGAAGCTCAGGTCTCTGCATAAAGCCCCTGAGGGAACTGAGCCTGGGAGGCAGCCCTGCCCCGACCCCAGCACCAGAACTTAAACTCACATTGAATAGCAGCTGCACCTGCTGCAGAAAGCTCATTTGAATCTCATACCCCAAGCACTAGCTGGGCAGATCTAGGCAGGGGTGGAGAGGAATCTCAGAAGTCAAGTAACTGGCTGGGAAAATGCCCAGAAAAGGGAAGAAAAATAAGACTATAGAGAGCTTCTTTGATGGGGTGCAAATGTTCCCGCCTTTCAATTCTGATCACGAGGAAATATTCTTACCATCAGGGAAAGATGTGGAGGGTGGGGCCTCTGTATCCCAGACATCCCAGGGGGATGTCTGGTGGGTTCAGGCCATGGAAGAGCTCAAAATGGATTTTGAAAATCAAGTTAGGCAGGTGGAGGAAAAACTGGGAAGAGAAATGAGAGAGATGCAAGAAAAGCATGAAAAACGGGTCAATACCTTGGTAAAGGAGACCCAAAAAAAATGCTGAAGAAAATAACACCTTGAAAAATAGGCTCACTCAATTGGCAAAAGAGGTTCAAACACCCAATGAGGAGAAGAATGCTTTCAAAAGTAGAATTAGCCAAATGGAAAAAGAGGTTCAAAAGCTCACTGAAGAGAAAAGTTCTCTCAAAATTAGAATGGAACAGATGGAGTCTAATGACTTCCTGAGAAACCAAGAAAACACAAATGAAACCAAAACAATGAAAAAATGGAAGAGAATGTGAAATATTTCATTGGAAAAACAACTGACCTGGAAAATAGATCCAGGAGAGACAATTTAAAAATAATGGGACTACCTGAAAGCCATGATCAAAAAAGGAGCCTAGACATCATCTTCCATGAAATTATCGAGGAAAACTGCCCTGAGATTCTACAACCATAGGGCAAAATAAGTATTGAAAGAATCCATCGATCACTGCCTGAAAGAGATCCAAAAAGAGAAACTCCTAGGAACATTGTGGCCAAATTCCCGAATTCCCAAGTGAAGGAGAAAATATTGCAAGCAGCTAGAAAGAAACAATTCCAGTACTGTGGAAATACAATCAGTATAACTCAAGATCTAGCAGCTTGGACATTAGGGGATTGAAGGGCGTGGAATAGGATATTCCAGAAGTCAAAGGAACTAGGACTCAAACCAAGAATCACCTACCCAGCAAAACTGAGTATAATACTTCAGGGGAAAATATGGTCTTTCAATGAAATAGAGGACTTTCAAGCATTCTTCATGAAAAGACCAGAGCTGAAATAAAATTTGACTTTCAAACACAAGAATGAGAAGAAGCATGAAAAAGTAAACAACAAAGAGAAGTCATAAGGGACTTACCAAAAGTGAACTGTTTACATTCCTACATGGAAAGACAACATTTGTAACTCTTAAAACTTTTAAGTATATGGGTAATTGGTGGGATCACATACACTTACACACAAACACACATGTATACGCATGCACGCACACACACATATACACATGCACGCACATACAGAGACAGAGTGCACAGAGTGGATTGAATGGGGTGGGATCATATCTTAAAAGAAATTAAGGTAAATGGTGAGAAAGAAATGTAGGGGGAGAAAAGAGGCTGAAATGGAATGGGGTAAATTATCTCTCATTCAAGAGGCAAGCAGGAGACGTTTTAGTGGAGGGAAAAAGAGGAGAGCTGAGAAAAAAACAAGAGGTTAACCCTCATCACATTCGACTAAAGGAAGGAATAAAATGCACACTCATTTTGGTATGAAAACCTATCTTACAATACAGGAAAGTGAGGGAGAAGGAGATAAGCAAAGCGGGGGATGATGTAAGGTTGGGCAATGGGAGGAGGGAGCAATTTGAAGTCAACACTTGGGGAGGGACAGGATCAAAATACAGAATAGAAACAATGGGGGGGCAGAATAGGATGGAGGGAAATACAGTTAGTCTTACACAACACGACTATTATCGAAGTCATTTGCAAAACTACACAGATATGGCCTATATTGAATTGCCTGCCTTCCCCAAGGGAATGGATGGGGATTATTTGGAACTCAAAGTTTTAGGAATAACTGTTTAGTATTGTTGTTGCTACTAGGAAATAAGGCATACAGTTAATGGGGAATAGAAAGTCATCTGGCCCTACAGGACAAAAGAGAAGATGGGGACAAGAGAAGGGAGGGATGATAGAAGAGAGGGCATATTGGTGATAGGGAACATTAGAATGCTCATTGTATTGGGGTGGGGGGAGGGGATAAATGGGGAGACTATTTGGAACCCAAAATTTTGTGAAAATCAATGTAAAAAAAAGTTAAATAAATTTTTATTAGAAATTAAAAAAAAAAAGAAATGAAAGGAGGATGGAACATCTCTTCCCCAAGAAAGTAGCTCTCTATGGCCTTATTTTGCTTCCTTTTTCTGGGCATTTTCCCAACCAGTTACTTGACTTCTGAGATTCCTCTCCACCCCTGCCTAGATCCGCCCAGCTAGTGCTTGGGGGTCTGAGATTCAAATGCTGCTTCCCATCCTTGGGGTTTTCAGGGGCGGGAGTGGCTGCTATTCAATGTGAGTTTAAGTTCTGGTGCTGGGGTGGGGGCAGGGCTGCCTCCCAGGCTCAGTGCCCTCAGGGAGTTTATGCAGAGATATTCAGTAATGCCCCTGACCTCCTTTTTGCTCCTGGAGTCCCTGGCCACCGCCACCGCCACTGCCTCTGCCGCCGCCTCCTGAGGAGACCAGAGTCAGGGAGACACCCCACTCCCCTCTCAGCCAGCCCAGATGTCTCTCTCACTGACCTGTAGTGCCTGTGAGTGGAGGGACTTTCTCAGCCACCGGAGATTCCGTCCCTGAAGCCTACTTGGATCTGCTTCTATGGGTCCATGTGGCCAGGGCAGCATAGAGGTGGGCTCTGCTGTTCAGAGCACAATGGCCCCCTGGGGACGGCTTTCCAGGGCTCTCTGGAACGGAAATCTCTTCCACTGTGTTTCTGCACATCTTGCAGTGCTCCAGAATTTGTGGGGATTTCATTTTACAGGAAATTTATGGGCTGTGGATTCGGAGCTATCATACATGAGTCTTTCTACTCTGCCATCTTGGCTCCTCCCCCTCTGTTGTTTTTCAATGTCCAACTATTTTTCCAACCTTTTCTCCCACTATTTCCTGTTTATAAAACTTCTAATTGAAGACAAACAAGAACCCATTTTGCCCCCTAAAGATGCCACAATAATGTATGTTTCTGGAAATTTACTTGTGCTAGAGATTTTGTCACACCTTTCTATATCTTATTCATCTCTTTATACTCAGCTCGTTTGAAAAATGAGGGGTTATACTACACAACTTCTAAGAATCTTTGAAATAATAATGCTAATGATGATAATAATGATGATTAGCATCTATAAAATACTTTAATATTTAGAAAACTTCACAAATATTTCATTCTGTAGCTCATCATTTTATAGATGAGGAAATTGAGGTAGACATAGGTTAAGAGAATTGTCCAGGGTCACACAGCTCATAAGTGTCTGAACCTGGATTTGAACTAAGGTCTTCTTGACTCTACACCCGATGCTCTATCCTCTGTAAACCCTCATTATTTATTTAAATAAATCCTATGTATGTGCCGTGGCTTCCATGACTATATTTTTGTTCTAGCCTCTGTTTCTCCTTTTTCTGAATTCCTATAGAATTCATTATCCATACAAGAAAAGGAACATTTTGTTTTGTTTTGATTTGAGGTGGATAGTGGTGAGTGAGATCACCAGGGTAAGACAATGAACTTGTCTTTGAACACAATTCAGAGAAAGAATCATGGTAGACTTAGACACTAGACAGTCAAAAGATCTATTATGATATTGCCTATAATACTTCCTACCTATGTGAATTCAAGTCACTTCACCCTTCTACATCAAAGTTAAATCATTTGATCATTTAATTATATTATCTTTATAGTCTTGGTTCAGTGTTTCTTGTATGTATATAGCTGATTTTTGAAAGTAGAGCATGTGTAGCTTTAAGTGAAAGATAGTGTCTTATACTTGTGTATCCTCTATCATTCCTAGTATGGTGCTATAGGCACTTTGGGTACTCAGCGAGTTTAATGAATGAAATCAGTTACTTGAAAGAGGTTGGAATTGCAACATTCTCCTCTATATTTTGTATGAGAGAGATGATTCTTACATTAGTAGATGATACTTTTCACAACTCTGTACCATAAAAACATGATTAGAAAATCTTGGCCCCAAGCAAAAGTTTTAAAAAGAACCCACTATCTTTATGAGCAAACCAAACCCATCTTTTCCCTAAATACAAGACAATAAGGAGAGTTATCTCCTTCAGAAAGAGAAAGATTTTTTTTATACATTTTTTGATAAGGCAAAAATCACATAAATAATTGACCTGAGCTTGAATTTCCTGATTTGTAAAATAAGAAAGTTGAAAAAGAAACTCCCAAAGGCCCTTTCTACCTCTAACAATCTCTGATTTGATGATTCAAACTTTTAATAAGCTAAGTAACTTCTTTTCAGCAAGTGGACAAACCCTATAGATTTGGAATAGTTAAAAGTGAATATTCGACATTAATACTGTTGAATAGACCTTAAGAAGTCTCTGATCCTACTGTGTGGCAGCCCATTTTGAAATAGGAAACGTTTGATTTCATAAGCAGGTGACTTTCTGTTCTTATCTTGCAATCTTTCTTCTCAGTTTCTTTTCTCATGCTATCCCCTGTGCCTGGAATGGTTTTCCTTCTCAAAACTATTTCTACTTCTGAAAATGTTCCTTTTATCATAGCATGATAGACTTAGAAATAGAAGTGTCTAGAGTTCATCTAGTTCAAAACTTACATTTTTCAGATGAGGTACCTAAAATTCTAAGACATTAAGTGATTGTCCTATGAGAATATATGTAGTAAAATAACAGAGTCAATCTTTGACCCCAGGTACAACTGACTCCAAACCCATTTGCTTTCCTTCATTGGACTGACCTAAATGCCTAAATATAATTAACATGGGACTTGAATCTTTCAGAGCACAACTTATGTGTGACTCTTTCCCTAAAGTTGTTTATACTCTCTTGAATATATATGCAAGTGGCCTTTCCTTCCTTACATTACTCATAGCATTATTTAGTCATAGACCTTCATGGTATGACTTTCAAGTCGATTCCTTGACTTCATTTCTGCATTTTTCCTAACATAAGCATAAATACTTGAGGAAACATAGGTTGACTGAAGATGATTTAGATAATTTCCTCTCACTTGAACTATCGTCACAGCTCCTTATCTTCTTTGTGCTTCTAATATAACCCTTTTCTACTTCACCTTGTTTCTTTACCACTACATCCCAAATATCTCTGATGGCATGATTTTGATCCTATCAGTCTTCTACTTAAATAGTGTTTCCTCATTTCTCAGTGAATAAAATACAAACTCTTAACCTTTTCTTCATCTTCCATAACTAACTCTAACTAATTTTCTAGCTATATTCAATACTAATCTCACATACTTCATATTTCAACCAAACTGCACTTATCAACAACCCTTGTCTTCATTCTGACATGTTACTTAAAAGAAAAAATCTTTTGTTCATGCTATTCCTATATTCCTCGAATGGATTCTCTTATATCTCTTATACCTCCACATGTACTTATTATGAGTAGATCATAGGTGAGATAGCATTGAGGAACATGAACACGCAAAAGATTGCAAATCATTCAGTTTATAACTCTTAGCCATGCAAGCATATGCTTTCCCTAACCCTACTGTATGACAAACAAGTATTGCTGTTCCTCGAATGGATTCTCTTATATCTCTTATACCTCCACATGTACTTATTATGAGCAGATCATAGGTGAGATAGCATTGAGGAATATGAACATGCAAAAGATTGCAAATCATTCAGTTTATCACTCTTAGCCATGCAAGCATATGCTTTCCCCAACCCTACTGTATGACAAACAAGTACTGCTGTTAGTATTATGTGTGTAGTAGGATACATACCTTCATCAAGGTCCCAGATCTTTGTCCATATATCCTTGTTGCTGGTGGAAAGATTCACAGGAACTGAGTGGGAGGGGGACCTAAGGGGCAGTTATTTGGGTCTTCTGGATTGAGATCCCTTCTCCATATAAACCACAAAGGCATTATACTTAGGAAAGTTTAGTCACTTTGCATACACGGATTGAAAGGTTTTCTAAATGGATAATGATTAATACAGCTTTGTGCTTCTTATCAAAATGTGGGTAAAAACCAGTATAAGGTGCATAGGAACTTTGTAATACAGTATTTGTGACCATATGAATCCATGAATTTAAATACCATATTACTGAAATAATTTATGAATGTGATTTCTGATCTTTTCAGTGATCTTTGTAAATAATCATAGACAATAGATAAAGTGACCAACAGTAAAGATGAGTAAAGTGAATCATGTTTTTCAAAGAATAATTAATTTTTTAAAATGGAGAGTATAGGATTAAGGAATGAGATATTGGGATACTCCATGAAAGGTTTCACTTGAAGTTGACACTGATCCATTAATCACAGCTCTTTGGGTTTGGCAGTTCAGTCATTTGCAAATATACCTAAATATAGTGACCCTTGAATCAGGACAAATCTAGGTTTGAGTATAACTTGAGACTTTTTATAGGTGTGTAGGAAATCATTCAATCTCTTAAAATGTTTCCTTATCTGTGAAATGAAACCATAGGCCATTTATTCCTTCCTCCTTATTTTACAGATGAACAAGAAACTGAAACCTGGCAAAGTTAAGTGACTTGTTCAATATCACATAAATATTAAACATCTGAGGTAGTGTCTGAACCCAGGTCCTTCTGACTCACCATCCAATAGCTTATGTATTATTGCTAAAATAAACATACCTGCCTCACAGGCCTGTTGTGAGGGATCAAATAAGATAATGCATATGAAATATTATGCAGAATTTATGGTACTATGTAAATATCATCTATTATTGTCCAGATCATAAGATAACACATGTATTAAATTGTCATCAACCCATTCTCCACAGGTCTTCAGCAAGGCTCATGTGGAATATGATTATTTGGAATGTGGAGTATGTGGAATAGATTGTTTATGCAGCACATAGGGGAAGGAAGTAGACACATATGACACAGGATCAAAGGGGTAGAGAAGCTAATATTAATAATAATATTATTAACTAATATTTGTATAACACCATGTGCCAGGAATTGTGACAAGTACTTTTTCACTTTCTCATTTGCTTCTCACAGTGACCCTGAGAGATAGGTGGAGAAACTGAGACAAATAGAGTACACTAATTGACAAGACCTATTGAAGTATTATTATTTTTTATTCTTGTTCTTTCCAGCTCATGTTCTATGGTTTTTGCATTGAAATTGTTTTGAAACAACTTGCTATTCTTTTGTTGTTTATGTTTAATAATCGGTGGACTATTGTGCATGCAAATAAAATGGTTTCTTCTTTAGTTCATTAAAAAAGCTAAAGTATGAAATTATTTTTGGAATCTTTAGGGCAATTTCAGCATCAGACCAAAAGAGGAGGAGGATATATTTTATACTATTTCCAAATAATAGTATGGTAGGGCCCCATATTTTTTATAATTACTTTATTTGTTTTCAGTGTTCTACAATCACTTCTATATATCTTAGATTTTTTTCTCCTCCCTGCTCCTGCTACTCCCCTCTATCCCCACTCCCTCCCCAAGAAGGCATGCAATCTTATATAGGTTCTACATATACATTCCTATTAAATACAATTTCACCTTAGTCATGTTGAATAGAAGAACTAAAATGAATGGGAGAAACCATGAAACAAAACAAAAGAAAACATAACACAAAAGAAAATGATCTGCTTCATACTATGATACAATTCTATAGTTCTTTCTCTGGATGTGAAAGGTGTTTTGCTCCAAAAGTCCATTGGGAATTTTTTAGGTCCTTGCATTGCCATAAAGGACTAAGTCTATTAGAAAAATTCTTTGCACACTGGGGTTGTTGCCGTGTACAAAGTTCTCCTGGTTCTGCTCCTTTCACTCAGCATCAGTTCATATAAATCCTTCCAGGCCTCTCTGAAGTCTTCCTATTCATCATTTCTTATAGCAAGATAGTATTACATTACATTCATATACCACAACTTGTTCAGCCATTCCCCCATTGATGGGCATCCCCTTGATTTCCAGGTATTGGCCAACACCAAAAGAGCTGATATAAATATTTTTGTACATGTGAGACCCTTTCTTATTTCTATGATCTCTTTGGGAAACGGTTCTAAAGGCAATATTGTTTGATAAATTGGTATGTTCATTTTTGTAGCCCTTTGAGCATAGTTCCAAATTGCTCTCCAGAATAGTTGGATCAGCTCACAGCTCCACCAACAATGAATTAATGTTCCAATTCTCCCACACCTTCTCCAACATTTATTGTCTTCTTGTTCTGTCATGTTAGTTAATCTGATAGATGTCAAGTGATACCTCAGAGGCGTTTTGATTTTCATTTCTTTAATCAATAGTGATCTAGAGTGGTTTTTCATAGACAGTTTTACTTTCTTCCTGTGAAAACTGCCTATTCATATCCTTTGACCATGTATCAATTGAGGAATAACTTGTATTCTTTTACATTTGACTCAGTTGTCTATATATTTTAGAAATGAGGCCTTTATGAGACACACTAGTTGCAAAAATTCCTTCCCAGTTTTCTGCTTTCCTCCTAATCTTGGTTGCATTGTGTTTGTTTGTGCAAAAACTTTTCAATTTAATGTAACAAAAATTATCCAGTTTGCACTTCATAAAGTTTTCTATTTCTTGTTTAGTCAAATATTTCTCCATTCTCCATAAATCTGAGAAATACACTATTCCTTTCTCCCCAAATTTGTTTATAGTATCAATCTTTATATCATGTATCTATTTGGACTTTATTCTTGTGTATGGTATCAGGCATTGGTCTATGCCCAGTTTCTCAGTTATCTGTTATCCAGTGTTCTCAGCAATTTTTTGTCAAACAGTGAGTACTTATCCCACAAGCTGGGATCCTTGGGTTTATCAAACAGCAAATTGCTATATTCCTTGACTACTGTGTCTTGAGTACTTAACATATTCCACTGATCTACCCCTCTGTTTCTTAGCCATTACCAAGTGATTTTGATGATTGCTGCTTTATAATACAATTTGAGATCTAGTAGGGTGAGGCCACCTACCCTAGAATTTCTTTTCATTAGTTCCCTTGATATTCTATACTTTTTGTTCTTCCAGATGAATTTTGATATTATTTTTCTAACTCTAGGAAATAATTATCTGGTAGTCTGATTGGTATGGCACTAAATAAGTAAATTAATTTAGGTTGAATCATCATTTTTATTATATCAGCTTAGCCTACCCATGAGCAACTGATATTTTCCCACTTACTTAGATCTGACTTTATTTGTGTGAAAAAAATTTTGTAATTGTGTTCATATAATCCCCGTGTTTGTTTTGGTAGGTAGACTCCCAGATATTTTATAATGTCTACCCTAGCTTTAAATGTGATTTTTTTTGTATCTCTTGCTGTTGGACTTTCTTAGTAATATATAGAAATGCAGATCATTTATGTGGGTTTATTTTGTAAGTTGCACCTTTGCCAAAGTTGTTTATTACTTCAAGTAGTTTTTTACTTGATTCTCTGGGATTCTCTAAGTATATCATCATATCATCTGCAGAGAGTGATAACGTAGTTTCTTCTTTGCCTATTCTAATTACTTCAATTTCTTTTTCCTCTCTTATTGCTACAATTAACATATCCAGTACCATAGTGAATAACGGTGATGATAATGGACATCCTTGTTTTATGTCTGATCTTAGTGGAAATGCATCTAACATCCCCATTGCATATAATGCTCGCTGCTGGTTCTAGGTAGATACTGATTATTATATTATGGAAAATTCTATTTATTCCTGTGCTCTCCAGTGTTTTCAATAAGAATGGGTGTTATATTTTGTCAAAAAATTTTTCTGCATCTCTTTGAGAAAATCTTGTGGTTTCTGTTATTTTTTTTGGTGATATTATCAATGATTCTAGTAGTTTTCCTAATATTGAAACTATCCTGCATTCCTGGTATGAATCCTACCTAATCATAATATATTATTCTTGTGATAAGTTGCTGTATTCTTTTTGCTAATGTCTTATTTAAATTTTTGCATCTACATTCATTAGAGAAATTGGTCTATAATTTTCTTTCTCTGTTTTGTCTCTTCCTGATTTAGGTATCAAAACCATATTTACATCCTAAAAAGAATTTGGGAGTATTCCTTCCCCAATTTTCCCCAGTAGTCTATGTAGTATTGGAATTAACTCTTCTTTAAATATTTGATAGAATTCACTTGTAAATCCATGTGACCCTGGAGAGTTTTTCCTAGGGAGTTCATTGATGGCTTGTTCAATTTCTTTTTCTGAGGTGGGGTTATTTAATTATTCAACTTCTTCTTCTGTAAATCTGGGCAATTTGTATATTTTTAAAATAATCATCCATCTCATTTATATTGTCAAACTTATAGACATACAGCTGGGCAAAGTAATTTTTAATTTTTGTTTTAATCTCCTCCTCATTGGAGGTTACTTTACTCTTCTCATTTTTGATATTGGTAATTTAGTTTTCTTCTTTTTCAGTCAAGGTGACCAAAGGTTTATCAGTTTTATTGATCTGTCCATAAAACCAACTCTTGGTTTTGCTTATTAGTTCAATAGTTTTCTTAATTTCAATTTTATTAATCTGTCCTTTGGTTTTCAGTATTTCTAATTTGGTATTTACTTGGGGATTTTCAATTTGTTCTCTTTCTAACTTTTTTAGCTGCATGCCCAATTCATGGATCTCCTCTTTTGGTCCCCATATTTTGAGAGTTCTTCATTCTAATAGTTTGGAGGTTGTGTGTGTTCACTGGTGTGACACTTTAAAAATATTGTTTTTACAGTTATGTAGGTCATTAACATCTGGGTGACTGTGGGCAACAATATTGTTTCTGATGCTGCTCTTATCCTAGCATAGATTATTTGTTTAATTACCAAGGATATTTTTAGGTTTGTATTGGGAGTAATAATTTTTTCAAGAGAAACTTATGAATGAGGGTACATTTATGGCATATAATTCTGGTGATTCTATCTTCTAAATATTTTGTAGGAGCTAAATTTTTACACCTTGAAGTGATAGGTAACAGTTTCTTCCATTTTCTTCTAAAATCTGCAGTGATCTCCAAGAAGTCCATATCCCTTTCTAACCATCTTCTGATCTTCAACTTCTACCATAAACCCTTTCATTTTCATAAGCAAATGCATATGATAAAGGCATTTGCATGACACTTTTTGCTCCCTTTTGTGACAGAGGTCATGTGGATGCTGTATATGAAATGCCTTCAAGTTCTGTTCTTGCATCTTAGTTGTGTCACTGACTCCATCCAGAGATAAACCAATACTGGTTATGTTTAGTAAATTCAATGATGTGTAGCTATTCACAGCTTTTGCCATTTCTCTTTGAAGTGGTGTTTCCTTGTTCCAAAAATATCTCTTCAAATTTTTTCTAGCTTGTCAGGAGATAGGAAAACATATAACAATCCTATTTTCTTCTTTTTTGATAAGGAGGTATTCTTTTTTCTATATCTTCTTTAACGTAATAGATCGAGTTTTTCTTTGATATTTTATAGATTTTTAATTGGATACTTCTATATTCAATGTCATAGATTTTGTGGTTCTAAAAGTGTACATTAGGACAGGTATTGCAGCTGCCTTAAGTTCTCTGAATTGATTTTTTCTATTGAACTTTGACTTCAATGTGTCAGTAAATGTCTTGATATAAAACAAACATAACTTTCTTGATAATGGTTGATTAATTTTCCTTATTTAGAGAGAGCAATAGTATTAAGTGTTGTCCTTATATATTAGTTCCATTTAACTTCCTAACTCAGAGTTTTCAGTGTCTAATTTTCTTGGATATATATTAAATCTTTTTACTTATTGATTCTAAATTACATTTTTGTATTATAATTACAATAATAATAACAAGGATAAGGAGGAGGGGGAAGATGACATATGAGCTTGACTTGGACTCCGGGCAAAAGTCTCTTTTTTCAAGGAATTATTCAAGGAATTACCTGTGAACATTTGGATCTTATAGAACTAGTATGGGTTCACCATGAAAAAATTATGGTAGACTAAAATCTCAAGCTCGTTTGGACAGAATTACTAGACTAAAATGGTGTAGACATACTATATGTGGATTTTTGCAAGTTATTTGATAGTTTATATCATTATAGAATAGATAGAATGTTGGGATAGATGATAATGTAATTATATGGATTTGGAACTGACTGAACTACTAGAATAAAAGAATAGATCAGTATCATTCTAAAAAGATTGCTAAGGGAATACTCCCAGAGATGCAAAAATAACTGGGAAGATGGCATTTTTCATGTGATATACTTTTTAATTTTATAGGTGACATGAACATTAGATAATTAATACAATGAGATAATAAGGATCTAAGAAATTTTAATAGACTAAGCTGTATAGTAAGTAGAAGATGAAACTTAATAGGGATATAAATGTAATATGGTTGTAAATGTAAATGGTAGCTATCATTAAAGCCACCAGTGGCTCCATTCGTCACTCCCTACAAATATAGCCTAAGGGATATAGAACACATTAGATATTTTATTAATATTAACAACAACAGCAAGTATTTGTGTAGTATTTTAAGGTTTTACCAAGTATTTTTTGTGTTATTTCATTTTCTCCTTACAACAATACTGTGAGTTAGTGTCTAGTAGCTGATCTAATTCAGACTAGTGCTCTGTAATATAAGGTTTTTGTGCTGGAAAGGAAGGATGCATTTACAAGCCATTCAACAGTTGAGAAAAGAAAATCTTCTTAATTAAACAAAGTTACTCCAGGCCTTAGTTTGGGTCTCCTTTGTCTCCATATATAAGTAAAAGTGACCATTAGGGCAGAGTGTAGTGACTGACCTGATCTTGAGGCATCTGCTAAAACCAAAGGGCTGACTCCACATAAGGAGTATTTTTTATATGTCCTTCGGTGACCAAGAAAACACTAACATCAGAAAATCACTATGGTCAGAGGCTATCTAGCAGCTTTTAAGAAAAAAAGATAGACAACATGATTCTTAGTCCACTGTACCAAGTTAAGTCCCAAATACCGCTGTTTCTTTTTAAGGAAAATTAGTGTCACTTGTAAGGGGGAAATGGTTAGGCTATAGCTCTTATCACATAGAGGGTATTTTTAATTTCAGTTTTATAGACAAAAAATCTGAGGTCAGAGGGAGATTAAGTGACCTGCACTAAACAATAGTTAGTGAAAGTCTTAGACAGTACTTTACTTCATACATTCCTGATTCCATGTCTGTTAATTTAGCCACTGTTTCCTTTGATTGCTTTATAAAGTATTCACCTGTAATCACTGGCACCTCTTGATTCCATTGAGAAATGCAAACACTAAGGGTGAACTTCCATTGATTGAAACAGAATTCTTTTGTTATCACCATGCACCAACTGAAGAGAGATTGTAACTCTTTAAGAGTTATTTCGTTAAAAGAAGTTTTGTTTTCCTGGAGGGAAAACATTGTAATGAACTTTAAGAAGTGAGGAAGAATGCAGTTGTTTGGAAACAGGTTTTCCATGGTGTTTGAACCACTTTGTTTGTTAAAGTTTCAAGAGAACAAACAAAAAGAATCTGAAGTCTGACACTATTACCACAATGAAGTGGAGTAGAGAGGGGATGATTTGGATGCCAACTGAAGCTGAGACCATAGCCATTGAAGTTTGCCCATAATAATGGCAATGGCATTTTTCTTTTCTTCTCACTTCTTACATATTGCTTTTCTTCATGCCAGGAAAAATGAGTAACTTTTGCAAAGTCCATCCGTGTCTATTCTGTAAAGTTACATTCATATTTATTTTTAATTAGTTCAAGTGCTTGCTTAGATTAAGATTTCATTATATTGGTATCTGGTTGGCATGATACATTTAAAAAAACATTGCAGAACAAGGAGACACAAGAGATAGTGAAAAGAGATAGAGGAAAAGAAGCAGGGAGAGAAGGAAAGATCAAAAGAGAAAATGAGAGCCAAATAGGCCTTTGAATTTACAATGGAAGGAGTTTTCTCCCTGGGTGGGGATTTCTGAGCTTTATGAGAGATGATATAATTGGATTCATATTTTATAAAGTATAACTTCTAAGGAAGAACAAACATATGGTCTCTGCTCTTTCCCCCTATTAAAATTTAGACTGGAATATTCATTTTCTGCTTGGGGGAAGCTAACCAGAAAATATACAGATAATTTCGTCATTGTTTTCCTTTACTTAGAAAAATTTTCTAAAAGAAATGCTCAGAAAAATTCCTCTATAGGAGTGGTTCTGAGGACAGTTAATAGGGATTGTATTACATTCCCTATGAAGGGGGAAAATGTTCAGCAACATTGATGATCTTCCAAAGGTGGAAACTAGAAAAGAGCGAACGATAATGTTTTCCTCATGAAGTCTAGCAGATCAAAATTTTGCTTGTAAAATAATTCTCATAGACATATGGATATATTTTTCTTAATTTTCCCCTGCTAACACTAGTACATAGTCCAATAAAGAAAACAGTTAAGGCATGCCCTTAGTCTGACTCAAATTTCTTACTCTTGAAAAGATTTATATAATATTTAACACAATACTCCAAGCACGCACAAATGTCCCTGTGTACTTTTCTTTCCCCTGATCCCTTTGCCCCAGGACCAGACAAACAACTCTCTGGACCATATTATAGAATTAAATTTTTCCACAGAGATCTAAGTTCCTTTCTAGTTAGGTTGTAGTAATCACCTGTGAAATTCTCATCTGGAAATTTTAAAATACAGATGGATTTTCCTTAGGTTAATCAATATCAACTTAATTCTACCTCTAATATATACTTTCATTATTAAAAACATATTTTATACTGAAAACTTTGCTTATTCCCTTGGAAAGAAATGTATTGAATTGAACTACATTCCTTTGTATCCCTAAAATCATGTGATCCTATGTCTATTTCAGTGCTTACATTATAACACTTAAAAATACAGCACTTAAAAAGTACTATATTTTAGCTTCTCCTAACAATAAAGTCCTCTCCTTGGGTTAAAAAAAGATTCAGCTGTGAAACTACAAATGGAAAAGGCCTACATGGTCAATAATTAGTTTAAGGCGTGTGGGAGGGAATATCTGGGATACTGAATGGACTGAAAAGCCAAATACAAAGAAACTTTGATGGATCAACCAAAAAAGCCAATAAATGCAAACAGGGTGGAAAAATGATTGTTTTCTTTTTATATTAATAGCCACTTTTTTGGATGGGAGTCAGAGATCCTCTTTTTGATCTTTACCAACCATTTATCAGCAGATTAGTTATTAGTAGATTTCTTTTTCTCTTTTTACTCATTCAAAGTCTAATGCTCATGAAGGACCTGGTTGATAATGAGATATTCTCCTTAGTCTTGGGCAGGGTCCCATCCAACTAGGAGAATTTATTTCTGATTAAAGGGTAAAGAGAATCTAATCTAGGTGAATTCTGGTCCATTATTCAATTTAGGTAGGACTGAGTGAAGAATAGATCCTTTTGTATAGATTGTCAGAGGTAGAATGATTTAGGTGGAGAGGAGTGTCTGTCTAAGAATGGTCACAGTCAAACTCTCCTCTCCTCATTAGTTCTTCATTAAAAAAAGCCCACCTATCCCGACAGTCATTCTCTCACTAATTGTTAATCTATTTTTTACACTCAGGGACACCCCCTTTTCCAAGGGTACTTACACATTCAATATCCTTCATGCTGGGTCTTTGGTTATTGAAAGAACCAGTGACTTCAATTTATTCTCTGTTAGCCTAATTAATAAATTGATTATTAATTACCCAAAAACTATGTCTCTCAGACTCTTCATTTCTATCAGCTTTCATTAAAAGAATCAGAATCAGAGAAATAAAAACAAAATGAATTTTATATCTGATCTTATTTGCCTTGATTAAATGGGAGTATAGTGTTCAACTTGGGGTGCTGTGTTTTATGAAAAGTGTTGATGGGATTAATTTTGTCCACAGAAAATGATTAAGATGAAAAAGAACCTTAATTGTTCAGGCCGTAGAAGGGTAAAATGAAGGAACTGTGGATTTTTAACCTAGGCAAAAAAGAGATTCAAGAGGTAAAGGATAGCTGCCTTCTATATTTTAAGAAGTATAATGTAGAAGAAGGATTTGGTTTAATCTGCATGTCTCCAGAAAGCAGTATGAGGAAAAATATATGCAAATTTCTTTTTATTTTTTTAAATTTATATATATATATATGTGTATATGTATTTTTTCAGTGTTCTACAATCATTACCATATAGCTTAGATTTTTGTCCCTCACTTCCCCACCTTCCTCCCTTCTTCCCTGATCCCTGAGATGGTATACATTTCCATATAGACTCTACACATACATTTCTATTAAATACATTTTCACCATAGTAATGTGGCATAGAAAAATTAAAATGAATAGGAGAAATCATATAACAAACCAAAACGTAATACAAAAGAAGATGATTTGTTGCATTCTGCGATTGACTTCCATAATTCTTTCTCTAGATGTGGAGGGCATTTTGCCTTAAAAGACCATTGGGAATTTTCTAAGTCCTCACATTGCAATGAAGTTCTAAGTCGACCAGAAAAAATTCTCACACAATGTGATTGTGGCTGTATGCAAAGTTCTCCTGGTTCTGCTCCTTTTGCTCAGCATCAGATCATATGAGTCCTTCCAGGCTTCTCTGAAGTCTTCCTAGTCATCATTTCTTATAGCACAACAGTATTCCATTACATTTGTATATCATAATTTATTCAGTCATTCCCCAGTTGATGGGCATCCCCTTGATTTCTAGTTTTTGGCCACCACAAAGGGTACTGTTGTAAATATTTTTGTACATATGGGACCCTTTCCCAATCTATGGATCAAAGAGGCAGATTACACTTAATGTGAAGAAATAGTTGTTGTTTAGTCATTTTTCCATGTCTGACTCTTTGTTGCCCTCCTTGGGGCGTTCTTGGCAAAGATACTGGAGGTGGTTGCCATTTCCCTCTCTAGCTCATTTTACAGATGAAGAAAGTGAGGCAAACAGTGGTAAATGACTTGCTCAGGGTCAAAAAGCTAGTAAGTATCTGGGACCAGGTTCGAACTCATGAAGGTGAGTCTTCCTGACTACGGGCTCAGCTGTCCTGTAAAGAAAGCCAAACAAGGGAACTTTCCATAAAATAATAAGCAGTATCTACCTAAAACCTTCAGCAAGTATTACATGCAATGGGGATAAGCTAGATGCATTTCCAATAAGGTCAGGGGTGAAACAAGGATGCCCATTATCAACACTATTATTCAATATGGTACTAGAAATGTTAGCGGTAGCAATTAGACAAGATAAAGAAACTGAAGGAATAAAAATAGCCAAAGAAACTAAGTTACCACCCTTTGCAGATGATATGATGATATACTTAGAGAATCCCAGAGATTCAAGTAAAAAACTACTTGAAATAATAAACAACTTTGGCAAAGTTGCAGGTTACAAAATAAACCCACACAAATCTTCTGCATTCCTATATATTAGCAACAAAGTCCAACAGCAAGAGATAGAAAGAGAAATCCCATTTAAAGCTAGAGTAGACACTATAAAATACTTAGGAGTTTACCTGCCAAAACAAACCCAGAGATTACATGAACACAATTACAAGACACTTTTTGCACAAATAAAGTCAGATTTAAGTAAGTGGAAAAACATCAGTTGTTCATGGGTGGGCCGAGCTAATATAATAAAAATGACAATTCTACCTAAATTAATCTACTTATTTAGTGCCATACCAATTAACCTATCAGATAATTATTTTCTAGAGCTGGATAAAATAATATCAAAATTCATTTGGAAAAACAAAAGGTCCAGAATATCAAAGGGACTCATGAAAAGAAATGCTTGGGAAGGTGGCCTAGTACTACCAGATCTCAAATTGTATTATAAAGCAGCAATTATCAAAACCACTTGGTATTGGCTAAGAAACAGAGGGGTAGACAAATGGAATAGACTTGGCACTCAAGACACAGTAGGCAAGGAATATAGCAACCTCCTGTTTGATAAACCCAAAGACCCCAGCTTCTGGGATAAGAACTCATTGTTTGACAAAAATTGCTGGGAAAACTGGTTAACTCTGTGGCAGAAATTAGGTATAGACCCATGCCTGACACCATACATAAGAATAAAATTCAAATGGGTACATGATTTAGGTATAAAGATTGATACCATGAATAAACTGGAGAAGCAAAGAATAGTGTATTTATCAGATTTATGGAGAGGGGAAGAATTTTTTTCTAAAGAAACAATAGAAAGCATTATGAAATGCAAGATAGATAATTTTGATTACTTTAAACTGAAAAGTTTTTGCACAACCAAACTCAATGCATCCAAAATTCAGAGGGATGTAATAAATTGGGAAAAATTTTTTACAGCTAAGCTCGGGGATAAAGGCCTCATTTCTAGAATATATAGAGAACTAACTCAAATATATAACCATACAAGTCATTCCCCAATTGATAAATGGTCAAAGGATATGAACAGGCAATTTTCAGGGGAAGAAATTAAAGATATCTATAATCATATGAAAAAGTGTTCTAAATCACTATTGATTAGAGAGATGCAAATCAAAACAACTCTGAGGTACCACATCACACCTATGAGACTGGCAAACATGACAGAACAAGAAAATGATAAATGCTGGAGAGGATGTGGGAGAGTTGGAACACTAATTCATTGTTGGTGGAACTGGGAGATCATCCAACCATTCTGGAGAACGGTTTGGAACTATGCCCAAAGGGCTACAAAAATGTGCATACCCTTTGACCCAGCAATATCACTACTAGGACTGTATCCCCAAGAGATTATAAAAATGGGAAAGGGTCCCACATGTATAAAAATATTTACATCAGCACTCTTTGTGGTAGCCAAGAACTGGAAATCAAGGGGATGCCCATCAATTGGGGAATGGCTTAATAAATTATGGTATATGAATGTAATGGAGTACTATTGCGCCATAAGAAATGATGAACAAGAAGACTTCAGGGAGGCCTGGAAGGACTTATATGATCTGATCCTGAGTGAAAGGAGCAGAACCAGGAGAACTTTGTGCACAGCAACGACCACAGTGTGTGACAGTTTTTTCTGGTAGACTTGGAACTTTGTAATAACACAAGAACTTAATGGAAAAAAAAATCCCAATGACGGTTTTCTAAGGCAAAAGGCCTTGCACACAGAGGAAGAAATATGGAAGTCATTCACAGAATGTAGCAGATCATGTTGTGTGTGTGTAGTTTTCAGCGTATTATGTTTTGATTTGTTATATGATTTTTTCCATTTATTTTAGTGCGACTACATAGCATGACTATAGTGAAAATGTGCTCAATAGGAAAGTATATGTTAGAACCTATACAGAATTGTATGCTGTTGCAGGGAGGGAGGGGGGTAGTGGGGGAAAGGTGTGCGGGGCGATAAAATCTTAATTTTTTAAGGGAAGTGATAGTAGAACATTAAAAGAAAAAATAATAAAGGAAAAAAAAGAAAACAAACGACAAAACAAACAACAGTAACAACAAAAAACACCTTCCTGATATTCATAATAAACTAAAAGTGGAATGGATTTCATTAGGGAATAGTGAATTGACTGCCTATTGAGGATTTGAACCAAAGGATGGATATCCATTTTTTGAGTACACCATAGAGGAGATTTTGATTAAATACAAACTAAACTAGATGACCTCTAAAGTCTCTTCCACATCCATAACAAGATTCTATGGAGCCAGAGACAAAGACTCTAAAAGGAGTGTGTTGTTAAAAAACAAGAAAGGATGCAAAATTTCTCCCAATCCACCTCTGTTAATAGCTGCTCTTGGTTAATTTTCATCCTTTGCTTCAATATAATTTGTCACTTTAAAGATGAATATAGACCATGCTGATGTCACCCCACACTATCTGGAGAATTTCACCTTCACTACTACTCCTGCATAGGGCCTGATATTGTAAAAAGTTACTCAACTTTATCAGATTCTAGAGTTAAAGAAGATTAAAATCAATCTTTATAAATCTAAGTTGTTAAGCTATATTTCCATTTTTGTATTTCTTTCTTAAAATTTGATTCTGATGAAAGTAACTTCATCAAAATTACTTACCAAGTGGTAGAAAGAACATATTATAATTATATGTAGACATAAAATTTATCTTCATTAGGTACACTATATTAGAGGCCAAAAACATCAAAGTCACCAAAATAACCCAAGGCATGGTTTGATCATAGGGAAAAAAGAATAATAAAGAAAAAAACTTATCCTATTTGGAATTACTCTTGTCAGGTGACTACCTTAGCAAGACATGAATTCCCTCTGCCCACATATCAATCTGAGAACTTAGACTCTGATTGAACAAGCTGCCAGATGAATAAAATCCTGCATCTGCCAGAACGAAAGTCACAGTCATTATACAGGCAAGAAAAACTCTCAACCTCTGGAGATTTGCAGGGATTCAGGAGAGAGCCTTCTGTTTCTGCCTGTAGCTCTCCTATTCTTTGACTCTAAACTCCTGGGCTTTCTAAATCACACTCTGAGATGAAAGAATTGTACAAATCCAAGGAAAGAGAGAGGGAAACCCCAGTGTTCCTTAGAAAACAACACACGCACACCTGGAAAAGCATCAGCTGATCCAAAGAAGAGGGTTCACAATTGAGTTTTTCAGATTCAGGCAAGAGTGACAAAAGGCACATCTCTGAGCTTTTCCCTGAGGGGGTTGCTGGCGCATTGGTCACCTAATTGAAATTCCCACTGCATTGCTGGCTGCTGTTGGGCTACTGGGAACCTGCCATTCTGTATTTCAATTAAGGCTAGCAGATACTCTATAAGCCATTTCTAACATGACTGAAATCAGTTTCCATAAGACATCTCCCAATAATACCTGAAGGCTTTAGTATTCTGGTCATGGAAAATTTTTATGTTCATTCTCTCCCTCTGTCCCTCTCTCATTTCTTGTCTCCCTTATCTCTCTCGTGTCTCTTCTCTTTCTCTTGTCTCCTCTCTCTCATCTCTTCTCTCTGTCTTGTTCTTCTCTTTCTTTCTCATCTCACTCTCATCTCTTGACTCTCTTCCATTTCCCTAACCATTCCCCTTCCCCTTTTCTCTGTCATCCTCTCTCAACTCTCCCTCTTTCCTTTTCTTTCTTTTCTCTTTTATTTGTTTTTTCTTCTAATCAGAGATTACGTGTGTCACAGTCCAGTGTTATATGACTCAAATACTTGACAGTCATTGCTTTGCTATTTTTTTTAGTAGAAAAGAATTCATCTTATCCAAAGATACTTGCTACCAGCAAAAATGTTTTATTTAAAACAGACTGATCTCTTATAAATGCAGTACTGCAGAGAGCAGTTGAAAAAGTCTATCTTGCAAAATAGAGTTGGGGGGAAAAGGAAGTTGAAACAGGTTGTGAAAAATGAGTCACCCAAAGGAAAGACTTTCTTTCATTATTACTTTGATTTTTCTCCTTCTTGATGTCTCCATCCCAGAACCTGATGCATTTTCACTATTCCAGGCTTTTGTTAAATGATTTCTGGGTAAGGATCAGCTAGTCTCAGAGCAGTATACTTCAAAGTATTTGTATTGTTTTATTGAAATAATGGTAATCCCTGGGTTATTTTGAGGGTAGTTTGGCCATTAGGCAACCCAGTGGAATTTGCAGGGATGTTCTTGCACAGCACTTAGAATAAAATTGTAGGGGCTGCAATCTCATTCTGTACCTGAATTTTGCTTTTTTGAGGACTGTCTTTAAATCAAACTGATGAACAAGGATTCTCTCCACTGAAAAACACTTCATTGGGGGACTCATGGAAAACAAAAGGGATTAAGAATTATGAAAAGAATATAGGGAAAACTATACAAACAACACTCAATAAAGTCCCCATTCATACTCTTAACTCTAATCAGAGACTACATATGCATGGTTAGTCTGCTACATGCCCTCCCCATCTCATTTTTGGCCAATGATTATGAATACAAAAAAGTTTTCACTATTTTTTCCTTTAATAAAGAACATGTTTAAATATATTCAATTCTACTCAATTAAAAACACTTTTATTCATCAGCCACTATGTAAAAGACACTATGCTAGGTGATAATGCTATCAGAATAAAAAGGAAACAGCATATACCTTCAAGGTATCATATACCTTACAATCTGAAGATGAGAGAGAGAAAGAGAGAGGGAGAGAGAGAGAGAGAGAGAGAGAGAGAGAGAGAGAGAGGAGAGAGAGAGAGAGAGAGAGAGAGAGAGAGAGAGAGAGGAGAGAGAGAGAGAGAGAGAGAAGGAAGGGTGAGTAAAGGAATGTGATGGAAAATTATGTCTGAGAGAGCAACAATTAGAAGGGGATTGGCCCTCAGGAAAGATCTCAAGTAGGAGATGGTGCCTGAATTGTGATTTAAAGGAATCTAAGGATTTCATGAGGCACTATTGGAAAAGCATGGAAGCAGAGGTTAGAATGTCATGTATAGGAAACAGTAACAAACCAAAAAAAAAAGTCTGGAACTCGTAGTGCATAAAGTGCAAAAGATAGAGATAATAGGAATTAAAATTAGAAAGGTGGGTGGGAATCTGATTGCTGAGGACCTTAAGTGCCAGGCTAAAATTTTGTATTTTATCCCAGATATAAGAAGAATCCACAGAAGATTTTGTTTTTTAAACGGGATTGGGTTTGCATATGGCATGTTCAGGTCCTCATGGAAGATTAATCTGTTTCATAGTGAACAGATTAGAAAAGAGAGATACTGGAAGCAAGAAGACAAATTGATTAACTGTTAGTCTTGGCAAAGTACGATAAGGAGCTAAACCAGGGAAATATGTTGTTTGAGCAGAGATAAGAGGATACATGTGAGAGATGTATGGAGATATAGTTCATTCATTCAATAAATAATTATTAAGTACCTGCTAGGTGCCAGGTACTGGCTAAATATTGGGAATAGAAAAAGAGGCAAAAGATAATTCTTGCCCTAGAGGAGCTTATAATCTAATGGGGAATACGATATTCAAACAAATACAAACAAAGTAAGCCATATAAAGGATTAATAGGACATAATTAGAAGAGGGAAAGTGCTGAAATTAAGAAGGGTTAGGGAAAGGGAAAGCTTCTTGTAGAATAGTTGGGACATAAAGGACATCATGAATTTCAGTCACAGGGAAAAGGGACAGCATCCAAGGCATGAGGGGGCAGACAGAAACAACGTCCAGAGCTGAGAGATAGAGTGTTCATGGAACAGCCCTGAGGCCAGTGTCATTGGCCTGAATAATCCATGTTGGAGAATAACATGTAAAACAGTCTGGGTAGGTAGAAGGTGGCTAGGCTATGAAGGGCTCTGCATGCCAAGCAGAGCATTTTGTATTTGCTCCTGGAGGCAATAGGAAGCTACTGGAATCTATTGAGTAGAGAGTGACATGATGAGACCTGAGTTTTAGGAAAATTACTTTAGTGACCAAATGGAGAATGGATTACAGTTGAGAGAAACTTGAAGCAGGCAGACCCACTAGGAGGCTACTGCAACAGTACAGGTAAGAGGTAATGAGAACCTGCACTAGAGTGGTGGCTATCTGAGAGGAAAGAAGAAGGTGCATTTGAGAGATGTTACGAGGGTGAAATTGATGGACCCTGGTGATAGCTTAAATATGGAGAGTGAGAGAAAGTGAGGAATCTAGCATGAATCCTAAATTGCAAAGCTGAGAGACAGTGGGAATGGTGTTGCTCTCTACAAAAAATAGTGAAGATGGGTAGGTGGATTTAGAGGGAAATAAAGTGAATTTTGTTTTGAACATAATAAGTTGAAGATGTCTACTGAAATCCAGTTCATAATATCTGAAAAACAGTTGGAGATGTAAGATTAGACATCAACACAGAGGTTGGGGAAAAGAAAAGTGGATTTTAGAATCATCAGCATAGAAATGATAATTAAATACATGGAAACCGACAGGATCATCGTGTAAAGTAATGTAGAGGATGAAGAGCAAAGGATCCCAAAACAGAACCCTGACAAACACCTACTATTAGAGGGTATGATCTGGTGAGGGATCCTGCAAAGGAGTGGTCATATCCATAGGAGGTGAACCAGGAACACCTGAAAATCTAAAAAGAAGAGTTATCAAGGGAGTAAAGAATGATCAGTGGTGTGCAGAATGGTCAAAGAGAATGAGGATTAAGAAAAGGTCTTTGGATTTATCTATTAAGAGAAAATTAGTAAATTTAGAGAGTGTTGTTTTGGTATAATGATAATATCAAAAGTTGGATTATAAGGAGTTCAGAGAGAGAGAGAGACAAAAGAGAAAAGGGGGCACATATTGTAGACAACTTTTTTCTGGGAGTTTAGCTAAAAAGGGCAAAAGAGATATAGGACAATAACTCTCAGGGATGGAAGAGTCAAATGAGAGCATTTTCAGGATAGCAGAGATGTGAGCTGCTTTGTAGGTAGTTTGAAATAAGCCAGCAGAGGAGAAAAGATTGAAAGTAAGTGAAAGCTGGAATGACAGAAGGGACAATTTTTTGTAGGAGATAGGATGGAATATGATCACTTGGACAAGTAGAGGGATTGGTCTTGATAAGGAATAAGGGCACTTAATCATGTGAGATGGATGAAAGAGGAGACAGTGTTAAGAGGCACCTGAGTGGGGATAAGAGGGGTTCATGGTGAATGGCCTCCATTTTTTTCTATAAAATATAAGGCAAGGTCTCAAATGAGAGAGAGGGGGAGAGGGAGTCATGGGAGACTTCAGCAGGGATAAAAAAAGTTTGAAAGAGCCACTATGGAGAGGGGGATATTGAATTGATAAAGGAGGTAAAGCAGGATTGCTTAGTAGCAATGAGGGTCCAGTTGAGGTTATGTAACATAAATTTGTAATAGACCCAATGAGAATGATTGTATGCTTTTCTTTACCTTCATTCAGGACTGTGTGTGTAAGCAGAAAGGGGACAAACGGTGGGAGGGATCCAACTCTAAGGCTTGGCTGGCCATAAAATAAGGGGCTTGGAATTCAAAAGAAGAGGATAGATAGTATAGATTTGAATTGGTTCACCAAGGAGTTAAGATGGAGAGAAGAAAGAGAGGCTAGTGCATAGCAAGACGGCTTTGAAAAGTATTAAGGAATCAAGGGGTTGAAGAATGAAGGATGAGAATGAAGACTTGGGTTTTATAAAGGAAGACAGAGGTGAAAGTGAAAACCAATTGATTATGACTGAATAAGATGCTTTCAGAATGGTTGAACATAAATATATTTGTGGGTAATAGCTAGGTCCAGGGTATAACTATTTTTGTCTGTTGCTGCAATAGGGTAGAGGTGAGCAGATTGAGGAACTGAATGGTGAGAATCAATATATATATTAAAGTCCCCTAGGCAAGAATTGAGGAAGGGGGCATATAAGCCAGGTATTGAAGTCCTTAAGGAAAGATGGTGGCCTGTGGGCCTATAGAGAACAGCTACCAGGACTTTGATTGGAAGGTAGATAGGAATAGAATGAAACTCAAAGGAAGGGAGGTTACTGGGTGAAGGAGGAATGAGGTAAATCTAGATGAGGGATATTCCAACTCCCCCATCTATATCAGTGATCCAAGGATAATGAGTGATAGCGCAGCCAGTACTGGAGAGAGTAGCCAAAGAGGTTATATTACCAGGGAAAATCCAACTTTTCAGTATGATGGAAGGAGTGGAAGCGTAAGAGATTGAAGATGAAGGGGATTTTTTATTTTGCTTATGGAACAGTTATTCCAAAAGGCACAAAGGAAGGTCTGAGAGGAGTTAGGATAAACTTTTGGGTGGGAGAGTTGAGAATGGAGAGAATGAGGTGATAGGGTATGAAGAGTGGGGTTTCAATGATAATCTACAGGAATTCAGTCACTGTGATATGAAGGGTTTGACCACAGTAAGCAAATTTGGAGACATGGTAATGAGGGAGAAGGAAGAGATAGACGAGACTTCAAGACTGTAAACTTGGATGACTGGAAAATCTTGCTGTGCCTTAGGAAACTTACTAGCTATGTGACCCTGGACAAATCACTTAAACATTGTCTGCTTTAGTTAATAATAGTTCCTAGCTCCCAGATTTGTTGTGAATATAAAATGAATGAGATAATATTTATAAAGCACTTAATATCAATATATTAAATGGCATATATTAGGTGCTTAATAAATGCACATTCCCTTACCTCCACCAACTGAGAATTAAAGCAGTTTGAAGGATGGATAGCTTTTGGGGAAATAGGAATTGTTTTAGGCATGCTAAGTGGTGAGATACCTCCAGGACATCCAGAAGAGGAGATCTCCAGAAGGCAGTTTGTGAGGAGAAATTGAGTTTATGTGAGAAATTAAGGCAGGATGGTTTAAAAAGATCTGGGAAGACAGAAGAACTGATGCAGAATGAATTGAACAGAACCGGTAGAACATTGTACACATTAAGAGCGATATTGTATGATGAACAACTATGAATTACTTGGCTGTTCTTAGCAATACAATAACCCAAGGCAGTCTCAAAGTCCCAAAAGACTCTTGATGATAATTGCTATCTGTCTTTACAGAAAGAACTGATGGATTCTGAATGCAGACTAATGCATACTATTTTTTTACTTCTACAAAATGACTGATATAGAAATGTTCTGCCTATGTGTGCACATGATTGCACATGTATAACATATCTGCTTACTGTCTCAGGAAAGGGAGAAGGGAAGAAGGGAGAGAATTTGGAATTAAATTTTAAAAATGAATGTTGAAATTGCTTTTACATGTAATAGGAGAAAAATAAAATACTATTTTTAAAAATGAGGGCATTGAACTCAGTGACTTCTAATGTCTTTCAGATTTCAATCCATAATCCTGATATTTTATGAAATAACAGTCACTTACAATTGTAGAACTCCTCAGAACTGTGAATTATCTTTTCTTTAGTATTGAAATTTCATAACAACCTTTCAGTTTACATGTTAAGAAGTCCATTTTATGTATCTGGAAACTTTAACTCTGAAAGGTCAAGTGAGTTATCAAGGGTAGGGTATAGTCAGAATTTAATGACAAGTGCAGGGAATTGGTTGCAGGAGTGATAGTGATGGAGAATTTCAAAAGTAAGATGAAAAGTCAGTAAATAAAATATTCTAGCTTCATCATAAATCTTTCAGAATTTGAAGTATCATCTAAGATATCATATTATTGATCTAATAAAAATTAGAAGCGCTAAAAGAAACATCAACCAACAAATCATATCTACAATTATTAAGTAGCTAATATTGGCAGGAGATTCACAATGGTGCCACCATTTCCCCAGTCTCCTAGGTTTATATTCTCTAGATTGTTTCTGACTCATTCCTGTCCTTCACTTTTCACATCCAACCAATCATCAAGTCCTACCCATTCATCCTTTTCAAAGTCTCTTGTTTCTATGCCTTCAGCTATTTTTATAATTCTACTATATCACTGCATGTCTTCTTTTCCTAATAGATATTTTCTTTGATATCATCCAAATATCTAGTTCATCTTCTCTCAGGTCATCATGTATATCTGTTTCTTTCTTCCTTCATTCCTTCCTTCCCCCCTCCTTTCCTCTCTTCCCCCCATCTTCCCTTCCTCCCTCCCTCCCTCCTTCCTTTCTGTCTTTTGGCAGCAGTCAGGTTTAAATGATTTGCCCAGGGTCACAGAGCTAGTAAATGTCTGAGGTATTGCACTTTCAATCACTACTTTATGTATTTATTTTGTATGGAGAAATGTAAAGTAATTTTGTAAAATATTAGGCCAATAACTGTTTTGTAACTCTTTGTAATGGTACAAAATTATCTAAGACACTTGGAAATTGTTACTTTCCTTGTGTCACAAAACTTAAGGCACAGCTCGAACCCAAGTCTTCCTAGCTCTGATATGAAACCAAATGATCAAGTAAGTAAAAATATGTAAAGAACTTGGGAACTATTAAAAAACATATATACATATATATATATATATGTACACACACCTATATGGTTATGCATATATGTGCATATATACATACATACACACATACATATATATGTACTAGTATTATTGCTGTCATTTTTCCTAACAACACTTTTTAAAAAATTTCCAAATGAAGCTTCCCCTAAGATATGACTTTCCTTCCTTAAAAGCATGTTTTCATTCATCATCTTATGGGACACATTTTTACCACCTCATTTGGCAGGGAAAATAGCTATACCATTCAATGCAACTTGTCTTTCTATCTCCATGACACACTAAGTCCCTGCAAAAGCTCTCTGCTCTGATGAAACTAGTCTCTTCATGTTATCATAGAACTATAGAATCACAGAGCAAGCGAAGAACTCTTCAAGTACTTTGGACAGCTCTTACCCAAAGAATATTTTACAATCATTATCAAATAAAATATTTGTAAATCATTTAGCATAGGGCCTGGTATATATAAGTACTTAAGAAATGCTTGTTTCCTTCTTTCTTTTACACCATCTATGACAATTTATTATCCAGCCTCATTTTGAAAATCTTCATTTAGTGGATTGAAACATTCACTATGGTCATTGATCAAAGAGTGGGAAAGTGATCACCAATGTTCTATGACAAACACTTAAAAATAATCTATCCATTAATTCATCTTGATTCCTATCAGTGATTAAAGAGATTATTATTGGCATTGAGTTCATAAAATTTTATGCTTAGGTCTAGAATCATTTGAAATTTACCTTGTAACTTCAGAATGTAGAGGCAGCTTGACATAGTGAATAGTACATAAATAAAAATGTATTCAAATTCTGCTCCTAATTCTTTTTTGTGTGGCATCTTTATACTTCAAGCCTAGAAAAGTAGAGAGCTGCTTTGATGGAAAGAATTCCCACACAAGAATCTCTTCAGGCTGTCAAAATCACAGGTTCTTGTGTATCTTTGTTATGTAATTATAAGATGCATGTTTCTTATAATGGAAAATATACAATCTCTGCATTCAGGAAAGATTTTATATATTTAATTTTCCTACTTTATATTATATAATACTCTCAGAGGTTCTTATGCCCTCTCATTTATAATTCCACTCTTCAGAAGTATAGCTATAGATTTTTGTTTTTCTTTCAAGGTTTTCTTTTCTAATCTGACCTGCTTGTTTAGGGAATTTCCCACAAGAAGCTCCCCCAGTAGTATGAATGGACATTTTCACTATGACTTACAGTCTTAGAATTGTAAGAGCTCCTGAGAGGTTGTGACTTTCCCAAGGTCAATGTAGATGTGTCAGAAAGAGGACTTGAACCTAGGTCTTAGAGGATTTATAGTCAGTGTTCTACTATATAACACTATCAGTCTAGATATTTTTGCTTCATTTAACATATGAGGAAACTGAGGCAGAGTGGTTAAATGAGTTAGTCAAACTCATATAGTAATACATGGGACTCTTTCTCCTAGATCAGTATGATAAAGATGACTTTCATTCCAACTATCTTTATTAAGTTTTGTTCCCTTCAAAAAAGCAAAATTAAACTCAACTAAAACCCCCTTTTTGGTCTTTTGGCTCCTTGAATTTTAATTTATTTAAATATGTAGTTCTCAGTAGTAATTACACTTCACCTAGAAGGTAGATGTTCTTCATTAAAGGCATGGGTAGTTCTTTAGATAGACATACAATGTAAGCATTCTCTCATTGGACATTATTTCTATAGTAGTGCTATTATGTTTGTATGTGTTTAATTCTAAATGGCAGAGATAAGAGAAGGAAGACATAAAGGGAGGAAAGAGGAGAAAAGGGGAGGTATTTGAAATGTCTAGAAGCCTCAGAAAGCTTTTTCAAAAGGGAATTATCTTTCTACTTATATGCTTCAATGAGTTTAAATAAAGGCAGTGGGGAATTTTAAAATCCTGAAAAAATAGCCCAGCAAGGAATGACAATAACAGGTTTGCCACTTGAAAGCAGTCTAAGAGAAGCCAATGGTGTATAATGATTGCCGACATGATTATGGTGGGTGGAAATATGTCAGGGAGAAGCAGTGCCATTTAGGGAGGAAAGCCAAGCCAAGTGTAATGCAGTGAGGGAGGCTGGGACACCCACCCACTGGGAGGAGAAATCAGAAAAAACAGCTTATTTAGGTCACTCATTATTTGTACGTGTTTGGAATCTAATTTAGAGGAAGAGATTGTTAGTCATACAATGTTGCTTCCCAGGATGGAAGTCCTTAGATAACGTTTATATCTCATTATTTGAGCTCTATTTCATCATGCATATAGTTGCATGGCATCCTCATTTCTCTAAATAGTGTGCTATGGTATATTTTTTCATATATTGAATTTATTTCAAAGAGGCATGGCTCATCAAGAAAATATCTGGTCACTAGTGTTTGTTATGGCTCTTTTCCACCATTATGGTTGCATCCCTATTTTTGGATTACCTTATTAAGTGCTACCCACTTGCAAATATTGATTTCACTTTCTTCTTTACTTCTTACTTTGTTTTTTTTTGTATTCTAGCTTCCATTCTCCTCGTTAAATGAGCTCATTCCCCAAACTTACCAATCTGTATTAATTGCCCAAATTGATGGACTTCTCATATTCATTCCCTTCATGTATTTAGTCAGTTGTAAAATCTTATCACATCATATCTTACATAGAATGTCTCATATCAAGACCTTTTCACTACCTACATATTCACCACCAGAGTTGATTGAACATCAGATTTGGTAGTCAGCAAAACTTGATTAAGGACTGTATAAACCTGGGAAAGTCACTTCACTTCTCTGTACCTCAGTTTCCTTATCTTTAAAATGAAGTTTTAAAGATAGCACCTACCTCCCAGAATTCTTGTGAGAATATATATATATATATATATATATATATGTAAATTTTAGTTATTTTTTATAATAGCATTTACTTAGTAGCACTTTTAGATTTGCAAAGCCACAAATATTTCTCCATTCAATTCTCATAATAGCCCTCTTAGGTAAGTTATATTTTTATATCCATTTTAGAGATGAGTAAAATAGTAACTATTGTTGTTGCAGTAACCTCCTAATTTGTCTCTGGGTTACAGGTCTTCCTTCCTTAGCCTATTCCATCAATCTCAGATCCAGCAAAACTGGCCATATTGTTTTCTGTACACAATGAATCTTGGGTCTCTCTTTGCTTATACCTTTGCTGTAGGATTCTCCCTACCTGGAATATACTTCCCCTTCTTCTGCCTCTTAGAATTTCTTTCTTGTTCCAAGACTCAGTGTAACTGCCACCTTCAAATAAAGCCATTTTCTGATACCTACCCCACATCACAATTGCTAGTGACCTCATTCCCAAAACTATGTTGCATTTATTTGTATCTGTGCCATGTATGTTAGTATATCTCTTCTCTCCCAATGGAATGTAAGGCCCTTCAGGCATAGATCTAAATTGCTCTCTAGAGTGGTTGGATCAGGTCATGAACTCCACCAACAGTACGTTAGTGTTCTAATTTCTTAATATCTCTAACATTTATCATTTTCCTTTTCTCTCTTATTAATCATTCTATAGGTGTGAATTGGTACCTCAGAGTTGTTTTAATTTGCATTTCTCTAATTAATAGTAATTTAGAACATTTTTTCATATACCTATAGATAACTTTGATTTCTTCATCTGAAAACTGCCTGTTCATATCCTTTGATCATTTGTCAGTTGGGAAATGACTTGTATTCTTTTCAGTTTGACTCATTTTTCTACATACTTGAGGAATGAGAACGTTATCAAAGATGCTGACTATAAAAAATTGTCTCCCCACTTTCTGCTTTCCTTCTAATCTTAGTTGCACTGATTTTGTGCAAAACCTTTTTTAATTTAATGTAATCAAATATACCCATTTTGCATTTTGTAATGATCTCTATCGAAAGATAGAGATTTCATCATAAATTCTTCCCTTCTTCATACATAGATCTGATAGGCAAACTATTCCTTGATCCCCTGATCTGCTTATGGTATCACCCTTTATGTTTAAATCATGTTCTTGTTTTGACCTTATTTGGAAGATTGTGTAAAATATTTCTTAATACATAGTTTCTTTCATATTGTTTTCAATTTTCATGGGATTTTTGTCAAATAGTGAGCTCTTATCCCAGAAGCTGGGGAATTTATCAGGTTTACAGGTTTAACAAACTGTAGATTACTATGATCCTTTAGTACTATTTTAGTATTAATACTAATCTGTTACACTGATCGATCACTATTTCTTAGCCAGCAGCAGTTTTGATGATTTCTGCTTTATAATATAGTTGTAGACCTTGTGTAGCTAGGTCACCTTCCTTTTTATTTTCCATTAATTCCTTTGATGTTCTTTTTTATCAAATTGTTTTAAACTTTAACGTACCAGACAAGAAAAAGAAATATTCTTAACAAATAATAAAATGTACATACAAAACAGAAAAAGAAAAAAAAAACCATTGCTATGTATACAGCAGAAAGTGAAAGGATTCAAAATAAAGAGCAATAAGCTCCCAATTAAAGAAAGTCTATATAATCAATATTACATGACTTCAGAGCTGTTCATCTTTCTTTGCAAGTTTTCCTTTTTTTTTTTTTTTTGCTTTCTGCTATGTACTTTTCATGTTATTTTCCCTCTTCCTACCTCCATCCTCAGAGGCTACAATTAAGCATACATGCATGGATTCATGCACACACCCACAGCCACATACACCCATACACTTACATATACACCTACATACATACACTTACATATACTTAATGATACTCAAATATCTATAATTGTATCCACATATAGACATATATATATATTAATATACATCTATGTAGCACTGTACCTCTTTGTCCTCTGTTTCTCTGATCATGAATAACCTCTTCCTTCAAAAGATCAAGTCTTTCCATATTTTTCCAAGTAAACCAACTCATCATTTCCTATACCACAGCAATATTCCAACCTTATACTCTCTATTCATTTTAAAGTCTAGAATGGTATTGAGTACTATAATTTCCTGGATATCTTGACTTTTGTTCTAGATTAATTTTATTATTATTTTTACCCTGCAATTTTTTTGAGCATTTTGGCATGATTCCAAATAGTATTTTGAATTGTGTGGCACTGAATAAGTAAAGCAATTTAGGTAGAATTATAATTTTTTTTTATTATATTGGCTCAATTTACCCAGGAGCAATTCATATTTTTTCTAAATATTTAGATCTTACTTTATTTATGTGAAAAGTGTTTTGTAATTGTGTTCATATAGTTATTGTGTTTGTCTTATCAGGTAGACATCCAAGCATTTTATATCATCTATAGTTTTTATAACTGGAATTTCATTTTTTTGTTGTTTTTTTTTTGTGATTATTATTTTTTTTATTTATTTAACTTTTAACATTCATTTTCACAAAATTTTGGGTTCCAAATTTTCTCCCTCTTTCTCCTCTCCCCCACCCCAAAAAAGCCAAGCATTTTAATTGCCCCAATCAGTAATCTGTCCTCTCTTCTAACATCCCTCCCTTCCCTTGTCCCCATCTTCTCTTTTGTCCTGTAGGGCCAGATAACTTTATATACCTCATTACCTGTATTTCTTATTTCCTAGTAGTAAGAACAATACTTGACAGTTGCTCCTACAACTTTGACTTCCAACTTCTCTTCATCCCTCCCTCCCCACCCATTCCCTTTGGGAAGCAAGCAACTCAATATGGGGCATATCTGCGTAGTTTTGCAAATGACTTCCATAATAGTTGGGTTGTGTAAGACTAACTATATTTCCCTCCATCCTATACTGGCCCCCATTGCTTCTGTTCTCTCTTTGGATCCTGTCCCTCCCCAAGAGTGTTGACTTCAAATTGCACCCTCCTCCTACTGCCCTCCCTTCCATCATTCCCCCCACCCTGCTTATCCCCTTCTCCCCCACTTTCCTGTATTGTAAGATAGGTTTTCATACTAAAATGAGTGTGCATTTTATTCCTTCCTTTAGTCAAATGTGATGAGAGTAAGCTTCATGTTTTTCTCTCACCTCCCCTCTTTTTCTTTCCACTGAAAAGTCTTTTGCTTGCGTCTTTTATGAGAGATAATTTGGCCCATTCCATTTCTCCCTTTCTCCTCCAAATATATTTCTCTCTCACCACTTAATTTCATTTTTTAAAGATATGATCCCATCCTATTCAGTCTGTGTGTGTGTGTGTGTGTGTGTGTATGTAATCCCACCAACTACCCAGATACGGAAAAGTTTCAAGAGTTACAAATATTGTCTTTCCATGTAGGAATGTAAACAGTTGAACTTTAATAAGTCCCTTATAACTTCTCATTGCTGTTTATCTTTTCATGCTTCTTTTGATTCTTGTGTTTGAAGGTCAAATTTTCTTTTCAGCTCTGATTTTTTCATCAAGAATGCTTCAAAGTCCTAGATGTCATTGAAAGATGATTTTTTCCCCTGAAGTATTATACTCAGTTTTGCTGGGTAGGTGATTCTTGGTTTTAGTCCTAGTTCCTTTGAGTTCTGGAATATCATATTCCAAGCCCTTTGATCCCTTAATGAAGAAGCTGCTAGATCTTGTGTTATCCTGATTGTATTTCCACATTACTTGAATTGTTTCTTTCTAGCTGCTTGCAATATTTTCTTCTTGACCAGGGAACTCTGGAATTTGGCTACATTGTCCCTTGGAGTTTCTCTTCTTTGATCTCTTTTAGGAAGTGATTTGTAGATTCTTTCAATATTTGCTTTGCCCTCTGGTTCTAGAATATCAGGGCAGTTTTCCTTGACAATTTCATGAAAGATGATGTCTAGACTCTTTTTTTTTTGATCATGGCTTTCAGGTAGTCCCATAATTTTTAAATTGTCTCTCCTGGAACTATTTTCCAGGTCAGCTGTTTTTCGAATGAGATATTTCACATTATCTTCCATTTTTTCATTCATTTAGTTTTGTTTTGTGATTTCTTGGTTTCTCATAAAGTAAATAGCCTCCATCTGTTCCATTCTAATTTTGAAAGAATTATTTTCTTCAGTGAGCTTTTGGACCTCCTTTTCCATTTGGCTAATTCTGCTTTTTAAAGCATTCTTCCCTTCATTGGCTTTTTGAACCTCTTTGGCCAATTCAGTTAGCCTATTTTTCAAGGTGTTATATCCTTCAGCATTTTTTTGGGTCTCCTTTAGCAAGGTGTTGACCCACTTTTCATGCTTTTCTAGCATCTCTCTCATTTCTCTTCCCAGTTTTTCCTCCACCTCTCTCACTTGAATTTTAAAATCCTTTTTGAGCTCTTCCATGGCCTGAGTCCATTGAATATTTATTTTTGATGTTTGGTATACAGAAGCCTTGACTTCTATGTCTTTCTGTGATGGTAAGCATTCTTCTTCCTCTTCTGAAAGGATGGGAAGAGATATCTGTTCACAAAGAAAGTAACTTTCTATGTTCTTACTTTTTTTTCCTTTTTTGGGCATTTTCCCAATCAGTTACTTGACTTTTGAGTCCTTTGTCAAGAGTAGGTTATACTCTGGGAATCTGTGAGATCTCAGTTCTTCCAAGGTGGCACAATCAAGTGTGTACTGGTCTGGATGCAGAGAGGGATTTTTGTGCCCAGAATCTTAGCAGATACCTCTCCACAGCCATTTGGCCTTCAGTTCTCCCAAGTCAACACTGGGGGCTTATTTTCAGATAAGCTGGATGGGCAGGGCCACTATTCTGTTGGAGACAAAGACCAGCTCAGCCAGAGTCTCCACCCAGGGCTGAGGTAGGACTCAGCTCTTAAGTGCCCTCAGGGATTTTTACGTTCCAACAATGAAATTGCTGTTGCTGGCTCTGTGGCCACTGCCTGCTGCTGGAGCTATGGGAAGGCCCTTCTGCCTTCCTGGCACCCTAATAAAACTCCGTCATTGACCTCTGGTGCCTGTGGGCTGAGGGATCTGAGGACCCGCTACTGCAACTGGAGATTCCACCCCAGAGGTGTCCTCCTCCCAGAGTCTAATCTAATCTCCTCTTCGTGCTGCACTGCTGGCCAAGGCTCAGCTGGGATCCACGCTGGGCTCTACATCCAGCACAACTGACCTTTCCATGGGCCTTTCAGGTCACTGTGGGCTGGAAATCTCCTCCGGTCTGTTGTTCTCCACTTCTGCTGCTCCAAAATTTGTTGAGAGTCCCTCTCTACAAGTATTTTATGTGCTGTTGGGAGGACCCTGAATAAGTGTGTCTTTCTAGTATGCCATCTTGGCTCTGCCCCTGGAATTTAATTTTTATTTTTTTATTTTTTATTTCTTATTTTTTTAAATATAAATTTATTTATTTACCTTTTTACATTCATTTTCACAAAATTTTGGGTTTCAAATTTTCTCCTCATTTGTACCCTCCCCCAACCCCAATGCACCAAGCATTCTAATTTTTCCTATCACCAATCTGCCCTCTCTTCTACAATCCCTCCCTTCTCTTCTCCCCATCTTCTCTTTTGTCCTGTAGGGTCAGAAGACTTTCTATTCCCCATTAACTGTATTTCTTATTTCCTAGTAGCAAGAAAAATACTAACAGTTCTTCCTAAAACTTTGAGTTCCAACTTTTCCCCATCCCTCCCTTCCCACCCAATCCCTTTGGGAAGGCAGGCAATTCAATATAGGCCATATCTGTGTAGTTTTGCAAATGACTTCCAGAATAGTGGTGTTGTGTAAGACTAATTCTATTTCCCTCCATCCTATCCTGCCCCCCATTGTTTCTATTCTGTCTTTTGATCCTGTCCCTCCCCAAGAGTGTTGACTTCAAATTGCTCCCTCCTCCCATTGCCCTCCCTTCTATCATCCCCTCCACCCTGCTTATCTCCTTCTCCCCTACTTTCCTGTACTGTAAGATAGGTTTTCATACCAAAATGAGTGTGCATTTTATTCCTTCCTTCAGTTGAATGTGATGAGAGTAAACTTCACACTTTTTTCTCACCTCTCCCCTTTTTCCCTCCACTAAAAAGTCTCCTGCTTGCCTCTTGAATGAAAGAAAATTTACCCCATTCCATTTCTCCCTCTCTCCTCCCAATACATTTCTCTCTCACTCTTTACCTTAATATCTTTTAAGATATGTTCCCATTCTATTCAATTCACTCTGTGCTCTCTGTCTCTGTATGTGCGTGCATGTGTATATGGGTGTGCACGCACACGTGGACATGTGTGTGCGTGTGCGTGTGTGTATGTATGTGTGTGTGGCCCCACCAACTACCCAGATACTGAAAAGTTTTAAGAGTTACAAATATTGTCTTTCCATGTAGGAATGTAAAGAGTTCACCTTTGGTAAGACCCTTATGACTTCTCTTTGCTGTTTACTTTCTCATTCTTCTTCTCATTCTTGTGTTTGAAAGTCAAATTTTCTTTTCAGCTATGGTCTTTTCATCAAGAATGCTTGAAAGTCCTCTGTTTCATTGAAAGACCATATTTTCCCCTGAAGTATTATACTCAGTTTTGCTGGGTAGGTGATTCTTGGTTTGAGTCCCAGTTCCTTTCACTTCTGGAATATCCTATTCCATGCCCTTCAATCCCTTAATGTAGAAGCTGCTAGATCTTGTGTTATCCTGATTGTATTTCCACAATACTGGAATTGTTTCTTTCTAGCTGCTTGCAAGATTTTCTCCTTGACCTGGGAATTCCGGAATTTGGCCACAATGTTCCTAGGAGTTTCTCTTTTTGGATCTCTTTCAGGTGGTGATCGAATGGATTCCTTCAATACTTATTTTGCCCTCTGGTTCTAGAATCTCAGGGCAATTTTCCTTGATAATTTCATGAAAAATGATGTCTAGGCTCTTTTTTTGATCATGGCTTTCTGGTAGTCCCATAATTTTTAAATTGTCTCTCCAGGATCTATTTTCCAGGTCTGTTGTTTTTCCAATGAGATATTTCACATTATCTTCCATTTTTTCCTTCTTTTGGTTTTGTTTTGTGATTTCTTGGTTCCTCAGAAAGTCATTAGCCTCCATCTGTTCCATTCTAATTTTGAGATAACTATTTTCTTCAGTGAGCTTTTAAACCTCTTTTTCCATGTGGCTAATTCTGGTTTTGAAAGCATTCTTCTCCTCATTGGCTTTTTGAACCTCTTTTGCCAATTGAGTGAGCCTATTTTTCAAGGTGTTATTTTCTTCAGCATTTTTTGGGGTCTCTTTTACCAAGGTATTGACCCGTTTTTCATGCTTTTCTTGCATCTCTCTCATTTCTCTTCCCATTTTTTCATCTGCCTGTCTAACTTGATTTTCAAAATTATTTTTGAGCTCTTCCATGGCCTGAGCCCACCGGACACCCACCTTGGATGTCTGGGAAACAGAGGCCCCGCCCTCCACATCTTTCCCTGATGGCAAGCATTGTTCCTCCCCTTTGGAAATGAAAGGAGGAAACATCATCTGTTCACCAAGAAAGTATTCTTTCTATGGTCTTATTTTTCTTCCTTTTCTGGGCATTTTCCCAGCCAGTTACTTGACTTCTGAGATTCCTCTCAACCCCCGCCTCACCTTCAGATCTGCCCAGCTAGAGCTTGGAGTCTGAGATTCAAATGCTGCTCCCCAGCCTCAGGCGCTTTCAGGAGTGGGCATGGCTGCTATTCAATGTGAGTTTAAGTTCTGGTGCTCAGGTGGGGCAGGGCCGCCTCCCAGCCTCACTTCCCTCACGTGGTTTATGTGGATAACTTCAGTAATGGCCCTGAGCTCCTGTCTGCTCCAGGAGTGCCTGCCCACCACTTCCTCTGCTGCTGCCTCCTGAGGGTCCCCGAGTCATGGCGACATCCCGCTCCCCTCTTGGCCAGCCCAGAAGTCTCTCTCACTGACTTGTAGCACCTGGTGGAGGGAACTTTGTGGCCACTGGAGGTTCCGTTCCTGAAGCCTGCTTGGATCTGCTCCTCTGGGGCCGTGCAGCCAGTGCAGGACAGGAGCAGGCTCTGCTGTCTGGTGAGCAATCGACCTTTGGGGTCAGTTTTTCAGGGCTCTCTGGAATGGAAATCTCCTCCACTGAGTTGCTGCATGGCTTGCCCTGCTCCAGAATTTGTGGGGAGTTCTTTTTATAGGAAATTTATGGGCTGTGGGTTCGGAGTTATCATATGTGAGTCTTTGTACTCCACCATCTTGGCTCCTCCCCTGGAATTTTTTTTCTATCCCTTGCTGCTGTGCTTTGACAAAAAAACATAGAACTTCTGATAATTTCTGTGTTATATATATATCCTTCAAGTTTCCTGAATTTGTTCATTATTTCAAGTATGTTTCATTTTTATTAGTTGATTGTCTGGGGTTCTCTAAGTATACCATCATATCATCTGCAGAGTGATAGCTTTGTTTCTTCATTGCTTGTTTTAATTTCTTCAATTCTTAAAATTTAGAAAATGAGCACAAAAAATTTACTAAAAAAAGAACTTATTAAAAATGGAATTGACCAAATGAAAAGGAGATACAAAACTTCACTGAAGAAAATAATTCTTCAAAAAGTAGAATTGAGCAAATGGAAGCTAATGATTCTATGATATTAAGAAACAATTAAACAAAACCAAATGAAAAAAAATATTTTGAAATATCTCATAAAGCAACAAATACAACACTTACCTGGAAAACACATCCAAAAGAGATCATTTAAAAATTATTGGACTCCTGAAATCCATGATAAATTTAAAAAAAAAAGAGCCTAGGGTTTTTTTAGGGAGGAATAACTGATTTTCTTGTATAAGTATGGAATCTTTGTAGTAAAACTTAGTTTACTATTAGTTTTGAAATGATTTTTTAAATTTAATCCATGATATAAATTTAGTTCCACCTATAAAATATTTTATAAAATTATATGAATAATATGCTTAAATTTCCTGATTCAAGAAAAGGAAACCAGAGGTGAGTATGAACATTATCAAAACATAAAACAGAATATCTATTTTATTATTACCTCCTAAAACAGTCCATTGTTTTCTCAGCTATATTGATTTATAAAATGAATAGCATCTATACACTACAGTTAAAAATAAATTATTTCTACCATATTTGCTTAATCGAGGTCCTGGTGAATATATATTTTAAAACAGAGTCATCAAGAACTATTAATTAGTCAAGTAACATGCTAAGCTGTACGGAACCAGGAAGAAACAAAAAAAATTTCATATTTGTAAGCTTCTATGGATGATCACAATTATCAGAAAGAAGTCCATATCAGTCACCCCATCTAAAAGTGTATGTCTAAGTTAAGCTTCCAGACCACATTTTCCAAGAAAACTGTATTAGTGTTCTAGAACCAGAGGGTAATAACACTCAAAAGTCTCCACTGATCACTTCCTGAATGAGATTCAAAATGAAAACTCTCAGCAATAGTCGAATTCCAGAGCTTCCAGGTCGTGGAAAAAATTTTGCAAATGCTCAGAAAGAAACAATTTAAGTAACATGGAGCCACAAGATTTACTACCTTCTACATTATAGGATCAGAGGATTTAGGAGATGATATTCTGTAGAACAAAGGACCTAGGATTACTACCAAGAATAACCTACCCATTAAAAAAAAAAAGAATATGATCCTTCAGGTTAAGAACTGAATATTCGCTAAAATAGATGATTTCCAAACATTCCTGACGGAAATACAAGAGCTGAACAGAAAATTTGAATTTCAAATGCAACACTCAAGAGAAGTATAAAAATGTAAACAAGAAAGAGAAATCATAAGGAACTTAATAAGGTTAAATTATTTACATTCCTACATGGGAAGATGATAACTCCTAAGAACTTTCTCATTAGTAAGACAGTTAGAAGCAGTATATATAGGCAGAACACACAGGTGTGAGTTGAATATGATAAGATTGTATCTAAAAAATAAAATTTAGGGGTGACAAAGAGGAATACTCTGAGGGAAAGGGAGAGGTAGAATGGGGCAAATTATCCCACAAAAAAAGGGCAGGAAGGGTCTTTTACAATGGAGAGGTAAATGAGGATGAGCAGGGAATGCTTACACCTTACTTTCCTTGGAATTGGCTCAAAGAAAAAATAACATGAACACTCAATTAGGTATAAAAATCCATCTTACTCTACAGGAAGGTAGGATGGAAGGGAATAAGAGGAGGATGATCATAGAAGGGAAGGTGGATCAAAGCAAAACATTTTAGATGGACACAGGGTAAAAAGAGAGAGAGTAGAATAAGCAGAGGAGAAAAAGGATGAAGGGAAATATAGTTAGAAAGTGAAACTGTGAAAAACATTTTTTGAAGAAAATTTCTCTAAAAAAGGCCTCATTTCTCAAATATGTGGAAAAATGAGTCAAATTTATAAAAATTCCTCAGTTGACAAATGATCAAAAAATATGGACACACAGTTTTCAGATAAAGTGGTCAAAGCTATATATAGCCATATTTAAAAAAATGCTGTATATCACTACTGATTGGAGAAATTCAAATTAAAACAATTCTGAGGTATTACCTCATGCTTATTAGATTGACTAATAGGACAGAAAGGAGAATGACAAATGTTGGAGGGGATGTGGGAAAACTGAGAAAATAATCTAATGCACTATTGGTGGAGTTGTGAACTGATTCAATTATTATGTACTGCAATTTGGAACTATGCCCAAGTATTTAAAGTAGGTCTTTTCTCAAGGTAAAGAATTGAAAATTGAGGGGGATAGCTTCAAGTGGGGAATGGTTGAATAATCTGTAGATATCATTGTGATGGTATACTGTTGGGATATATGAAATGATGAGTGAGACACTCTCATAAAAACCTGGACTTACATGAATTGATAAAAGGGAAATGAATAGAACATGGAGAACCCTGTTCACAGTAACAGCAGTATTGCAAAATGATTAGTTGTGAATGACTTAGATATGCTCAGCAATATAATGATCCAAGCCAACTCTGAAGGACTTATGATGAAAAACACTATCTGTCCTCAAAGGGGAAGAAAATAAAAAACAAAACAAAACAAAAAGAAACCTGATGGTATCAATGCAGATTAAAGTACCTTTTTTTTTAAAAAAACTTTATTTTCTTGGGTTTTTATTTTGGTCTGTGTATAACCTATATCAAATTGCTTGCCTTCCCAATGAGAGGTGTGGAAAGGGAGGGAGATAATTTGGAACTCAATTTTAAAAATGAATATCAAATATAATTTTACATGACATTGGGAGAAAATAAAATACTAAATTTATATATATATGTATATATATATGTGTGTGTATATATATTTCCATAGCCTTTTCCTACATAATCTAAGAATTAAGTAGCTCATATCTCCTTGAAGATAATCATTATACAGCTTTAAGTTTAAAGCTTTAAGTATTTTGGAGTTTGGATAAGGAGCGTTATGGTTAAAGTACATGGAGTAAGTTCTGTTATGATTTTTGTTCAGCTCTATTATTTTATCAGGGTGGGAAAATCTTGGTTTAGATGCATTATTTAACAATGCAGATTAGCATATTATCTATGAAGTTGTTTAGACTACTAATAAGGTATGTAACTTCCCTACTGTAACTCTGCCAGGACATGGCAGGGCATTGTTTCTACTGTCCTCCTGACTCCAAGCTATCCATTATCTACCATGACACAGTTCCTCTGATGCAGAGGTAGCAATCAGAAACACAAACACACACATTTATATATATATATATTATATATATATATATATATATATATATATATATATATGGGGGGGTGAGGGGGAGGGAGGGAGAGAGACAGAGAGAGACACAGAGACACAGAGACAGAGACAGACAGAGAGCGAGTGAGAGAGAGAGTAAGAGTGAGAGAGTGACAGAGTATTCTATTAAGTCTGGTCATGGCCTAAATATATGACTGAACTTTTAACTCCCCCAAGCCAGTTTCCCAACTTTAAAGCATGTTGTATAGGTGTAGTACACAAATTAGCATTCACTCAGAGCTTTTGTTCAATTTTCCATAAATTGGTGTGTCTTACATATGAGAGACTGATGAGCAGGCTCGTAGAGAGAGCTAAACTAAAGGTTCCTATTTTGTCTCCCCTCCAAAACTTCCAGTGTTTTTTCATTGCCAATAAAATAAAGGACATTGACCAAACTATATACCAGAGAGAATAGTAGAAATGACATAGAAAGAAAAAGTAACAGTGAAGAAGAATATTCATAATGTAGAGGAAAAAAAAAAAACATAAGTTATTTTCAAGACTCAATGAATGATCAGTCTGGCTGGCATATGGAATAATTGGACATAAAGAGATTCCTTTCTAGAAATCAAAAATTAAACTGATCAGCCTCTACTTTTGAGAATCTCCTCTCCTCTTCCCCCCTTAGAAAAATTTAGACATTCTTAAAACATCTTTTTCTTCTGGTTCCTCTTCTTTTTAATGTATTTTTCCCTAGATCAGTAGTGGTAATTCAATAAAATTGCATTCAAAAGTTATTCCCATAGCCTCAAAGTTCATTTGAGATTTTTTCCTGAGATTTTATTAAAGGTAGTCTGCCTCATTTATCTTGAGTTTCAGCTTGCTGGTAAGCTTTTATTTTTTTCCAATCCTTCCCAGTTAAAGAGCATTTTTTTAATAAGGGAAAACTAGAAACACAGTAAAAATGGAGTTATTTTGCCATCCCTTCATTACCCATTATACAAATTCTATTCGCTATAATTAGCAATTCTATTCCTTCCTTGATCTTCCTCTTGTCCATAACAAAACTTTTAAAGAGGAGATCATTTTCGTTGTCATTAGCATTCTTTACTAATAGGACTATTCCATTCTTTTATATCCATTTTCAGTATCCTGTCATTGCATCTGTCTTGTGCACCTGTTGTTTTAGGGTCAAAATTAGCTGATGACAACCACAACAGTATCTGAGAAACCATCCCCTTTTCCTGCTTGTTGATACAATATTTTTACACTTTGGCTAACATTTCTTACTAAATTTTAGTCTATCAATCCTTTCTCAGATCTCTGCTCTCCCAGACTTTAGGTAAGTAACCAACCTTCCCTTACTCTTCTATCACAAAATTTAGGAATTACCTTTCCCTAAGGTGTATCAGTAAGCACCCTGACATACACAGCCATGCAAGAGGGGACTGCTATTACAGGTTCTTTGATCTGAATTTATAAAAGGAAAGGCAACTTTTGAGGGGTCAACAATCACTTTAATTATATTCAACACACAGGGATCAATAGACAGACTTCAAATTGTCTGACCATTACACATATGCATAGCTGCCAGAGAGGGAAGCACCAACATCTGGGTTTTCAAAGCCAGGGGGCTGCTTAATAGCTTCAAAGTCTCATCTGGCACACAAACCTTCTTCCAAGACTAAACCTCAAAGAAAAACATCCCCTCAGATTATATATATTCTTTTCAGAGCCAGAGGGCATGAACCCTGGTGACTCAGTGCCCCATTAACAATCAGCAAAAGGTGTGGGCCTTCATAGGAAACAAGCCTCCCCTAATCAAGCCTCCCACAATACCCCACCGGAAGTCTATCAGTGGTGGGGAAGATTTTTAACTCCCATTACACAAAGTTGCCAGTATTTCTGTTTGCAACCAGTTCCTCTATTTTCAGTCCAGATCATTTCGTATTATCAGTTCCCATCCTTACTTTTGAAGCACTTTATGATTCACAAAGAAAGAACATTGCTCATTACAGTCCTGAGATATATATAGGATAAGACTTTTTTATATTCCTATTTTACCTATGAGTAAACTGAGGTCTACATAAATTAAGATACTTTACTACTCTTATAGAAGCATGACTGGAAGCAGGAATTTAAATCTCTCTGCTAAATCAAGCTACCTTTCATACATTGCAATCTCAAATATAAAGACAGTATGGAAATATTGGGACAAAAAAACTTAAAAGGCATATCTTTAAAATATTTTTCACAATAATATAATTCTTTTCCTTTCCTCAAGTAACAGTAGAAAATAAAAAGGAGCCTGTGGGGAAATATCCTAAAATGAACTCTTTCCTAAAGCAGGGAATTGTTTATTGTAAGGGGATAGTCGGTCTAGACTACTTTCTGCAATGTAAATTAATTCTGCCTGGATCTTTTCTACCTACTTCTCCATCTTGGGCTCTGACATAGCACCTGTGAGACTTAAATATTGGATTATACTTACCACACCAGACAAAAGGAAAAAGGAATTCTAGGACTACCTAATTTGAGGGATCAATAAATTTCTTCTGTGGGAATTTCTTATGAAGCAGATGAAATCTTAAGCCCAGAAGAGAAAGAGAAATTTGTTTCTTAGTCGTTGTTTCTAAGATAAGATTCTCTGTCTACTAGCTCCCTGACTTTCGAGTGTACTTACACAATGCTTTGAATGCTCTCCAAATTCATCTCATCCTCTTATTATTTCTGGTTTTCATAAAGGCTCACTTTGAATAACCTTCTAGATATTTCCCTCTCTGCCCCCCTCCACTGCAGTTGTCAATGTTGTCCATCCACAAACAACCTTTATTTACCTCTTAATTTTAAAATATATTTTGTAAATAGACAAAATGCCTCCTGTGTAATATAGAATATAACCTTCTTAAAGGTAGAACCTGTTTTACATTTGCTTTTTATTCCTAGAGTATAATAGTGCCTGGCACAGAATATGTCCTTAACAATAGCTTCAGGATTTCAATGATTCTTAAAGGGTATAAAATTTATTAAAAGAATGGGATAGGTTAAGAAGATTTTCTCAGTGTAAGTCAACAGTGAAGAACCTAATGTAAAACTGACCTACTTTAAGATATGTATAGGATAATAATCTCACTGTATTCTGTCCTAGTCACAACACATATGGGTTGTTGTATTCATCTCTGGGTTACATATTTTACGAGAGACCAACAAATGAAAATACCTATTCTAGAATGATGAGGATAGTGAAGAGTTTTGAGATCATAGTGTAGATGTAGCTGTAGCCTAGAGGAGAGTAATTGTAGATTGGTTGGAGTAAGAGTGTTCTTTAAGTATGTGAAAAAAGGTCATGTGAGTGAAGAATTTGATTTTTTCTATATGATCTCAGAGACAGGAGCAATAAGGTAAAACTAGAAAGAGGTAGATTTGAGTGTGGTGTAAAAAAATAATTCCAAAGAATTTTAGTAATGCAAAAATGCATTAAGTGGCCTTGGGCATTAATGGACTTCTCTATTACTGAATGTCTTCAAGCAAAGGTATATGAACACTTGTTTGTATTATAGAAAGGATTCTTGTTCAGGTACAAGTTGGACTGTGTGGCCTCTGAGATTTTGTGACTTTGAGTCTGTGTTTTGGAGAAAATAATAGAGGACATCTTTGGGGTAATATTATAGAAAGAACTCAGTTACAAATTACACTAATGAAGGTCCAAGATCTTCTAGCTCTTATATTCTGTGACAACTTTGGCCAATATGTTTTTGTTTTGTTTTGTTTTTTGTATGCTTAACATATACTTCAGTGCCTAGCACATTTTCACTCATATTCTTTTTCAAATGTGATTTGTTGATTGTTCTAATTTCTATATTAGGTAAAACACAAAATATGGTTATATATGATTGCCAAAGGTGATTGCTACTGTTGTGAAGAATCTCCTAACAGAATCCAAATGGTAGAAGGATTTTTTCCCCTTTTTCTCTGTATCTCCCACATATAGCCCAGTGTCTAACGCAAAGTAATCTCCTAATAAAGGCGTGTTTATTGACCAGCGACTCTGTGCAGATGCTGAGGTCCCTTCCATGTCCGTGTTGGTGGATGACATTGGATTAACTGCATATTTACCAACCCTATGTGGCCAACTGTCCTGGAAAATTAGATTTCAGAGAGGACAATATTCCTTCTCTAGTTTTTAATACTGTTGACTGAACTTTCATCTGGACTCACTCCTTCTAATAGGAATAATCTGACTGATAATGATTAGGTTTGACAAAGCAATATTTACTGAGAAGATACAGGTAAACAAAAATTATTTTTTTAATCCCCAAACTGTGGGTATAGGCTTCTTTTGCATATGTCATATCTATAGAGAGATACTTAAAGTATGTTAAGAGTGAAGCTCATATATAGAGAACATGTGTGGCAAAAGGACGTCTTCTAACTCCCAGACCTACAAGTCCTTTTCTTCCCTTCTGTGGTCCTCATGAGGCCCCTCCCCTTTCTCTATCTTTGGCCATTACAACTATGACAAACTCTACTACTGACTCCACTTGCAGGTGGGACATCTCTATTGCTCTCTAAATCTCAGTAGATACCTTATAGTTGTCCCTTACAAGAATACTAATTGGTCTAATATCAGGAAAGAATAAACACAGTTGAAAGAGTGGTACCATGGAGCAGCTCAAAGCAATCCTCTTCAATGGAAAACAGCCAGGGAAAATAATGTAAAATTTCTTGCTTAAACCATTCTTGCACACTTGATTCCAGCTCAGCCTTTCTTGAGTTATAAGTTCTAACTCTAAAGTCAATTAGAAAGATTGTTGTTATACTCAGTACTAACCATGAGTCATCATGACCCAAACTGAAACTCTACATGTTGTATTGCCATCATAATATGCTTCTAGGGCTGGAAATTCATTGATAAATTGTCTCTCCCATTCAATTACATGCAAAACTCCAGACAAAAAAACAGCCATTTTCAATCTGTTCAGTGAGATTCATGGCTAATCAAAGTATACCAACCCAGAAATTCATGAAGAAAATGAAAACAAACAAATGATAGAAAAGTGAAAATTGCACAAACTAAAGTCTGCAGTTTAAAAATATGAATGTCACAATTAGTTCACAAATATATATAAATATAATGCAACATTGAAAATGGGCAGAATTGGGTAGGAGGAAAAGAGGTGGTTAGACATTATTTGCCTCTTTCCCTCATTGCAAATTGCCCCCAAACAAAAAGCTACCAAATAAAGAAAAAGATTAATCTAGTGATATTATGAGATTGCAAACTGTAATATAAATCTCCAAAGAATCAAAATTATGAATGATTCCAAGGACAGTGATGGGCATAAGTAGACTATAGACATATCAATAATGACTTGTGTATTTTAAGTTCTGTATCATTGAGAAAATACATGATTATCTTGGGGCAGATCCAAGATGGTGGAGTAGAAGCATGGACCTACTCAAGCTCTCTCCCCAAAACCATGAAATACCTATAAAAATTAATCTAAAGAAATTCTAGAGCAGCAGAAGTCACAAAATGACAGAGTGAAACAAGTTTCCATCCCAAGACAACCTGAAAGGCTTACAGGGTCTATCACATCAGGAGCAGAGTAAAATGCAGCCCAGTGTGGGCCACATGTTACAGAGTAGAATGCAACAATTTTCAGGGAGCTGAAACATGGACAGCTGCTGTGGTTTCCAGATTTCACAACACATAAATGCCAAAAACAGCTTCAAAGGTCAATCAGAAAGCCCTTTTACCTGTGTGTGAGGGGAGCATGGTCTAACACCGGCCCCTGTCCCAGCGTGGCTGCAGCCACTGCTGTAGATGCATCCATTTCTGGAGCTTTCAGCCTACAGACCATGGGGGAATTGAGCAGTTGATCTGGATCTCAGTTCTGAGTAGTACTCCTAGGGTGAAGAGGAGAGCTGGGGTGGTCAAGCTGGTGGCAGCTGTGGAGAGGGACTCCTATTTACAGTTCCAAGGCAGAAAAGAATGCTTTTGGTTGCTCACAGACCATAATGCAGACCAGGAGAGGATTAAACACCTCTCCCTTGACTATGGCACTTTGGAGGAACTGAAAACTTACAGATCCCTAGAGATATGTATGAGAACTACTGCACAAAACCTATGAAGCCTAGAATAGTATACCCGCCACTTGAAAAAGGACTCACAAGGCAACTAATGGGCTGGGAAAATGCCCCCAAAGGGGAAAAATAAGAATATAGAAGGTTACTTTCTTGGTGAAGATGTATTTCCTTCCATCCTTTTAGATGAGGAAAAGCAAAGCATACATTCAGACAAAGACTAAACATACAACTGGAGGAAGACAGCAAGGTCAAGACTCCTACATACAAAACCTTTGAAAAAATATACAATGGCCCCAGCAATGGAAGAGTTCAAAAGCAATTTTGAATATCAAGTAAGAGATTTAGAAGGAAAATTGGGAAGAGAAATGAGAGCAATGCAAAAAAAAAAATCATGAAAAGCAATTCAACAGTTTGCTAAAGGAGACCCCCCCAAAATGGTTAAGAAATTAACACTTTAAAAAACATTAACCCAAATGGCAAAAGAGGTCCAAAAAGCCACTGAGGAGAAGGATGCATTAAAAAGCAGAATTGGCCAAATTGAGAAGGAGATTCAAAAGCTCACTGAAAAACAGTTCTTTAAAAATTAGAATGAAGGGATGGAAATTAATGACTTTATGAAAAATCAATAAATTATATAAAAAAAGGAAAAAAATAGAAGACAATGTGAAATATCTCATTGGAAAGGCAACTAACCTGGAAAACAGATCCAGGAGAGATAATTTAAAAATTGTTGATCTACCTGAAAATTATGATAAAAAAAAGGAACTTAGATATCATCTTCCAAGAAATTATCGAGGAAAGCTGCCCTGATATTCTAGAACCTGAAAGTAAAATAAAAAATGGAAAGAATTCACTGATCACTTCCTAAAAGAGACTCCCAAAAGAAAACTCCTAGAATATTGTAGCTAAATTCTAGAGTTGCTAAGTCAAGGAGAAAATATTATAAGCAGCTGGAAAGAAACAATACAAGTATTGTAAAAAAAAAAAACAATCAGAATAACACAGGATTTAGCAGCTTCTACACTAAGGGATCAAAGGGCTTGGGAAACTATATTCCTGAGATCAAAGGAGACAGAATTCAAATCAAGAATCAGCTACCCAGCAAATCTGAGTATAATACTTCAGAAGAAGAAAATGGAATTTCAATGAAAGAGAGGACTTCCAAGCATTCTTGTTGTAGACCAGAGCTGAATAGAAAATTTGACTTTCAAACACAAGAACCAAGAGAAGCATAAAAGATAAACAGAAAAGAGAAGTTGTAAGAGACTTATTAAAGTTGAACAGATTACACTCCTACATGGAAAGATATTTTTTTCAATATTAGAGTAGTTAGATCAAATGTATATGCATGTGTGTGTATGTATATGCTATATATGTGTAGGAATGTATATATACATAAGTATATGTGTGTATGTATATGCATATACATACACACACAAACACATAGAGAGGGAGAGAGAAAGAGGGGAGGGAGTGCAAAGGGTGAGCTGAATATGAAAGGAGAACACCTAAAAAATAAAATTTACTGTTGAGTGTAAGAGAGTAAGAGAGAGGGGCTATAGAATGTAGCAAATCATACAACATACAAGAGGGAAGAAAGAGCTTTTATAGTGGAGAGGTAGATGGGGGAGATGAAAGGGAATAAGTGAGCCTTACTCTCACTGGATTTGGCTTTAGGAAGGCATAACACATACTCAATTGGGTATGGAAATCTATTTTGCCCTGCAGGAAGATAGGGAAGAAGGGGATAGGAGAGGGAAGATAATACAAGGGACAGCAAATTGAGGAAAGAGATAATCAGAAGCAAATTCTATTGTGGAGAGACGGGTCAAGGGAGAGAATGGAATGAATGGAGAGCAGGATAGGACAGAGGGAAATGTGGTTAGTCTTCTGCAACATGACTATTATGGAAGTGTTTTGCATGACTACACATGTATGACCTATATTGATATTGAATTTCTTGCTTTCTCAATGATAGACGGTAGGAAGGGAGGAAAGGAGAGAATATGGAACTCAAAGCTTTAATAGTGAATGTTTAAAATTGATTAGCATGAAACTGGAAAATAAGATATATAGGCAATGGGGTAGGGAGAGATGAGGAGAAAATTTTGAATTCAAATTCTTGTGGAAGTGAATGTTGAGAATTGAAAAATAAACAAATTATATATTTAAAAATTCCAAAAATATAAAGAAAATACATGATTGGAAGATGAAGGAAGTGAGGCATGCACAAGGAGCAAGGTTGTAGTGGATAGGAGTGAATATAGGTGAGAGATTGTTTGAGACAGGAAGGATCAAGTGAATGACATTTTAGTGTCTATGGTGTTTAAATTTGCCTCTTCTCTTTTTCATTTGCTGCCATTTAATATTAAAAGCTCAACTTCTAGGAAGTACTATGAGAAGTTACAGAGAAATTGTGTATAGAATGATACTTCATATTTGTTATCTAGTGGAGGAAATACTTATAGGAATGCGATCTTGAATAAATTAAAGTGCTATTAGGAACATTTTCTTTACAATACTCCATTATACTATTTAATGTTACTTTATTACATACTATATTCACTCAGAAGGATGACAGTCAAATCTATTATGTGCGGAGGTGAATCAATTACATATAAATCAGTTAATCCTCCTGTTGTTTCTCTGATACCTGTAATTGGTAATAATCTTTTGCATCTATTATCCCATTTTGGTCTCCTAACAGCCCTGTGTCAGGAGAGTGGTAGATTAGAAGGCCTAGAGGAATAAGAAGGCAGAGTTGGTTTCTGAAAAATGCCGTTCTCATGTTTTCCCTGGAGCCTTGGAACTCTGGAAATGAACTGAAGTAAATGCCAGATGACCACATGAGCACTTTTGCTAGAGCATCTAAGAGATCCAGATAATAGGAGGTAGCATGATATGATGCATAGTGAACCAGGCTCAAAGTCATGACAGTCTATTATTGTTCAATTTTTGGTCCATACTAACTGTATGACTGAGAAAATCATTTAATCTGTCTGTGCTACAGGTAATCAGTGCTAAGAGTACAAGCTGAAGAGGAGATACTAATCTGCATTTTAGGGGGATTCTCCTTACCTTGACTTCCCCATTCAAGGAAAATCATGTGGTTAGGCCCTGTCCTTGTCCTCAGTAACATAATTAAATAGTTCAGGTCCCCCTTACCCATCTTTGATGGTGAATGAAGTATGGTGGTTGTAGTGGGTAGGAGTGAATATAAGGGAGAGATTGTTTGAGACAGGAAGGATCAAGTGAATGACATTATAATGTCTATGGTGTTTAAATTTGCCTCTTATCTTATAATTGAGAGTACGTGACTGCTAAGACTTACAAAGTATACATGAGAAACAGAGGGAGTGAATGATAATGAAAATAATGGTGAAAATTGATCTAAAGCTGCCTATCTAAATTTTACCACTTATACTCACTTTTAATCTCCTTTCTCAAAAAAGAGAAGTCAGCTATAAGAATAATATGCAACATACTATGAAGTAATTGGGACAGACATTTTTGAGCTAAGGAAGGTCCAGGGAAGCTATGAATTGCCTAGGATCACTTCGTGAGTTTATTGTTCTTAGGACTAGAAATTCTAAATCCAGTATGCTGTGTACTGCACACATCACCTCTTCTCCATTCCCTTATCCCCCCACTCCTACACACTTGAGTTATATCTATTATGGAAAAAGACAGATTATTGTTTCTACTCAACCATCTCTGATTTTCATCTCTTTTTGCAACGTGGCTCAAATTTTTAAAAAAATTTGTAAATATCGATTCAATTAAATTATGTTTTGCTATTGAAAAGATAAAATCTCTAGTAGGCAAATGTATTTTATTTTCTTGATGACAAATTAAAGAATGGAAATCCTCTGAATTATTATATCTACCCCTAAGTAGTTTACTTTTACTCAATGACACTTTGTACAAAAGGGTTTATTTCTTGTTAGATACACTTTGTCATGATAAATAGATTGTTCTCATAAATATGTAACCACATCAAATCAGAAAATGGCAGATCTTCTTACAATACCGTATTTTAGCTCTGTCACAATCTCTATCTGGAGATAACCATCATATGATTTAACGATAGCTTCATGTCTCTGTGCAGTTTCTTTTTCTGCACTACCTGATTGCATTTGAAAAGAAAGATATTAAAATATAGTGGAAACCCAGAATGATTTACTTGAAGAAAAATCACAGTATAAATGCAAAATAATCATGTTCCTTTATTTAATGCTTCATTCATTTTTTCAAGTCTGAAGGAAAATATATAGGGTGAAATCTAACTAATCTCACCAATTTCTAACTTTGTCCTACAATTCTATTCATCTTTCAACTCCCCCTTCCTATATATCTTGCATTTTTATTCTTTTATATCTGGCTACTAATAATTTACCTTCAAATATGCTATGCTATGCCCAATACCAAAAAAAGGCTAAATCTTTTTTTCTTGTCTCATCATACTGTATTCCCACAGTAACAATCTTTTCAAAAGAATTGTTCTCATGTAATTTCTCTAGTTTCCTCACACACACACACACACACACACACACACTATGCAATTCTTTGCAATCTGACTCTTGCATTTTATCTTTCTACTGAGATTTCTCCCTCAAAACATCTCCTGTGATTATCTCCAATTTATCTTATTTCTATCCACTTTGTATATAGTTATTTTTATGTTCTTTTCTTCATTAGATTCCAAGCTCCTTGGGAATAGGGAATTTTTAACCTTTCTTTTTATCTTCAGTATTACCACATTGCCTGCTATATAGTAGTTGCTTTATAAATGCTCAATGACTTGATTCATGGAAGTACCTTATTACCAAATCCAGTGACTCTTGTAAGTCTTCATTCTCCTAGAGTTCTTTAGATGTTTTGACACCATTAGTCTCCTTTCTGAATAAACTTTTCTCTCTTGATTCCTGAGACATAGTTCTCCAACTTAACGGTTTCTCCTCATTCTCTTTGCTGAACTTCTTTTTCTTGACATTTTAATGTTTATGCTTCACAGCATTCTCTCTTTGGAGTTCTTTTCTGTCTCTACATTCCCTCATTCACTTCAATGGACTGACTATTACCTCTATGCAAATCCCCTGAAGACCAGACCAACATCTCAGATTGTCTACAACCATACTTCTCTAACTATTTATTCTCCCCCAATCTCAAACGCATCATGTTCCAATCCCTTCTGACTTCACTACTTCTATCACTTTTTGACTTGGCAAAGCTCTGCCTTACTTAAATTCAATTCAGGTACAAGTCAAGGCATCACCCTCATGATGTCACTGGTCTCCTTCATGAGAAAGGATGAACAACAGAAGTTGTTTATCCAGGCAATAATACAACAAAAGTTTTGTGGCATCTTTAAATCTTTTTTTTTCCTTTATATCCCACATCTAATTAGTCACCCTGTGCGTTCTTCACCCATAATATATATCACATCTGTTCCCTCTCATTTCTTCCCAGTATAAGCCCTCACTGTCACTTGACAGCATCCTAACTGGCTTCTTTTCTTTACTTTCTCATCTCTCAGTTTCATCCTTCATAAACATTTATTAAGGAACTACCTTCTTCAGGCACTGTGCAAAGCATTAGAGATACAAAGAAACATGTAAGATAGCCCCTACCTTCAGGGAGCCCACAGTAAAATAAAGAAGACAACAAGGGGGCGTGGAGCCAAGATGGCAGAGTAGAAAGACTCACATATGCTAGCTCTGAACCAACAGCCCATATATGACTCCCTGAACTCCCCAAAAATTCTGGATCACTGCAAGGTGCGCAGAAACACAGTGGAAAAGATTTCTGTTCCAGAGAGCCCTGGAGAGCCATCCCCAGGGTCTGTAGTGCTCCTGACAGTGGAGTCCACCCCTGAGTTGCCCTGGCTGCGTGGTCCCAGAGGAGCAGATCCGAGCAGGCTTCAGGGACGGAATCTTCAGCGGTCTGGAAGGTCCCTCCACCCACAGAAGCTACAGGTCAGTGAGAGAGACTTCTGGGCTGGCCGAGAGGGGAGCAGGGTGTCTCCATGACTCGGGCCCCCTCGGGAGGCAGTGGTGGAGGGAGCAGCAGGGGCAGCGGCAGAGGCAGCAGCGGCAGCCCAGGACTCCCTGAGCAGGAAGGCAGAAGTTCAGGTCTCTGCATAAAGCCTCTGAAGGAACTGAGCCTGGGAGATGGCCCTGCCCCGACCTGAGCACTAGAACTTAAGCTCACATTGAATACCAGCCACACCTGCCGCAAAAAGCCCATTTGAATCTCAGACACCAAGCACTAGCTGGGCGAATCTAGGTGGGGGTGGAGAGGAATCTCAGAAGTCAAGTAACTGGCTGGGAAAATGCCCAGAAAAGGGAAGAAAAATAAGACCATAGAGAGCTAATTTGAGGGGGTACAGATGTTCCTGCCTTTCCATTCAGATGACGAGGAACTATTCTTATCATCAGGGAAAGATGTGGGGGTCGGGGCCTCTGTATCCCAGACATCCCAGCTGGATGTCCGGTGGGCTCAGGCCATGGAAGACCTCAAAAAGGATTATGAAAATCAAGTTAGACGGGTGGAGGAAAAACTGGGAAGAGAAATGAGAGAGATGGAAGAAAAGCAGGAAAAACGGGTCAATACCTTGCTAAAGGAGACCCAAAAAAATGCTGAAGAAAATAACACCTTGAAAAATAGGCTCAATCAATTGGCAAAAGAGGTTCAAAAAGCCAATGAGGAGAAGAATGCTTTCAATAGCAGAATTAGCCAAATGGAAAAAGAGGTTCAAAAGCTCACTGAAGAGAATAGTTCTCTCAAAATTAGAATGGAACAGATGGACTCTAATGACTTCCTGAGAAACCAAGAAATCACAAAACAAAACCAAAAGAATGAAAAATGGAAGAGAATGTGAAATATCTCATGGGAAAAACAACTGACCTGGAAAATAGATCCAGGAGAGACAATTTAATAATTATGGGACTACCTGAAAGCCATGATCAAAGAAAGAGCCTAGACATCATCTTCCATGAAATTATCGAGGAAAACAGCCCTGTTATTCTACAAGCAGAGGGCAAAATAAGCATTGAAAGAATCCACCGATCACTGCCTGAAAGAGATCCAAAAAGAGAAACTCCTAGGAACATTGTGGCCAAATTCCAGAATTCCCAGGTCAAGGAGAAAATCTTACAAGCAGCTAGAAAGAAACAATTCCAGTATTGTGGAAATAAAATCAGGATAACTCAAGATCTAGCAGCTTCTACATTAAGGGATCGAAGGGCGTGGAACAGGATATTCCAGAAGTCAAAGGAACTAGGACTAAAACCAAGAATCACCTACCCAGCAAAACTGAGTATAATACTTCAGGGGAAAATATGGTCTTTCAATGAAACAGAGGACTTTCAAGCATTCTTCATGAAAAGACCAGAGCTGAAAAGAACATTTGACTTTCAAACACAAGAAGAAAAAGAAGCATGAAAAAGTAAACAGCAAAGAGAAGTCATAAGGGACTTACCAAAAGTGAACTGTTCACATTCCTACATGGAAAGACAATATTTGTAACTCTTAAAGCTTTTCAGTATCTGGGTAGTTGGCAGGACCACACACATGCATACACACACACACACACACGTACACGCGTGCACGCACCCACACATACACACATGCACGCACACACAGAGACAGAGAGCACAGAGTGAATTGAATAGGATGGGACCATATCTTAAAAGAAATTAAGGTAAATGGTGAGAGAGAAATGTAGTGGGAGGAAAGAGGGTGAAATGGAATGGGGTAAATTATATCTCATTCAAGAGGCAAGCAGGAGACTTTTTAGTTGAGGGAAAAAAAGGAGAGCTGAGAAAAAAACAAGTTTACCCTCATCACATTCGACTAAAGGAAGGAATAAAATGCACACTCATTTTGGTATGAAAACCTATCTTACAATACAGCAAAGTGGGAGAGAAGGAGATAAGCAGGGTGGGAGGGATGATGGAAGGGAGGGCAATGGGAGGAGGGAGCAATTTGAAGTCAACACTCAGGGAGGGACAGGATGAAAAGACAGAATAGAAACAATGGGGGCAGGATAGGATGTAGGGAAATACAATTAGCCTTACAGAAGATGACTATTATGGAAGTCATTTGCAAAACTACACAGATAGGGCCTATATTGAGTTGCCTGCCTTCCCAAAGCGAATGGGTGGGGAGGGAGGGATGGGGAGAATTTGGAACTCAAAGTTTTAGGAACAAATGTTGAGTATTGTTGTTGCTACTAGGAAATAAGACATACAGTTAATGGGGAATAGAAAGTCATCTGGCCCTACAGGACAAAAGAGAAGATGGGCACAAGAGAAGGGAGGGTAGAAGAGAGGGCACATTGGTGATAGGGAAAATTAGATTGCTTGGTGTATTGGGGTGGGGGGAGGGGATAAAAGGGGAGAAAATTTGGAACCCAAATTTTGTGAAAATGAATGTAAAAAGTTAAATAAATATATTTTTATTAAAAAAAATAAAAAAGGAGACAACAAACAAAAGGTAGCTAAAAGTAGAGAGGGTAAGGGATGGAGGGTGCTCCCTCCCTCAGGAGGAACTCCTTGGCTTTTCAATATCCAGTTCTGATAGAGGGAGACACCTCAAAAGCAGAGAGTATTAATGAAGTATGAATTCTATGTCCAAGGTGACCTTGCCATAGGAAGAGATTCGTAATAAATATTGGGAAAATCTAGGGAAGGGCAGTCCACTAGAAAATGATGCTTCATCCCACTGGCAGAATATTTCTTTTAGACAGATCTGATTATGATATTTGTCTCCTTAAATCTTTGCAGTGGTGCCCTATTGCCAATTAAACAGCAAGTCATCAACTATTTATTAAATGACATAGTTCAGGCACTGAAAATTCAAAAACCAGTGAAACAGACTCCCTTGAGAAGCTGGACAGTATATAGGTCTTATTTCTTAATCTGGTATTGAAGGATTGCTTAACCTTATAACACTTCTGCTTTCCAGATTTATCTCAAAACTCATAAACTACATGTGCTCTTTTCACTTCATCCTGCTTGTTGGCCAAGTTTGCATTTATATTTTTAGAGATAATAGGATATTAATTTATCTGTATTTATTCCATGATTCCTTTGGGGAAAAAAGAACAAGGATTATTCCCAGGGTGCCCCATGCTATGAATGTGTAAGAGAAGAAGGAATGCCCATAACTTGTACAAGAGATGGAACCAAATATACCTTTGGAGGGACAAGATAGAATGTGGTGACTTTCCCATAAATAGGTGGCCTACAGTCCTACACAACTGGCAAAAGCCCTGGTAAGTCTCAATCACTTTTGAAAAGTCAGTCAACAAGTGCTAATTAAATATAAGCTTTTTATAGTACAAAATAATCTCAGTCATGGTGTTTTATAGAAGTTTCTGGTTTGCTTCACACAACTTTGAAAAAGGAAATCCTCCGGAATCCTTCATATTTATTGAACAATTCTAGGTCTATAAGAGAAAGACCAGGAAATAAGAGGTTATCTTGATGAAGCAGAATCTGTGAAATTCCTACACACTTCAAAAAGTCTCTAATTATCATTATGGCCAGGAAACTGGCAAAGTGTACTAAACATAGTAGAGTTAGGAAAACCTGAATTCAAATTCTTCTTCAGACATTATACGTAACTCTCTAGTCAAGTCACCTAACCCACCTCATAACTTTATTTCCTTATCTGTAAAATGAAAGATCTGGTCTTGGTTGCCTCTAAGGTTCATTCCAACTCTGATTCTGTGATACTATAGTGTTTGATTTTGCTTTTCACAGATAGAGAAATCAATACATGGAGCTCTTGTCTGAGCTGATATCCCATCTGAAAATCAACTTAAATATTCAAATAAGCATTCAAGTCACTGTATTTGAAGCAAGTATTGAAATTCTAATCCAATCCTGTCTCCTCAAAGCCCAAGCAGAGAAAAAAAGAATGCTTCATTTTCACTTTCTTTCTCTTTAACATAAATATGATAATTGACCTACTGCACATGAATGACTTATAATTATAGATCACATACAGCAGGAAAGTAATTTTTAAACATAAAATGGAAGATTAGTGTTCAGTTGAGTAGAATCACATTTAAGACACCTAAAACTGTGACTTTAATTCATTAAGAAATTAACATTGTCAAGCTAGAGATGAGCTTGGGATTTTGGTTCAGAGAAAACCAAGTACTTTTCCTTCAGGAAAGCCCAAAAGACTTGGTGTGAATCTTCCAAGCTGAACTCAGTAATGGTCTTGGAAATTATAATATAAATGCAGATGTCCTTTACAAAAATGTGACCTAGGAAAATCTGAACCTACAAAATACATAAACTGAAGGATTATTCGCATTAGGAATTTTTTTTTCACTTTATGAAAGGAATCATTATCTAAACAGCCTGTATTAGAATATAAGTTCAAGAATTTTATGAGCTATTTATACAAACTTCATATGTTTATTTATACAAACTTCATATGCTAATGCTCTGAAAAGAGTTGACCTTTAACAAAAGTTTTTTTTTATTTGAAATTTCATCTTATTAAGTAAGCATCTTTATAAATAGACATAGCTACCTATACACATATCTATCAATGTCTATCTCTCTGTATTTACATCCAGAGAAGGACAGGGGGTGGAGGGAGGATTACTAAGATAACAATGGCAAATCATATTGTAAACTTTAGTTTTTTACATGTATTAAGAATTGTAATAAAAGATTACTTTTAACATGTTTGAGAAAGATTTAGGTACAGGATCTGAAAAAGTGTTAACTATTGAAACTACCAGTTATCAGAGTGCAAACAGAATCTACATGTCAGAAATTAAAAATCTTTTTAATTATTGAGTAGCCTCATAAGGTAACTTATGGAGGGACAATGACATGTAACTTAAATAAGAAAAAAACTTTAAAAAGTGTTTGGAAGGCTTTTTTCAGCCATTGAGAGAGCCTTATAACAGACAAAATCATAAATTATGATAATGATTAGCATTTATATGGAACCTACTTTGTGCCAGGCACTTTGCTAAGCCCTTTACAAATATCTCATTTGATCCTCACGACTCTGGGAGGTAGGTGCCATTATTTTCCAGATGGGAAATGGAGGAAGACAATGGTTAAGTAATGTTATCATGGTCATAAAAATCAGTGAGGCTCTCAGGCTTGATTTGAACTGGGGTCTTCCTATCTGTAGGCCTAGTGTCTACATATAGTAGATATCTACTATATCTCCTAGCTGACTACTGTCAGGAAACCTGTGACCTATGATCTGATTGATGCACAAACTTTCTCCAATACTGCAGTGAATAAAACATCCTTGCCTCTTCATCCTATACAAATCTTTTTCGTGTCCTCTCATAAACCATTCACTGAGAGTTGAACATGCTAAATACTCATTGAACATCCTCTAGAACTCATGGCATGTCAATACAGATAAAGCAAGTCAGCTGCCTGTCTTACTAGGTAACTGGTCCACCTTCTTTTCCAATTTTATATTTCATCAATGAGATCTTTTATGTCACATTTTGGATATAGTTTTACTTATGGTACATCATACCCTATGATGTACTCAATATCCAGTACCTTTTGAGTGATATGAAGTCTGATTACTAAAACCATATTTTTTCAAAATATAAATCCTTTGACAATGCTATATAGCTTGTCCCAAAAGTCTTAGTGTAGATAGACTACCCAAAAGTCTAAAATTTGTCTTCTAAAATTTTAAATGGTACCAAGACTTTTGGGACATTCTATATACCTATGAATCATAATAATCCAGCTTCAAAATGCTGAACATATTGTGATATATTAGTGTAATGGAATGATACTGTGCCATATGAAGCAATCAAGAGGATGGTTTTAGAGAAACTTGGGAAGATTTTTGAGTTTGAATAGAACAATGGAAATGAGCAAAGGAAGGATAACCATAAATTTCATTTCTAGGAGAAACCTGGATTCATTTGAAGAACTAAACACTTGAAAATTAGAAATGACCCAATGCATGACTAAGTGAGTTGTGGTCAGGTATAGTTATTCTGAATCATAGCTTTTCACAGTTTTATGTTTTATTTTGAATATCCTTACAGGAAATTTTTGTGATTACACAGTGAGATAAATTAGAGACTTGCTGGTGACTTCCTTTTTTTCTTATGGATGAAATTTGTGTAATCTGGCCTTAAAGTCCATTTGCAAAGGACCGTATTAGTGGAGATTGATCATTCAGTGCTCCATGTCTGACAAAACACTTGCCTCCAGATTCTCCTCATGTTCCTGAAAAGGAGGGGAGGAGGGAGAAAATGAGAGGGAGGGTGGAGGGAGAGAGAGAGGTGGAGAGAGAGAGAGGAAAAAAGGGGGAGAAATGGGGAGAGACAGGGATGGAGGGGGAAAGGGAAATGAAGAATGAACAAACAAATTTGGAAATCATGAACAATCATAATGGAAATGCTGGTCCCTGTATATGTCGCTTTTTCCCCAGGGACTCTCTTTTAAAAAGTGAAGTAATATTTTATAATGTGAACAATCACCATTATTTTATTTATTTGTTTGTTTCTTTTTGTCTCTTGTCAAATAGACAGTAACAGTGTATAGCTCAATGTATAGCATTGGGCTTGGAGTCAGGAAGGCCTGGGTTCAAATGTGGCCTTGGAAACTTACTACTTCTGTGACCTTTGGGAAGTCACTTAGCTATTTTTGCCATAGTTTCTTCATCTGTAAAGTGAACTGGAGAAGGAAACGGCAAACCACTTCAATATCTTCACCAAGAGAGCCCCCAAAAGAAGTCACAGAGAGTGGCTGTGACTAAAATAACTGAACAGCAACACAAGGAAGACCTTTAAAGCAGAATGTCACTGTTTCAATGTTTGTGTGATATATAAAAGTCTGGGGTCTATCTGTATCATAGACAGTCCAGGACTGCTTCATCAATCTTCTTAAAAAAAATAAACTAAAACTTTCTCTGAGCCAAGATTCCAGGTTTATTCCTGGTTTGATTATGCTGCCTTGTTATTAGGCAGTCAGAAGTGTTTAGTGACTGTTCTGTCGTTCCAGGAAATGGTTCCTCATATTTTCTGCATGTATATTTTCCTGTAGCTAGACATAGCTTGCAGACTGGACAAACTGTATCTATTAAATGTTCCTGGCCAAAAAAAAATAAAACAAAAGAAAAGCAAATCTGTAAATGGAAAATACTAAAATTAATAACATACAAATGTCACAGATGAGAATCAGGAAAATTTTAGGGAAGAAGGGGAAGTCATGAATTTGTGTGACTGAGGGAAGGGTATATGAGCTTATTCTTTGCTGGTTTTTAAAGGGTGGTTTCATAGAAGAAAGGGACTTGTGGTGGATTCCACCAAGGTGGATTCTTTGGTGAAAGCAATAGGCCTTTTTTTTTTTTTGAGAGAATTTTTATCCACGATGAAGGTTTTTGGCTTTAATTTGAAATGCTGAGATACATTCACATGATAGGGCTTTGTGCACAGTAGAGGATTAATAAATATTTGTTGAGTGGAATAATAAAGGTCTGGTGAACAAAATTTATGTGGCCCCTGAAAGGGAACAATGTACCTGCCTGAGTTGTGAAAATGTTTATCGAATGAAATGAGAAAAGTTCAGTGATCCAGCATAGGGTAGTATCTTCTGGACTAGGTTCTTCACCTCCCCTTCATCACTAATTCTATTCTCTTTAAGTACAGTTTGTTGTTTTTGAAGGGGGATGGGATAAGTCTCATTTGCTCTAAGGTATTAGGAGGCATCATGTTAAGGTGAATCAAAATTATCAAGGATTTCTAAAATGAATAAATTTCTGTTAGAAAATAGGCTTTGTTTCTTCCAACATTTGATATTTTACTAAAATTTAAGATTTGGTAGCTTTTTAGTGGTAACACATTAGTCAGGTAAACAGTGACACATCTGAACCTGATCTCCATATGAACAGAGGAAAAAAAATTTGATAAAAAATCTCATCATTGAGGGATAATTCATGATTTTCATATAGCTGTGTGTTTTGAGTCATTCATTTTTAGGAAATAATAGAATATGAGAAAAATATAAGCATTTGCAGTGAAAATCAGGTTCAATAGTCATTTAAAATTTAGAGCAGAGTTTTCCAAGTTTATTTGGCCTACCACCCCCTTTTTCAATAGCAACAACAACAAAAGTACTCATTCTTCCCCTGGAAGTCTATTTCCTTTAACGCATTTTGTTTGAAATTGACATCATTTAAAAATATTTTTTGTTAAAATAAAATATGTTAAATTTAATAATTTATTGCAAATTTATGTGGTTTCTCCTGCATTATAATTTTGATGATGCAATATTGCATCATATGATCATATGGAAGCATATTATAGAGAAATCATCACACACATATATTCCTGCTGATGCATGCTGGACTTCCCAACAATATGCTACATGCTTTCCTGTGAAAACTTGGTTGTTAAGACCAGTAGGTCTTGGCCACTAAACATACATTTTAACTTGCATTTTGCAAATTTTTTTGGAAAATAATGTAATGACTATAACTTTAACTCTGTTATAAAACAGATGAAACATGTATGAATTATTTTTCAAAAATTTCTTCTCTTATTTTCTTATGCTTCCAGCATCCCCTTAATTTTATTCAATGCCCAATTGCACCTGAGGCTATTACTGCCCCCCTGTATCATTCCACTGCCAGACAGGGCATTGCTGCCCACCTTGGGAACCTCTGTAAGAGATATGGAGCCCTGATTAGAGTTGGATATCTTTATTTTCTTATGATTTTGTAACTCCAATCATGGCAGCAAACCTGAAGACTGCTGCTGTGAATGATTTTAAGGGTTTAATCACATAGTTTAATGCACTCTATTTATTCAGCAATGAACTAAACATTGTTCAATAAAGTAAAGCATAACATTCATAGCAACATTCTTAAGCAAAACATGTCATCTAATACCCATATATATCGCATAACACTCATTGTGTCATATGGTATATAGTATATATCATTTCATCTCCAAAGTCAGGGGGTCCCAGGCTAGGGTTTCCCCTAGCATGGTGCATCCGTAAGAGGTAGTAGAAAATATCACACCATCCATCCCTAGGTCACTGTAAGAACAATCTTTTTAATCACTACATGGTGTCCAAGTAAAGTCCTCTCTCACCTTGACTCAAGGCTGATGTCCAAAGCCCATTGTTACTCCTCTGTGGGCCAACTCCTCTCAGCTCTTTACTGGGTTCACACACAGGTAGCTCTCTGCTCCTGTTCCATGCCTCAGCTCCTGAGGACTGTTCCTATCCAAATTTTTCCTGCTTCTGCCTACAGCAGGCTCTAGGGACCCCTGTCCAGAGCTTCTGCTTTTAGAAAAATAAAGCTTAACAGGGCTATAACAATATTTATACACACTACCAACATCATCATCTCAATTCACTCATAAAGACCAACAGACAGGGCTTCTATCTAAGAAGTCAACACAGATCAACAGACAGGAGATCTGTATGAGAAATTAATACAGACCAACAGAATGCTGATATCACAAACATTCTTTCTGTTAGGCCTCCCCACAAGCAAGTTCCCCTACTTTACTCATGCTCACTTCTCTCAGCACTGCTTCTCTCTCCAAACAATAACATGTATATATATAATATATATAACATGTATATATATAATATATATGTATATATATAAAAATATATGTGTGTGTATGTATGTGTGTATGTATATGTATACATATTACTGTTTGCAGTCAAAGATTCTTGATTGATTCAAAGGCATTTGATTGACTGAAACTAATCCACATAAACAGCCAAAAAATCCTACTTTGCTTGCCATTACAGATTTCTACTTTCTTTTTTTTAAGACCTTTCTGAATCATTTTCAATCCCTATTGTGTTTTCCAAGAGAAACAAATAGAGTTCATGTATGGAAAATATAGTATGAAAGCAGCTAATCTTTTTTAGGAAGTCAGGTTCACAGACTCTATTAGCACAAGTATTAATTATCTATGAGTTGTTGTGTTCTACCTGGCAAGTATGGGAGGAAAGAGCTAAACTTTAAAAAAAAAATGTACTTTTTGGTTACAGGGGTCATGTCAAACTCCTGACTTTGGATAATTGGTGTTTCAATACTAGATGGAGAGGCAGGCAGCATGGCATAGTGGATAAAGGTATAGCAAATAGAAGTACCAAACTGGCAACAAAACTGGTTGTGTGACCCTGGGTGAATTAATGTGTACCATAGGCAACTCTCTGAGACTATGGATTGCAAATGAGTTACTAGTCTGAATTGGTGAAAGGAGTTTTAATATCTGAATTCCCTGTCTTGAAACAACCATAGGTCTGAATTTTGTCCCTCTCTTTCTTTTTTTAAAATTAATTTATTTGTTCTCAGTTTTCTACAATCACTTCTATAAGTCTTAGATTTTCTCCCCCTCTTTCCTCCCTCCCTCCCCAAGACAGCATGCAATCTTATGTGGGCTCTACCTATATATTCTTATTAACCACAGTTTCACATTAGTCATGTTGCATAGAAGAATTAAAAAGAATGGGAGAAACCATGAGAAAAAGCAAACCAAAACAAAACATATCACAAGAGAAAATATTGTACTTCATTCTACTTTCCAATTCCTTAGTTCTTTTTCTGGATGTGGATGACATTTTACCTGAAGAGTCCATTGGGAATGTTTTAGTTCCTTGTATTGCTGTGAAGGAATAGGTCTACCAGAAACAGTCCTCGCAGACTATGGCTGTAATTGTGTACTACGTTCTCCTCGTTCTGCTCATTTGATTATATTCCAGGTCTCATTGAAGTCCTCCTACTTATCATTTTTTTTTAATTTTTTACGAATTTTATTTCTTTTCAGTTTTCTACAATCACTTCCATAAGTCTTATACTTTTTTCCACTCCTTCCTCTCTCCCTCCCCAATACGGTATGCAATCTTATATTAGTTCCACACATACATTCTTATTAAATACATTTTCACATTAGTCATGTTGCATGGAAGAATTAAAATGAATGGGAGAAATCATGAGAAAAACCCAAACAAAACAAAACATAACACAAGAGAAAATATTCTACTTCATTCTGCTTTCCAATTCCTTAATTCTTCCTCTGAATATGGATGGCATTTTGCCTCGAGTCCTTTGGGAATGTTTTAGGTTCTTGCATTGCTGTGAAGGGCTAAGTCTACCAGAAAAATGCCTCCCACACTGTGGTTATTACTGTATATAATTATCTCCTGGTTCTTCCCTTTCATTCAGCATCAGTTCTTATAATTTCTTCCAGGCCTCTCTGAAGTATTCCTGTTTGACATTTCTTATAGCACAATAGTATTTCATTACATTCATATACCACAACCTTTTCATCCATCGCCCAATTGATGGGCATCCCCTTGATTTCCAGTTTTTGGTCACCACAAAGAGAGTTGCTGTAAATATTGTTGTACATGTGGGACCCTTTCCCATTTCGATGATCTCTTTGGGATACAGTCCTAGAGGCAATATTGCTAGGTCAAGGGTATATACACTTTTATAACCCTTTGGGCATAGTTCCAAATTGCTCTCCAGATATTTGAATTAGCTCACAAATCCAAAAGTTAATTAGTGTTCAAACTCTCCCACATCTTCTCCAACATTTATCATTTTGCTGTTGTCTCATGTTAGACAATCTGATAGGTTTGATGTAGTACCTCTGAGCTCTTTTGATTAGGATCTCTCTTGCTGTTGGACTTTGTAAGTAATATATGGAAATGTAGATCATTTATGTTGGTTTATTTTGTAACCTGCAACTTTACCAAAGTTGTTTATTATTTCAAGTAGCTTTTTAGTTGATTCTCATTCTTTCTTCTATTTTTTCATTCTTTAGATTTCATTTGACTGATCCTTGATGTCTCATAGAGTCATGCTTCCACTTGCCCAATTCTAATTTTTAATACATTGTTGTTTTTTTTTTTAACTTTTGCACCTGCTTTTCCATTTGTTCAGTTGTTCCTTTTAAGGAGTCATTTTCTCCAGTGGGATTTTGTACTTCCTAATCCATTTGCCCATTTTTTTTTCTTTTTAAGAACTATTATATTCAATGAATTCTTTTTTCATATTTTTAAAAATAATTTCCCATTTTTTCTTCTACCTCTCTAATTGGGCCTTTAAAATCCTTCTTGAGCTCTTCCAAGAATGCTCTTTGGGCTTGAGACTAATTTATATTTCTTTCTGAGGTTCCGGATGAGAGTACAGTCTCCATGGTGACCTCCACTGTATTCATGTTTTGATCTTCATCCCCAATAGTAAGATTCTGTGGCTTTTTCTTTTCTGATTTGCTTCTTGCTCATGATGATTGCCTTTTTCCTGGCTTTTAAAGTGGACCTCTGCTTCTGGGGCATAGGGGGCTCTGTCTCATGGTTCTTGTACTTGAAATTTGAGGCTTCGTGTGTTGTAGCCTCCAGTTCCTTTAGCTGGAAGGTAGAATCCTGCAGTCTACCTTCTGTTGAGATGGCTGGTGTGCCAAAGCAGGAGCCAGGTGAAGTCTTTCTGAGTTTCCCTAGAGTTACCCTGGAGCTTGCTGGGTGAGGTATTGAGGAGAGGTGATCTGGATGTAGGAGGTCTCCTCCCTTGAGCTAGAGCACAGCCAGGCTCAGTGGTTGGTGAACCTTCACCTGCTCTGGTTTCTTCCTGATTCCCCTGGCTGTGCTAAAGCATGACTGGGGTCCTGGTGTTGGTGCTTATGGGCTCCATCCCCCTGAGGCTCAGTATCTCCTCCTGGTTCACTGAGGTGGGACTGTCTGAGACAGTTCTGGTCCTGCACTGGTCCCCTTCAGCCACAGCAAGAAGATTTCACCTTAATGATTTTCCTAGTCTCTCAAGTTAAGAGACTGTTTATTCCTTTGGTTGATCCCTCTATTCCAGGATTTTTACTGGGGAAATATTCTCTGGGTTTTTCAAGGTCAACAAAGGGAAGGGGAAAGTACTTACAGACCCCTCTGCTATCTTAGCTCCCAGAAGGTCAAGTAGGTGACTTATAGACATTTTATCTGCAGGTCTGATAGTCTCAGAAGTGGCTGCTGCTATTACCTGGGGTTCTGTGCTTCTCCCTCACTCAGTTCTGCTGGACTTCCATCTTGTGCTGATATGTTTGAGAATCCACACTGCTGTTTTTGATTCAGTCTGCCTGATGGTTCCTGCTTGGCTCCCCTATGGCAGGGTCTGCATTGGTGCAGCCTGTGTGATCTGTGCTCCCTCAACCCCATGTAATAGATCCTTCCTGTCAACCTTCCAGGCTGTCCTGGGCTGGAAATCTGCTGTACTCTGCCTCCTAATGGATTCTGCCACTATAAAATTTGTGCTGATTCTCTTTTTAGAGGTATCAGAAGGAATTTTTGGTAGACTTTAGGTGAGTACATGCTCTCACTCCACAATTTTGACTCCCCCTCCCCTTTCTTTAACAAGAGAGCATAATGTCATATCACAAACTGACTTTTGAGATTTAAGACCTAAAAAGAAAAGTAAAAATACTTTTGAATTTTTTCATAAAATTGCAAACAAGAGAACAAAGATCAGTCCATATCTCTACAGTTCCAACTATACAAGGATTATATTTATATTGGACCCATCTAAGATGCATGGAAGAGACAATTCTCCATTTCCTCTGCCTGGACAAAATAGAGCAGAATACTCTCATTGCTGAGGAAGTCTTTAACTGACTATATAGTGTCTGCTCACTAACTGACTTCTGATCTATAGGTTAAGTAATCTGTTTAAATATTTGCTTTAAAATGTCATAGTTGGGTTAAATGAAGAAAAGAATGGATTAATTTACACATTCTTTTTAGGCAAATGTGACTGTGATGAGTTCTTGGAATACATATAGTAAAGTTGACAAGACCTTCATGCCTCAATCCATTTCAGAATAAAGGAAGTAAAACCATATAATGACCTGGATGTCAGAGAGGCCCTTTTCCCAGAGAACTGCACAAAATTGTAAAAATTTGAACTGAATCAGTCATGACTTGATTACTTCTATTAAAAAAGATAAAAGCCTAAGTAGTGAAAAATAAGGAAGGACTGTATCCCAGAGAGATCATAGAAATGGGATAGGGTCCTACATGTACAAAAATATGAGCTATAATGATTATTAACATGTATATTTTCTTTTGATGAAACTACCAGTACAAAAATAGGAGACTCAAGAATGCAGGAGTGTATAGGTGTGACCTAATTCAGTGGTGAGATTATTTAGATGAAGTCACAGATCCATTTAAGCATTTGAAAATATACATGTTAATAATCATTGTAGCTCATATTTGTGTAATACTTCTATGTACAGGGAACAATTTTTGTTTATTACATGCAACATATACAGAATATAAGTAGTAACGCCATTTCTCAGATCACAACACTAAAATTATAAAAGTGATATTGTGGTTTTGGTTTAGAAAATTATGATTATTTACTTTTTTATATATATGCCGCAATATTCTGGAAATTTCCTTGAAACAAAATGTCAGCGCACTATGAATATGTTGCACTCTGCATAGGTGGAGAAAACACACCCAAGCATAGCTCATGTAAAATATCAAAATTGACCTTTAAAAACCTGGTTTTAGAAGTGCTAGAAATTTGTGCCAACTCTTCATCCAGTCCACCTATTCAAAAACTGTCCTTGGTGTTTTCTCCATGATGAAAGGAGAATAGAATCACCACTTGGCAGTTTCATAGGGCCATGTTTAACCATAATATCTTTCACCCTTCTCTGAGTTGAGGGAGATAATTATATATGTTGGTTTAAAGTATCTCCTAATGGAATTCAGGCTGCATAAATGAGTAAAAAGTAAACACCAGATAGTGAATTGTGTCAACCAAAGACTTAATCACTTACTCGGCTTAATTATGTTAATAATAACTTGAAAGCAAAATTCATTGCTGATAATCAGTCTCAGTCTAATTTGGAGCATACTGAAATGAGATAAAGAATGCAGGAGTGAACATTTATAAAGTAATAGCTTCCTTAACCCAGTGTTTCCCATTCTTTCACACCTTATGCAGGTGTTAGATGAGAGAATGTGATGGGATCTAAAAGCAAGCTGTCAATCTGCAGATACATCATTTAAACAAGGAGAAATTGGATTGAGAATGAATCACAGAGATGTTTGACATGCTAGCAAAATGTTTATCCATTCATATCACGTTTCTTTTTCCACCCTCTAATTTGCAAAGAAATGGACTGAACATAATTTAACTTTTGCACCAAGGATTTCCAGAAATGGTTGAGGTTTGTGGGAGTTACAAAAACAGTAGATTTGATCTCAAAGGAGTTGGGTTTGAGTCCTGTCTTATCTATTTACTTGTTGTTGGTCTTTGGGGAAGTGACTTAAGCACTCTAGTCCTCATTTTATTCATGTTTAAAATTAGAGGGGTTAGATGAAAATCTTTCCATAGTCTCTTGCAGCTCAAAATTCAGTGATCCTAAGAAAAGATCTAAAGAAAATATGGGTAACAACCAGTGCGTTGTCACTATGTACTACCTTGGTTTTAAGAATCTATAATAGTATTTTCCTCAGATATAAAACTGTAGTTGCAGGTAATGGCTGTAAATTCCCAACATTTCACTCATATAATTAACATTTAAAATAAACATGTCTTGTTCTTCTCTATCCTTTAGTGATTATATTCTCACAGTCATTGGATATATTGTTTTCTTGACTCTGCTTTACATCAGTACTTATAAGACTTTCCATGATTTTCTATATTGATCACAATAGTTATTTTATTTAGTAAGATAATATTCCATTACACTTATGTGTCAGCATTAATCGTTCCCTAATTGGTAGACATCTGCTTTTTTGCCACAAAAAGTACTGCATTAAATATTTCTTATGTATATAGTGTATTTCTTCTTTCAGTGGTTTCTTTGCACTTATTATGGGAATTGGTTTCTTTTTTCTTTTATTATTTGCCACTCAGGGTTATTCCTCCTGCAAATTTTAGCTAATTGTATGTATGTCTTTATACTAACCTCACCCTACCAAAACTGGAATCATGGAATAATAATGTTAATGGAAGATCAAGGCACTTTCTTCTATTTGAGATGTTGTGGAACTGACCAAAAATCTGTCCCATGGGGTACAAAAATTTACTTTATCTTAAAAATTCATTAGACAAGGGGGGAGGAGCCAAGATGGCGGAGTAGAAAGACTCACGTATGCTAGCTCTGAATCCACAGCCCATAAATTTCCTGTAAGAGGAACTTCCCACAAATTCTGGATCACTGCAAGGCGCACAGAAACACAGTGGAAAAGATTTCCGTTCCAGAGAGCCCTGGAGAGCCGTCCCCAGGGCTCTGTCATGCTCCGGAAAGCGGAGCCCACCCCTGAGCTGCCCTGGCCGGGGCCCCAGAAGAGCAGATCCGAGCAGTCTTCAGGGACGGAACCTCGGGCGGCCGGGAAGGTCTCTCCACCCACAGATGCTACAGGTCAGTGAGAGAGACGTCTGAGCTGGCTGAGAGGTGAGTGGGGTGTCTCCGTGGCTCGGCCTCCTTGGGAGGCAGTGGCAGCAGCAGCCCGGGACTCCCTGAGCAGGCAGGCAGAAGTTCAGGTCTCTGCATAAACCCCCTGAGGGAACTGAGCCTGGGAGGCAGCCCTGCCCCCACCCCAGCACCAGAACTTAAACTGACATTGAATAGCAGCCGCTCCCGCCGCAGAAAGCCCTGAGACTGGGAAGCAGCATTTGAATCTCAGACTCCAAGCACTAGCTGGACAGATCTAGGCAGGGGTGGAGAGGAATCTCAGAAGTCAAATAACTGGCTGGGAAAATGCCCAGAAAAAGGAAGCAAAATAAGACCACAGAGAGCTACTTTATTGGGGAAGAGATGTTTCTTCCTCCCTTCATTTCAGATGACGAAGTACAATGCTTGCCATTGGAGAAAGACGTGGAGGTCGGGGCCTCTCTATCCCAGACATCCAAGGTGGATGTCGGGTGGGCTCAGGCCATGGAAGAGCTCAAAAAGGATTTTGAAAATCAAGTTAGACAGGTGGAGGAAAAACTGGGAAGAGAAATGAGAGAGATGCAAGAAAAGCAGGAAAAACGGGTCAATACCTTGGTAAAGGAGACCCCAAAAAATGCTGAAGAAAATAACACCTTCAAAAAATAGGCTAACTCAATTGGCAAAAGAGGTTCAAAAAGCCAATGAGGAGAAGAATGCTTTCAAAAGCAAAATTAGCCAAATGGAAAAAGAGGTTCAAAAGGTCACTGAAGAAAGTAGTTCTCTAAAGATTAGAATGGAACAGATGGAGTCTAATGACTTTCTGAGAAACCAAGAAATCATAAAACAAAACAAAAAGAATGAAAAATTCATTGGACAAGAAGCCAAAGGAAGACTCTTGATTATCCTTGACTCCTTATGACATGTAAATGTGCATGTGACGTATAAATCTTTCTTTTTAACCAATCACTTTGTGAACCCTCTAAATGTCATTTACTCTGTAATGTGACTTAAATTACCTAGAGAGTTTGTTTTATGACATTTGTTTACCTAGGGGATGTATGGAATTATGATTATATTTGTTTGTTCAAATTTTATGCCATTGAAGGAAGCATGAGATTATGAATCTATCTTCTCACTATATTTTATGGCTTAAGAGAAAGGTATAAGATTGTAATATGTAACAATTATTTGTTTCTCAGACATAATTTTGACTACAAAAGGGCTTACGTGAAACCTAATAGTGATCAAAGTTTCCACTGAAGCCTGAAACTATGCTTGAGCATAATAACAAAACCTAAATTTTTATGTCTATAACTTTTGCAAAGTGGTAAATATATTTTGGCAAGAGTTAACTACTACATGAACTCAGAGTGCTGCTATTTCTCCCCTAACAGAGTATAGTCCTAGAAGTAGGATTTCTAGAGTCAAAAGGTAAGAACATTTTAGACATAGTATTTGGAAATTTTCAAATTGCTTTCCAGAAGAATTGAAGTAATTCACAATTCCACCAAAAATTCATTTGTGTGACTATTTTTCCACAATCTTCCAACATTGACTACTGGCATCTTTCGTCATCTTTGCCTACTTACTTTATGTGAAGTGAAAAGTCAACATTATTAAGATTTTTCATTTGTATTATTATTCATGATTTAGATGGAGTTGGAAGCCAGGATTGTCTTATAAGATAGAGTTGGAAGAATGCTAGACCTAGAGCTGGAAGAACTGTGTTTAAGTCCTAACATTACTACTTACCAATTGTTTGACCATGACCATATCACAACCTCTGAGACTCAGATTCCTTGTGGGTGAGATGGTCCCTGTAAACTCTATTTCAGAGTTGTGGAGGAGTACAAATGAGTCAGTTGTTATGGTTATTTCAAAATCCTTCTAAATCAATAGTAAAATAGAATAGGGGAAAATAAACTTAAGTGTAGACAAGATGAAATAAGGCCTAGGTACTTTCATAAGGTATAATTCAAAAGTATAAGATATTTATATTAAATGCTTTATCAACACTGAGTAGCTACCTTAACAGTAACAAGAATAATTTCAGTTTCATTCTGAATATATATATATATATGTGTGTGTGTGTGTGTGTGTGTGTGTACATATATCTTGGATTCATATGTAGTTTTTCCTTCCATCTTATGGATGTATGACAATTATGATTCAATTAAAATATATTTTCTAGATGCCTACTATGTAACAGGCATTGAGCTAGTCAGTAAAGAGGATAATCTGGGTTTTATGAATTTATCTTTTTAATAAATAATTGTACAATACATTCCAGTATAATTCTTACCTCTCATGTTTCCATTGATCCATAATTTTGAATATGTATCTTGAGTATCTTCAGTAAAATTCTGTTCTTCTTTTTTAAGTATTCTGAATTATGCTGACAGTTAATGCAACTAATCTACAGAAAAAAATAATAAGCACGAATTAATGGTTATAAATGAGATAAATAAATATGCACTGCTTTTTCAGATAGCAATCATATGCCTACTTGTTAGTGAACTTGCTGATAGGTGTCACTCTTGGGACTGAAACGTGACTAAATAATGCACAAATTTAACTCTGAAGGATTTCAGGGATTTATCATGGCAGGAGTTATCGATCATTCTAAAATAACTTTCTAGTTACAATTCATTAGTGGAGTTCATTTGCTATTTTAATTGTTTACAGTAAGGCAACTGACACAAGCTGATGCACAAACACAACTACTGCTCTGAATAAGACATCCAAAATTCTAAAATGTGAATTCTAAAAATCACAAAGCTTACACATTTAGTATTGTTAACATCATTTTGTACTATAATTCAGTTTATCAAATTTCACTTCCACAGCCTTGGCTCCATATACCTACCCAACTCTCTGTAGTACAGTTGCTTGAGTACTTGAGATTGTCTTTATTGTGAATCATATAGCAATCAAAAGTTAAGTCAACATGACTTAGAATCAAGAGAACTGGATTCAAGTTCTGTATTTGATGTATATTTACTGTGTGGTCCTGGTAAAGCCTTATCCTTTCTCCATTTTTGATTCATACCTATACAATGTGAATACCAATAACAACACTTACCATGTGGGTTTATTTTGAGAATCAAAAGATTTCATGTATGTAAAATGATTTTTAAGCCCCAAAGACATATTTACACAGATGATAGTATTTTTGAAAGGATACTGGTATAGGGCATGGAACATTGGACTTGGGATAAAGAAAACCTGGATTTCAATCCCATCTCAGACACTATTTGTACAGTGGTAGGAAAATCACTAAGAACTGTTGTGATTATTTTAATGCTTCCTTAATCATAACTGATAATATTGTGGTGGCATTAATTGTTTCATAGTTATATCATTCTTTCAAACTTGTTCCTTGGTGTGTACATAGAAATAGTCCTAGAATACATTATTGTCTTGTTTTTATTATCTTACATTAATTGCTCTCTGAGCTATTGCATGGCAAGATAAAACAATTACTTGCAGTAGAACAAAAATAGCAGAATTCAAGTTTTTCTACTTTAGACTCCTTGAAAACATTCTTAGACATACTCCAGTAGCAGACAGGATGATGGAGAATGTTCTATGTTTCAATTTGTTCCAACATAAATTTGATCCATTTTGCTGGGATTTTTTGTTTTGCTTTTTCATTCTTTATAGCTAGGAAAAAAAGAAGGGCAACATTTAATAAAACCTCGTTCTTAAATTTCTGTGGATCCAACTTCTCCTCAAGCAATTTTAGGCAACAGTTTTGGATAATGATTATATTTCAGCAAAATTTCATGATTCAAATTTCCAGCAAATTTTAAGGTCTTATTTGGTAGTTTAAATATTTGTCATCTATCACTCCATGAAAAATCACATGCCTTTGAACTATGTGTGTGCACCATGTCTAACCTTGCTGAATAGTCAGTAGATGCCCAAATTTTCCAAATTGCTCTGATATCTTGCAAAATTTCTACCATTTCCTTGGATACTCTTCATGGTTGACTAAATCCTTTCTATATATGGATAGTACTTTAATAATTTCTAATGATTATGATGTGATACTCAATTGGCATCATGAATTTCCTATTTATATAAATATGATTTTTTAACAAATTTCATCCAAATATTGCCAAAGAGGCCTTTTTGATTCTATCCTTGGATCTTGGCTATTTCATACAGTCTATCTAGAGATAAACCACTCTTGGTTGCTTAGAAAAATCCATTGCTGTGGTCCAGTTATCAGCCTTTACCACTACTTGGTGAAATATGGTACCTGCTAGTTCCAGAAGTATTTCAGTGCGTTTTTGAAGTAATAGTCCTATTCCCTAAGAATCATCTTCCTCCTTTTGGCTGACAAAGTTTTAATCATTCTATATATGACTTATGGTCATGGATCATGCTTTTAAAAAAAATTTACTGCTTTCTGTTAGGATCATTTCTAAATAGTCTAACATAAGTTCAAGGTATTCAATAAGAATTACTTTTTGTGGATTATTTAAAATGTGTTCTTTGAATTGAGATTTAAATTTGGTTTTGTTAGTAGTTTGGCTTACATACCTGAAGATTTTTCCTCGATAACTCTGTGCCAAATGTGTTTTCCCTGATGAAGACCAAAGTATTTGTATCACCTTTGTCCATTGTTTCTATCTGACCTACAAATTCAAGTTTCAAGCCTTTACTCTCCATCTTTCCTTGTTAAACATTGAAAATTTTTTATGCATGAAGTCTAAATGGCTTTTTTATATCATTGCACTCTGTAAGAAGGAAGTTTGATTTGTTATAAATCTGTTAGAATCTATAGCTTGATATCATAAGTGATTTATGAAATGTTTCAGTTGAACTCACACTTCAATTTGAAAACCATACAGAATTGTATTTAGAAGAGGTAATAATGGATGTAAGACTAGGTGGGACCAATAAGGTGCTTAAACTGTCTAACTGAAAAATGCCATATTTTATAGCTATTGTTCTTCACATTATTGTGTTATTGGAATCTTTAAAGAGAATGATTTTTCAAATATACTGTACATATTCTACTATTTTCACTATACCTGGGTATGTCTGTATGCATGCATATATGTATATATGTATATGGAGGATGTGAATAAGACATGGGTAGAGATCTGAGTCAATGTGGTAATACAATACAAATATTGCCATAATTTCACCAGTATATTACTGAAATGACAAGTTCCTCTATATTCAAAGAATGTCTAGTACATCTCTTCTAATTATTAATCAAAATTTAATTTCTTGCAAATATTTATAATTTTATATGATTAAGTTGTGAATTATTTGTATAATATATATCTACTTTTATATTTGACATATCAACTTGGTCATGCAAGTATTTTGCAATTCTTAACATTAATAACATATATGTTTTCTGTTTTCAGTTGGACACAACTTGAGTTGTTATTCTGTTCCACCTTGAAACTAGTCATCCCCAAACCATTTTAATAGTGGTTCCCTATAGAAATTTATTTTTAAGTATGTACCATTAATATATGCATGTTTATGTTATATGCACATTCTTTTGTGGTAATATACTGTAAGTACACATATATACATGTATGTATATATGTCACATATATGTGTATATACATGTTGAATGAAATCAAAGAGGCAATTTTTAAAATGTATTAATGGTACAAGACTGTTTTACTTTTCAGAGCAATGAGATTAAATATGCTTCTTTTTTAAAATACCTGTGTATATCCTAAACAAGGCACACTTGTAAATAATGATTTTAGTAATTAATTATACAGTTAATTTGATTACTAGAGTTAGCTAAGCAGGAATATTAAGCTTTGCTTAATCTATAATATTAGACTATTCATTTGGGATGTTTTACTTGTTTTTCTGTATTATTGTGCAGAATAACCATACTAACTTAGCTGTATTATGGAGTTCAAGAAGGGGACTGTTGTAGAACAATACGGGAAAGATTGGCTGAGAATAGACTGTGAAGAGCTTAAATGACTGAGGGATTTTTATTTGATTGTGAGATAATAGGGAACTACCTGAGTTTATTGAGTAGTGAGATTTTCTTCTGGTTTTGTGTTTTGATCTTCCCTGTCACCATACTAACTTTCTATGATCATGTTCTTTTTTATTGTTTGTTCATTTTTCACCAGACTATGTCTTGCCTTTTAATTTTATATTAAAGTTGGATTTGCTTCTGGGTTGAGCAGGACACTGTCCCAATCTTCAGCTTTCTTGTGCTGCTGTTTTAAGAACTCATTCTGGGGGTCTGCAAGTTCTCAGTTCTTCTAAGGAGGTATGATCTAAGGAGAGATGTATTTAGTAATCTGCTGGCCTGTGCTTTTGTCTATGAGTGATCACAAGCATTGTTTTCAGCCCTGGAACTGTGAACAGAGTCCCTGTTTTTCTGTGACTTTATATTTTAGTATTCTAGTATACCTCCTTGCCAAAATACTATAATCAGTGAGCTCATATGGGTCATGCAAGAGAGTCCTGCACTATGTGCCAGAAAAGGGTCCCCCAAATTTCCTTTAAACCCCTTCTCTGCCCCCCTTACTTTCTATGAACTGAGAGTTCTGCAGATTCAGTCACCCTCAAGGCTTTCTGCTCATTTACCAATATGTGACCTGCACTGGACTTTGTTCTGCTCTTCTGCAAGGTAGGTTGGTTCCTGCCAAACTTATAAGTTGTTTGAGTCTCGAAAATTTTCACCTTATACTTTTGTTGGTTCTGCTCCTCTGAACTCTATTTTGAGGTATTATTCTAGAGTTGTCTTGGGGGGAATTTGGTAGAACTTGGCTTAGTTATGTTTTTACTCTGCTATATTGGATCTACTTTTCATTTTGGAACTTAAAAGTTTTGTAGAATCCCTCTGTGAGACCATTACATTCAAGAGACTTTTCTTTGGAAATACCTTTAGATCTATTTTTTCCCCTGAGATTGTGTTGTTTAAAATTTTCATCTGATCTTCTGGTGTTTTATGTGTTTTATATTTCTAAAAGCATTTCTCCATTTCTTTTGTTTTCTCAGTTTAGTTACATAATATGTGCTGGTTATTGTTATTTCTGACTAATATGATTTCACTTTTCTCATTTGGTATTTTATTGCTTTTATTTTCTGTCAGAAATTATAAGACAAAAGAAAGATCTCTTGAGGAACTACTTCTCAAGAGAGATAGACATCAGTTCAAGTCTTGGTTTTATTATTTTAAGGATAAAGAAAAGTCAAAGTTTTTAAACATAAGCAAGTAAATCAATTGGAAAACAGGAACAATAGTCAAAATTATGGCCTCCAGATGTAGTAATGACTTCAGGGATATATAAATACATTCTGCAAAGAAAATAAAATGATCCAGTTCTTGATGAGAATGACTCCATGAAATTTGAGGAAGCTGTTAAAGATCTACGGAATTCTGGCTCATGTATCTTTATTTTTAAATGTGTTTCTTTTAAGCAAGTGATTATAGACTTTTGTTTTATCTGTCATTCTTTCTTCATGTTATTAAATTATTCAATTAATTCACATTCAAAGTTATGAAGTATGTGTTTGTGTGTGTGTGTGTGTTGATCACAACTGATCAATATTTCAGAGAGTTTTTGCTATGTCTTCATAATGGTCACAAGACATACAAAATCAATTTCCTTGTTATATATCTCCCTTACTGCCATTCCTTATTGCCTCCCCTCCCCTACAGCATGAATGTTTGGATGGGCCTTGATAGAGGCAGCAGCAAGGATATGAACAAGGATAGTAGCCTATGACTATAGCAGTCACAGGGTAGAGTTTAACATTAGGTCTTTAATTTGAAATTTAATCCATAATGTTTCAAGATATTTTTTACATAAGAAAAAAAACAGTTATTAGGTTTCCACCAGAATTTCTATTCTTTTTGTCTGTTTGACTTTGAATAAATTTTATCCCTTTCCAAAATGATTTTGAAAAATGCCTAAATTGGAGGGGAGTGGAGCCAAGATGGCAGAGTAGAAGGATTCACCTGTAGAAGCTCTGTCCCCAGAGTCTATAAAATACCTGTAAAAATGATTCTAAAAAAGTTCTAGAAGAGCAGAAGCTACAAAACGAAGAGTGAAAGAGATTTCCAGCCCAAGGTAGCCTGGAAGGCCCACAGGAAAAAAAATCTATCACACAGAGTGCAGAGTGGAGCCCAACCCAGCGTTAACTGCACAGTACTGAAAGAAATAGTACTGGAACATGCCTTGTGGATGGAATCCCCAGCAGCAGCAGTTCCCAGATCCCTCAACCCACAATCGTCGAAGACAGCTTCAAAGGTCAGTGAGAAAGCTCTTTCATTGGAGCGAGAAGGAAGCAAGGTCCTCCTGCCCTAGCAAGGCCCCAGCTGGCCCCAGGCTGTGGCAGCTTCCATTGTTGGAGCACTGGCCTAACCTGGGGAAATTGAGATGCTGATCTACATCTCAGCCCTAAGTGGTGGCCTTCGGTGAGGAGGAGGAGCATTGGCTGGTGTGGTAGAGCTGGTAGAGGCTCAGAAGAGGGAATTATACTGGCAGATCCTGGGCAGAAAAGAACACTTGTGGTTGCTCTCAGACCAGAGTGTCAGAAGAAGAGTAAACTCCTCTTCCTTGATTGTGCCATTTTAGAGGAAATGAGAACTTACAGGTCCCCAGAGTATACCCTCCCCTTGACAAAGAACTCCAAAGTCAAGTAAATGGGTGGGAAAATGCCCCCCAAAAGGGAAAAAGAATAAGACAATAGAAGGTTACTTTCTTGGTGAGCAGGTATTTTCTTCTACAGCAGCAGAAGCCACAGAACAACAGAGTGGAGGAGATTTCCAGCCCAGAGTAACCTGAAAGGCTGATGGGAAAGGTGTGTCACACTGTGGGTTCACCCCTGCAGAAGAGATCCTTCCCGTGGACCTTCCAGTCTGTCCTGGGCTGTGGATCTGCCACAATCTGTCTCCTATTGGATTTTGCACCTCCATAATTTGGTCAGATTCTCTTTTTAGAGGTATCTGAAGGAATTTGTCTAAGAGCTTAGGTGAGTAGTTGCTCTCACTCCACCATCTTAGCTCTGTCAAATCGAGTTAGTCTATTTTTAAAGGTCTTATTTTCTTCAGCATTTTTGGGGGGAGTCCTTTAACAAGTTGTTGACTCACTTTTCATGATTTTCTTGCATCTCTGTCATTTCTCTTCTCAATTTTTCCTCCACCTCTCTTATTTGATTTTCAAAATCCTTTTTGAATTCTTCCATGACCTGAGAGTAATGAATATTTATTTTGGATGTTTGGGATACAGAAGCCGTGACTTTTTATGTTTCCTTGATGATAAGCATTGTTCTTCCTCATCCAAAAGAATAGAAGATATCTATTCACCAAGAAAGTAACCTTCTATAGTCTTATTTTTTTCACTTTTTTGGACATTTCCCCAACCAGTTATGTGACTTGTGGTCCTTTGTCAAGAGTAGGGTATACTCTGGGGATCTGTAAGATCTCAGTTCCTCCAAGATGGCACTATCAAGCATGTACACTGGTTTGGGAGCAACTAGAAACTTTTGTGCCCAGAATCTGTGAGTAGTAGTTTCCTCTTCACAACAACCTGGCCTCCAGTTCCACCAAGACAGCACTAGGGGCTGAGATTCAGATAGGCTGTTCAGTTCCCCCAGGGGCTTTAGGAAAGGGCAAGGCCACCATTCAGTATGAGATAAAGATAAGTTGCTCAATTCCCCCAGGAGCATTATTTGGGGGCAGGGCCACCACACAGGACTGAGGTTCTGATAAGCTGCTCAATTCCCCCAGTGGTTTTACATTTCAATGATGGATGCAGGCTCCCTTGGGATCACACAGGACCTTGCAGTTTTTACATTAAAAGATCGAAGGAATTGGAATACGATATTTCATAAAGCAATGGAACTGGGGCTACAACCAAGGATCAATTACCCAGCAAAGTTCAGAATAACATTTCAGGCAAAGAGATGGATATTTGATGAAATTAGGGATTTCCAGACCTTCCTGACAAAAAGGCCAGAACTCAATAGAAAATTCAGTCTTCAAATGCAAGTCTCAAGAGAGACATAAGAAAGGTAAACAGAGGAAAAGTAAAACTTGTTACTCAAGTTGGGGAAACTTTTTAGCTCCCTATAAGGCAAGATGATACTTGTTAATCCTGAGAATTGTACACCTATTATGAAATATAAAAGAGATATACATAGAGGGAATGGACGTAAATTAAATGATGTGATAATACAAATGTGATTTAAGCATATAAAGGGATTGTAGCAGGAGATGTGAAAAAGAGGAAGAGGAAAATGATAAATTACATCACAGGAAGAAGTAAAAAATGATAGTAGAAGGAAAGAGGGGAGAGGGATGAGCATTGTTTGAGAGGTACTCTCATCTGATTTGGTTCAAGGAGGGAGCAATAAACTTAATTAAATATATACATCTAACTAGCTCTATAGGCAGTAGGAGGGGAAGGGGTAAGGAAGGGGAGGAGAAGATAAAAGGAAGGGAAGAAGTAGTAAGGGTAAAGGGGAGTAAAAGGGAGGGAGACTGACAGAAGGAAGGGAAGAATGCTGGAGGTGGTAGTGAAAAGTAAAAACTCTATTGAGGAGGGGAAGGGAGATGGGAGAACTAAAAGCACAAACAGTGGAAAGAAAATGGAGGGGAAGAAACAGATTGTAATTATAACTGTGAATGTGAATGGAATGAACTCTCCCATAAAGTGGAGATAGATAGCAGAATGGATTAAAAGTCATAATCCAACAATATGTTGTTTACAAGAAACATATTTGAAACAGGGGGATACACACAGGGTAAAGGTAAAAGATTGGAGTAGAATATATTGTGCCTCAGCAGATGTAAGAAAAACAGGGGTAGCAATCCTACTCTCAGACAAAGCAAAAGCAGAAATATATCTAATCAAAAGAGATAAGGGAGGACACTCTATCCTTCTAATAGGCACAATAAACAATGAAGCAATATCATTATAAAACATGTATGCTCCAAGTGATATAGTATCCAGATTCTTAGAGGAGAGAGAGGTTGAGGGAGTTGAAGGAAGAAATAGACAGCAAAACTATACTACTAGGGGACCTCAACCTCCCCCTCTCTGAAATTGATAAATTTAACCTCAAAATAAACAAGAAAGAGGTTAAGGAGGTAAATAAAACCCTGAATAAGGTAGATATTATAGATCTCTGGAGAAAATTGAATGGGAATAGAAAGGAATATATCTTTTTCTCAGCAGTACATGGCACATATACAAAAATCAACCATGTTCTAAGGCATAAAAACCTCACAATCCAATGCATAATGGCAAAGATAGTCAATGCATCCTTCTTAGATCATAATGCAATAAAAATTATATGTAATAAAAGGCCATGGAAAGATAAGCAAAAATTAATTGGAAACTAAATAATCTAATCCTAAAGAAGGCGTGGGTTAAACAAGAAATAATCAACACTTTCATTCAAGAGAATGTCAATAATGAGGCAACCTACCAAATCTTAAGGGATACTGCAAAAGCAGTTCTTAGGGGAAGTCTTATGTCTTTGAGTGCCTACATGAATAAAATAGAGAAAGAGGAGATTAATGACTTGGGTATGCAGTTGAAAAAACTAGAAAAAGAACAAATTGAAAATCTCCAAGTACATACCAAATTAGAAATACTGAAAACCATAGGGGAGATTAAAAAAAAAACTGAAATTAAGAAAACTATTGAATTCATAAATAAAACCAATGGTTAGTTTTATGAAAAAACTAATAAAATAGTTAAACCTTTGGTCAATCTGATTTAAAAAAAGAAAGAAGAAAACCAAATTACTAAAATCAAAATTGAAAGGGGTGAACTCACCTCCAATGAGGAGGAAGTTAAAACAATAATTAGAAATAACTTTGCCCAAATTTATGTCCATAAATTCAAAAATCTAATGAAAATAATAATTATTTTAAACGATATAAATTGCCCAGATTAACAGAATAGGAAGGTAAATACTTCAACAATCCCATATCAGAAAAAGAAATTGAACAAGCCATCAATGAACACTCTAGGAAAAAATCTCTAGGGCAAGATGGATTTACAAGGGAATTCTATAAAACTTTTAAAGAACAGTTAATTCCAATACTAAATAGACTATTTTTGAAAATTGGGGAAGAAGGAGTCCTCCCAAATTCTTTTAATGATACAAATATGGTTTTGATACATAAACCAGCAAGAGACAAAACAGAGAAAGAAAATTATAGACCAATTTCTCTAATGAATATAGATGCAAAAATTTTAAATAAGATTTTAGCAAAAAGAATACAGCGACTTATTACGAGAATAATACATTATGATCAGGTAAGATTCATACCAGGAATGCAGGGCTGGTTCAGTGTTAGGAAAACTATTAGCATTATTGACCATATCAACAACAAAACTAACAGAAATCACATGATGACCTCAATAGATGCAGGAAAACCTTTTGACAAAATACAACACCCATTCCTATTAAAAACATTGAAGAGCATAGGAATAAAGGGAACTTTTCACAAAATAATAAACAGTATCTACCTAAAACCTTCAGCAAACATTGTATATGATGTTGATAAGCTAGATGCATTTCCAATAAGATTAGGGTAAAACAAGGATATCCATTATCACCAATATTATTCAGTATGGTACTAGAAATGTTAGCTATAGCAATTAGAAAAGATAAAGAAATTGCAGGAATTAGAATAGGCAAAGAAGAAACTAAACTATCACTCATTGCAGATTATGTACTTCGAAAATCCCAGAGATTCAAGTGAAAAACTACTTGAAACAATTAACAACTTTGGCAAAGTTGCATGTTAGAAAATACACCCACACAAATCTTCTGCATTTCTATATATTAGTAACAAATCCCAACAGCAAGGGATAGAAAAAGAAATCCCATTTAAAGCTAAGGTAGAACTACAAAATATTTGGGACTTTACCTGCCAAAACAAACTCAGGGACTATATGAACACAACGAGAAGACACTTTTCACACAAATAAAGTCAGATCTAAGTAAGTGGAAAAAGCATCAGTTGCTTGTGGGTAGGCCAAGCCAATAGAGTAAAAATGACAATTCTACCTAAATTAATTTACTATCCCCAAGAGATCATAAAAATGGGAAAAGGTTCCACATGTACAAAAACATTTATAGCAGCACTCTTTGTAGTTACCAAAAACTAGAAATCAAAGTGATGTCCATCAATTGGGGAATGGCTGAATAAATTATGGTATATGAGTATATTGGAATACTATTTTGCTATAAGAAATGATGAATAGGAACACTTCAGAGAGGCCTGGAAAGAGTTATATGATCTGATGCTGAGTGAAAGGAGCAGAGCCAGGAGAACTTTGTGCACAGTATTGACCACAGTGTGTGAGGTTTTTTTTGGTAAACTTGGAACTTCATTGCAATGCAACTACTTAAAAAAAAATTCCCAATGGTCTTCTAAAGCAAAATGGCTTTCACATTCAGAGAAAGACCTATGGAATTCAATTGCAGATTGTAGAAGATCATGTTTGTGTGTGTGTGTGTGTGTGTGTGTGTGTGTGTGTGTATGTGTGTGTATTGCATTTTGGTTTGTTAGATGATTTGTCCCTCTCATTTTAATTCTTCAGCATAGCATGACTATAGTGAAAATATATTTAATCACAATGTATGTGTAGGACCCATACAAAATTTTATGCCATCTCTGGGAAGGAGGGGAGAGTTAAGGGGGAGAGAGGGTAAAACAAGAATCTAAATTGTATGATAGTTATTGTAGAACATTGAAAATAAATAAAATGAATTTTAAAAAATTGGCCAACTCAACTTATGGAAGAGGTTCAAAAAGCCAATGAGGAGAAGAATACTTTAAAAAACAGAATTAGCCAATGGAAAAGGAGGTTCAAAATCTCACTGAAGAAAACAGTTCTTTAAAAATTGGAATGGAACAAGTGGAGGTTAATGGTTTTATGAGAAAATAGGAAGTCACAAAACAAAACCCTATAGAATGTTCCAAAAATGGAAGATAATGTGAAATATCTCATGGGAAAAACAACTGACCTGGAAAATAGATCCAGGAGAGACAATTTAAAAATTATGGGACTACCTGAAAGTCATGATCAAAAAAAGAGCCTAGACATCATCTTTCATGAAATTATCAAGGAAAGCTGCCCTGACATTCTAGAACCAGAGGGCAAAATAAGTATTGAAAGAATCACTGATCCCCTCTGGAAAGAGATCCAAAAAGAGAAACTCCTAGGAACATTGTAGCCACAATCCAGAATTCCCAGGTCAAGAAGAAAATATTGCAAGCATTTTGAAAGAAACAATTTAAGTATTGTGGAAATACAATTAGGATAACACAAGATCTAGCGACTTCTACATTAAGAGATCAAAGGGCATGGAATATGATATTCCCAGAAGTCAAAGGAACTAGGACTAAAATCAAGAATCATCTACCCAGCAAAACTGAGTATAATACTTCAGGGAAAAAATGGTCTTTCAATGAAATAGAGGACTTTCTAGAATTCTTGATGAGAAGATCAGATATGAAAAGAAAATTTGGCTTTCAAATACAAGAATCAAGAGAAGCATGAAAAGATGAACAGGAAAGAGAAATCATAAGGGACTTGCTAAAATTGAACTGTTTGCATTCCTACCTGGAAAGACAATATTTTAACTCTTAAAACTTTTTTCAGCATCGGGGTAGTTGGTGGGATTACACACACACACACACACACACACACACACACACACACACACACATACACACCACAGAGGGAATTGAATAGGATGGGATCATATGTTGAAAAAATGAAATGAAGTGGTGAGAGAGAAATATATTGGGAGGAGAAAGGGAGAAATGGAATGGGGCAAATTATCTCTCATAAAAGAGGCAAGCAAAAGACTTTACAATAGAGGGAAAAAGAGGGGAGGTGAGAGAAAAACATGAAGGTTACTCTCATCACATTTGATTAAAGGAAGGAATAAAATGCACACTCATTTTGGTATGAAAGCCTATCTTACAATACAGGAAAGTGAGGGAGAAGGGGATAAGCAGGGTTGGGGAGATGATGGAAGGGAGGGCAATGGGAGGAGGGAGCAATTAGAAGTCAACACGCTTGGGGTTGGACAAGGTCAGAAGAGAATAGAAGAAATGTTGGTAGGATAAGATGAGGGAAATATAATTAGTCTTATACAACATAACTATTATGGAAGTCATTTGCATAACTATTCATGTATAGTCTGTATTGAATTGCTTGCCTTCCCAATGGGGATGGCTGGGGAGGGAGGAAGGAAGAGAAGTTGGAATTCAAAGTTTTATCAATAACTGTTGAGTATTGTTCTTGCATACAACTGGGAAATAATAAATACAGGTAATGGGGTATAGAAATTTATCTTGCCCTACAGGACAAAAGAGAAGATGGGGATAAGGGAAGGGAGCAATGTTAGAAGGGACGGCAGATTAGTGGTAGGGATAATTAGAATTCTGGGCGTTTTGGGGTGGGGAAGGGGAGAGATGGGGAGAAAATTTGGAACTCAAAATTTTGTGGAAATGAATGTTGAAAACTTAAAATAAATAAATATTTTTTAAAAAAGAAATGAATGTTGAAAACTAAAAGTAAATAAATTGGAAAAAATAAAAATAAAAAAATGAAAGGCATGCATTGCTTAACTGAGATTCAAGATTTAATGTGCATCCTTTCCTGTTCTACTGTGATATGGAAATGCTCGTTTTCTGTGGGTGGGAGATAGGGTGTTTCCTAAATTCAGAATAAATTTTTAAAAAATGTAAAATATATTATTTGATGTTTCTTAAGTTCAGAATAAATTGTATGTGTTTATATAAAAGAAAAAAGAAAAATGCCTATATTCTAATTTTCAAACGTTTCAAAAAATTTCAAGTAAATCTTTTAGGCATAGCAATAGTAAAATTGCAATAAAATATAGCCTATTCTGTGTCTTCAGTTTTCTTTAAAGACTAGTCAGAGAAAAAAGAAAAAGCCAGAGCAACAATCCAATGGATCAAAATTTCCTTATAGTTAATATTCCTGTCTATCAACTACATTAATAACATCATTTTTTGAAGTACAAATTCTGTGCTTTATCCTGGAACATTACAAGATTTCATAAGGAAAACTATTTGTTTCTTATTCTTTTCTCTGTACTCTGGTTCATTGCAAACCAAGTAGCCAATAAATCGTTTTTTCCTTCCTCATTTCCTCTCATCTTCCCAAACTCTTCCTGGTACTCAAAAGATAAACAGAATTGGACCTTCCTCCTTTTCCCTTTTATCCTAGATGTATTTAAGATAGTAAGAAAACTGTGATATAACATCATATAGAAGGTCATGTTAGCAAAGTAGACAATGAGCTTTTGCATGACAATCTCATCGAGTTTTGTTTTCCAAGCCTATCGTTAAGATAGACAGAAAATACTATCATTCAAGTGCTAGAGTTGATTGTCTCTAAGATTTCATTCTCACTGAATATCCTCTTTACTAGCTCATTTTCAGTGCTCCAAATTTCTTTTAGTAACCCACCTTGTATGAAAATTTGTCTGCTTCCTGTAGTCGTTTCTCAAAATCAAATATTTCTGGGAGAGTATAAAACACAGCCTTAATGAATGAAAAGAGAATAGTAACAGAATATGCTCATATTTGGATGAATTTGCTAATTTATTCCCCCATTCTATTTTGAAAGAAATGATTAGCCAGTTTGTTTTCCTTTTGTGTCAGGAAAAAAGAAGGAGCACTCTTGCCAATGCAAAATTTCACCTGTTTCAGAATTTTCCTCAGAAAGTCTGCCATCACCAGCAATTATTATGCTTTTAGCCATATATACAGTCAGGTGAAAACAGCTTCTTTCAAGAAGCTTACAAGGAGCTTTCAAGCTTTACCCTGGTCAAGAACATGTCTGCTACCATTCCTGTCCCAATCTTCCAACTAACAACATGATGGACCTTATGTTCCCTGGAATCCCTTGGGGCTTCCAGGAATGAAATGTGTAGTCAAATCAGTCAAATGAACTGAGACTAGTTATGCATTTCCCCAGACTATTTCCTGGCAGCTGTCTATTTCAAGTTGTTAAAACCTGAAACCTGGAAGAAAAAAATAAGTATTGGTTTTTTGTTTGTTTAGCAGAATCCCTATATTTATTCTCTCATGAGATTCTCCTTTTACCCAATATAACTACATATTAAAACAGGTGCAAGGAAATTAAACCAATAATAACAGAATCCAAGAATCTTAAGTATACTTCTCTTTCTCAAATCACAGTGACAAATAATGTTATTCAACTTTAAACCAAGGATTACTAGCATCAGGTTCATATTCATTTATCCCCTTGCTTCCCAGTGTTAGATATTCACTAACACATTCAGATAATACCTTGCACTGAGAAATTGTTCCCCATTTCCTCAAAATTGCAGTAGTTATACCAAATGTATCAATATCATATTTTTTGTCTTTATTCCTTCCTACTATGATATTTTCTATTTTATGAGATTCCTAGCAAGCTTGTGCATAAAAATAACCCCTCCCCTTGTCAACTTAGAATTACTAATATCAAAATAAAAAAAAAAGATAGAAGGGAGTGTTAGTGACAATCAGACAAAGTACCCTACCCTTTAGGAAATAGATTTCAAGATATTTAGATAAATTATCCATCAGCCTGATGAGTGTTCTACTCATTGCTTGGGTTTGTATTATAAGATTCTGGAAAGGATTTTGTGAGAAAGATGCATGGTTAGAAGATGAGAGTAAGAAATTCTGAGTGAAGAATGTATAGGATTATGTAGGAATGAGGAAGTACACACTCCAGAACGCTTGCTTAAAGTGACAGCCCCAATCACCATAGCTGGCACTAAGTAAAAGTTTCCTTCCCTCTAACGTATGCTGTGAGCTCCTTTGCCTCAGATGGGTATAATCACATGCAAGATATTGACTTAAGCCAACCCAATATCATGAGTTTTCTACCCTTCTCACAATTTTAATGTGACAAGAAGTGTCTATGAGGCTGAAATATTCATCAATCACAGCAATGGTCATGCCAAGAAACAGTATCATGGCAGTTTAAACCCACTTTCTCCAACTTTGCCTTATGCCTATATTGGGTTATCCCATGATACTATACTGAAGTGGTAAATTTCTATTCTTTGTGATATGTGCATGAATCAATAATTCATATGAATAGTGTAATTCATATACACAAATATACCATGGGATATAGAAACTAGATACATAGGGAATATCTGATTACCTTAAATATATATGGGGATAGACAGATATAGATATACAATAGACAAGGGGTGGGGAACCTTTGGGGAACCACATGTAGCCTTATAAGTCCTTGGGGGCAGCCTTTTGACTGAATTCAAATTTTACAAAACAAATCTTTTTATTAAGGGGATTTGCTGTATAAAGTTTGGATTCAGTCAGAGGGCCACACTTGAGGATCTAAAGCTCACAGTTTCCCCACCCCTGCATACACTATAAAGGCTTAATGAAGAACAGGACACACACAGGAAAAAAGAAGGAGCACTCTTGCCAATGCAAACTTTCACCTGTTTCAGAATTTTCCTCAGAAAGTCTGCCATCACCAGCAATCATTATGCTTTTAGCCATATATACAGTCAGGTGAAAACAGCTTCTTTCAAGATTACAAGGAGTTTTCAAGCTTTACCCTGGTCAAGAACATGTCTGCTACTATTCCTGTCCCAATCTTCCAACTAACAACATGATGGACCTTATGTTCCCTGTGTTTCTGCATGGTGGGCGTGGCTGCTATTTATGTGGTGGGCATGGCAACTCTCTGAGAAAGACAATGGAAATATTTATAGGAGGAAAATAAATGGCATGACTATACTGTATAATTTTTTGGGACCTGTATTTAGGAAGCATGATTATAAAGAAATAGCTTAAGAAAATAATAGGTCGAGTAAAGTCTTTTTAAGAAGGGTAAGGCTTTCTGAGACCTTATGTACCTCATCAAATAAAGACCAGCCAGTCATTCTGTAAATACCAGCATGGCAGGCTATCCATGAAACTTTTGCTGGTTCTGGAAGGAAGTTTAATTAACAGAACAGCTAGGAAATCCTAGCAAAAAGTGGAAAATTATGTTGCATTAGGGAACCTGAGTCTTATCTTTATATGAATAACTAGTCTGATTTTCTTCAATGTCCTCAACCAAATCAAAGCTTCAGCAAATGTGATAATTAGAAATAATGTGATTTTGAAATTCATGTCTGATTCAGATGAAGGAATAACTGTTGCATCCAACCAGCAAGCTTAGTGGGAGTGGTAATGGGCATGGTTTCCTTGTTGAGCTTCTCCTTCCTGAAGACATTAATAAACGAATGATCTGTAGTATTGTTACTGCAGATAAGGGTGCATAGATTTCATGTGATCCATGTAGGACATGTGTTTGGATGAGATCAATATTGTATCTGTAGCCATGAAGTATGTGGGAAATTATTAAGTGAATTTATGTTAAAACACTGAGAAGTATGTAAATGAGGCTGGCTAGTCAAAAAACTGGAATTCGCTATAGTGTTGCTGTACACAGATGGTAGACAAGAAGGTCCTAGAAGTAATATCAATATTCTGACATCTCTCCATTATGAAGGAATAGCCAATTCTTACTAATATTTTGATATCACCTGAAATAACTCCTAATCTAATCATGGCAGCTGTGATAAATGAAGATGGCATAGTCACGATATGTGGATTAACCAGGTTAAAGATGCAAATAAGTTTGGATTGTGGATTTTGAAGTCAAAAAAGAAAGTCAGCTGCATTAATCCATTTCTGGTTGCTGTCAGTTCCATGATGGTGGCTTTGCTCATAAAGAATATTTTTATGACTGCAAAAAAGCTTTCTAAACCTAAGAATCTGAAAATAGGGAAATCTAAATAGCTTACAGGGATCACTATTTAATTATTGCCTCTTTATTTAAAAACATCAATTCAAGTAACATTAAAAACATACCTGCTGATTGAATTGCAATATTTTTTAGTTTTTTGACTAACATTCTTTCAATTAGTTTTGGAGTCAAGATATTTAATGAAGGGGGAGCAGCCAAGATGGCAGAGTAGAAAGACTCATGTATGCTAGCTACAAACCCACAGCCCAGAAATTTTCTGTAAAAAGAACTCCCCACAAATTCTGGAGCAGAGCAAGCCATGCAGAAAGACAGTGGAAGAGATTTCCATTCCAGAGAGCCCTGGAAAGCTATCCCCAGGGGTCCGTCGTGCTGCAGACAGCAGTGCCCATCCCTGCACTGCCCTGGTCATATGGCCCCAGAGGAGCAGATCCGAGCAGGCTTCAGGGATGGAATATTCAGTGGCCATGAAGGTCCCTCCACCCACATGTGCTACAGATCAGTGAGAGAGACTTCTGGGCTGGCAGAGAGGGAGGCTGGGTGGCTGTGTGACTCGGGCCCCCTTGGGAGGCAGCAGCAGAGGGAGCAGCAGAGGCAGAGGAGGCAGCCCAGCGCTCCCAGAGGAGCAGGCAGGAGCTCAGGGCCATTACGGAAGGTCTCCACATAAACCCCCTGAGGGAACTGAGCCTGGGAGGTGGCCCTGCCCCCACCTGAGCACCAGAACTTAAGCTCACATTGAATAGCAGCCATGACCACCACAGAAAGCCCTGAGGCTGGGGAGCAGCATTTGAATCTCAGACCCCAAGCACCAGCTAGGGAGAGCACCATTTGAATCTCAGACCCCAAGCTCTAGCTGGGCAGATCTAGGCAGGGGTTCAGAGGAATCTCAGAAGTCAAGTAACTGGCTTGGAAAATACCCAGAAAAGGGAAGAAAAATAAGACCATAGAAAGCCACTTTCTTGGGGAACAGATGTTCCCACCTTTCATTTCTGATGAGGAGGAACAATTCTTACCATCAGAGAAAGACGTGGAGGTCAGAGCCTCTGTATCCCAGACATCCAAGGCGGATGTCCGGTGGGCTCAGGCCATGGAAGAGCTCAAAAAGGATTTTGAAAATCAAGTCAGACAGATGGAGGAAAAACTGGGAAGAGAAATGAGAGAGATGCAAGAAAAGCATGAAAACAGGTCAATACCTTCCTAAAGGAGACCGAAAAAAATGCTGAAGAAAATAACACCTTGAAATATAGGCTAACTCAATTGGCAAAAGAAGTTCAAAAAGCCAATGAGGAGAAGAATGCTTTCAAAAGCAGAATTAACCACATGGAAAAAGAGGTTCAAAAGCTCACTGAAGATAATAGTTCTCTCAAAATTAGAATGGAACAGATGGAGGCTAATGACTTTCTGAGAAACCAATAAATGACAAAACAAAACCAAAAGAATGAAAAAATGGAAGAGAATGTGAAATATCTCATTGGAAAAACAACTGACCTGGAAAATAGATCCAGGAGAGACAATTTAAAAATTATGGGACTACCTGAAAGTCATGACCAAAAAAAGAGCCTAGACATCATCTTCCATGAAATTATCGAGGAAAATTGCCCTGATATTCTACAACCAGAGGGTATAATAAGTATTGAAAGAATCCATCAATCACCGCCTGAAAGAGATCCAAAAAGAGAAACTCCTAGGAACATTGTGGCCAAATTCCAGAATTCCTAGGTCAAGGAGAAAATATTGCAAGCAGCTAGAAAGAAACAATTCCAGTATTGTGGAAATAAAATGAGAACACAAGATCAAGCAGCTTCTACACTAAGGAATCGAAGGGCATGGAATAGGATATTCCAGAAGTCAAAGGAACTAGGACTAAAATCAAGAATCACCTACCCAGCAAAACTGAGTATAATACTTCCGGGGAAAATATGGTCTTTCAATGAAACAGAGGACTTCCAAGCATCCTTGATGAAAAGACCAGAGCTGAAAAGAAAATTTGACTCTCAAACACAAGAATGAGAAGAAGCATGAAAAAGTAAACAGCAAAGAGAAAGTCATAAGGGATTTACCAAAGGTGAACTGTTTACATTCCTACATGGAAAGACAATATTTGTAACTCTTAAAACTTTTCAGTATCTGGGTAGTTGGTGAGACCACACACACACATACACACATGCATGCACATACAGAGACAGAGAGCACAGAGTGAATTGAATAGGATGGGACCATATCTTAAAAGAAATTAAGGTAAATGGTGAGAGAGAAATGTAGTGGGAAGAGAGAGTGTGAAATGGAATGGGGTAAATTATACCTCATTCAAGAGGCAAGCAGGAGACTTTTTAGTGGAAGGAAAACGAGGAGAGCTGAGAAAAAAACATGAAGTTTACCCTCATCACATTTGACTAAAGGAAGGAATAAAATGCACACTCATTTTGGTATGAAAACCTATCTTACATTACAGGAAAGTGGGGGAGAAGGAGATAAGCAGGGCAGGGGGGATGATGGAAGGGAGGACAATGGGAGGAGGGAGCAATTTGAAGTCAACACTCGGGGAAGGACAGGAACAAAAGACAGAATAGAACCAATGGGGTGCAGGACAGGATGGAGGGAAATACAGTTAGTCTTACCCAACATGACTATTATGGAAGTCATTTGCAAAACTACACAGATATGTCCTATATTGAATTGCCTGCCTTCCCAAAGGGAATGGGTGGGGAGGGATGGATGGGGAGAATTTGGAACTCAAAGTTTTAGGAACAACTGTTTAGTATTGTTGTTGCAACTAGGAAAGAAGACATACAGTTAATGGGGAATAGAAAGTCATCTGGTCCTACAGGACAAAAGAGAAGATGGGGACAAGAGAAGGGAGGGATGATAGAAGAGAGGGCAGATTGGTGACAGGGGAAATTAGAATGCTCAGTGTATTAGAGTGGGGGGAGGGGATAAAAGGGGAGAATATTTGGAACCCGAAATTTTGTGAAAATGAATGTAAAAAGTTAAATAAATAAATTTATATTTAAAAATTTTTTTTTCTGAATTCCAATTTCTCTTTCTTTCCCTTTCCTTCCCCCACTTATTGAGAAGATAACAACTTGGTATAGATTATATATATGTAGTCATGCAAAATTTTTTTGTGTTAGTCATGTTATGAAACAAAACACAGACAAAAATTAAAATCTGTGCTTTGATCTGTGCTCAAATTCCATCAGTTCTTTCTCTGGAGGTGGATAGCATTTTTCATCATGAGTCCTTCAGAATTGTTTTGGATCATTGTACTTCTGAGAATAGCCACGTCATTCACAGCTGATCATCACACAGTATTGCTGTTTTCTGTTTCTCTTAACTCTCCCAAAAAATTAGTTTCTCATTTATTGGAAAATGATAAATAAATATACATGAATGCAAGAAATATTGACTGTGGAAAAATTAAAGAAGGTTGGAAGCAAAACTGAGAAACGTGGAGATAAACCTGACAAGGAAAATGAAGCACAACAACAAAAACAAGATAAGATATTTAATGAAAACATAAGTACATAAGCACCTGTTTACACTAAGACCCATGTTACCCTGTCTGGAATCACATTAGAGTGATACTGTGGAATAAAACCCATTTCAGAGCAATAATTTGCCCAGTAACTTAACTAGTTACATTGTGAAGGCCAACTCTGAGAACCAAGACGGCTAAAACTAGGACACATATTAGTTATTACCCTTTGTTCCTGAAGGAAACCAAAATGGCATCACCATATTGGAGTCAAGTTACAGCATGCCCACCTGTGGAAGATCAGACCAATATGAGCTTAGAATTTTCTACCACAATTCGGGCACAAATAGTCCATATGAACATCTGGGGTGGAGATGTCTCTAACTTCAGCATCTTATATTGCTTTTGAGCTATTGAAATTCTACTTTGGTCATAGAGTACAGTGCCTTCTTTGACTTGGGCTCACCATGCTGTAAGGTCCACTACTATTGTTTCTCGTGTGACACAATCAATTCCAAAGTTCTTTGGAGAGACTTTGAGAGTGTTCTTGTATTGCTTCTTCTAAACACCACATGAGTGCCTTCCTCATGTGAATTCTCCATGAAATTGCCTTTTAGGCAAGCATACATACATTTGGCCTTCAAATAACATGGACAATGCATCTGAGTTGTGATCTCTGCAGTAGAGTTTGAATGCTTGGTAGTTTAGCTGAATAAAGGACTGCAGTATCCTTTCAGGTGACATTCAGAATCTTCCCAAGACAACTCAAATGGAAGTGATTCAGTTTCCGGGCATGGTGCTGGCATACTGTCTAGGTTTCACAGGCATACAACAATGAAGTCAGCACAACAGATCTGTAGATCTTTAGTTTGGTAGATAGCCTAGTACCTCTTCTGTGCCATATTTTCCTTTGAAGCCTTCCAGACACTGAGCTAGTTCTGCCAATGCATGTGTCAACCTCATGATCAGTATATACATCCCTAGAAAGTACACTACCAAGGTAAGAATACATGTGGCATAGAATCAAACACCATTTAATCTAGAAGGGACACGTAGTCAGTGTTAAGTATATGATTGTTTTTGGTAATTTAAGTTTCTTGATAAAATCATGTTTCCTTAACATCCTGACCTTTAATCCATGGTCTAATATCAGTAAAGTTTGGTTTTGCTGTTGTTTGTTTGTTTTAGATTAATATCTCAACTTGTTAGTGCAGCTGAAAATAAAATTCAGTCCCAAATGTGATATGAAACAAAGAAGGAGGAATTTACTTCGGATCCCTTACCCCACCTCCAAAGTATAAAAAAACACAACGTTCTAGTTTAGATAGTTCCTATATATATATATATATATATATATATATATATATATATATATATATATATATATATATAATGAAATCTGTGCAAAAAAACCAAAAAGCAGAGTTCTGGTAGGATGGAGGTAAAAGAATATTTATGTTTACTAATAATATGCTTTCCAACCAAAGCTAATCTTTGAGATATGGCTGAGACTTCTAACTCAGAGTTATCACTAAGAGGGTAAAGAACAGAAAATTGTCGTTTTGTGAAAATCAGTCCTACTTTTCTCAATCACTTCCAATTTTGTAGGTAATTTCAAAGGACTTGATGTTTTGATTCAAGGTTGTGATCTACATTAGATGTAGCAAAAAGAAGATGTGACTTTTAAAGAGGCTTATTTGTTAACATTTTGTTCTCCTGGGGGTGTCTATGCAGTTTATTTTTTAGCCTATCCTAGGACTTGTTAACCTCAGATTTGGGGCTGTGACTGGATTTAGCTGAGGTTTGGGCAGGAAACATTTTTAGTTCATATAAAAACACTCCTAACCAAGAAACTGTCAGTGGCTACAGCTTTCTTCCTCCATCTTGCTACTATACCTGCTGATTTTCTGAAAGTCTTTAAAGGCATGGAATGATTATTGAATTACCTGAACTGGTTTTTTTAAAAAAATCAAATCCATCTAACCATATTATATCTATGCATAAATGCATAGGTATACTATGTATGTATATCTGCATATTTGTATCTATATATTGAGAGGGGAGATAAAAAGAGGTAAGGAGAGAGAATGGGAGAAAATAATCATCAATGGAACCTGAACTTAATCAAAGATAGAAGATGATAGAAGAAGAGATGATATTAAGGGATAATCCACTAGAGAATATAGATTGAGGGTAAAAGTAGAAAGATTGACCTTAGTGAGGAAAACAAGCTCCCTCATTGTCAGAGATCAGAGTAAAACACAAAAGGATAGAGGAATTGCATCAAAAAGACTAGAAAAGAGATTTTTAAAACAACTCTGAGGTACCACATCACACCTATAAGACTGGCAAACATGACAGAACAAGAAAATGATAAATGCTGGAGAGGATGTGGGAGAGTTGGAGCACTAATTCATTGTTAGTGGAGCTGTGAGATCATCCAACCCTTCTGGAGAGCGGTTTGGAACTATGCCCAAAGGGCTACAAAAACGTGCATACCCTTTGACCCAGTAATATCACTACTAGGACTGTATCCCCAAGAGATTATAAAAATGGGAAAGGGTCCCACATGTGCAAGAATATTTATAACAGCACTCTTTGTGGTAGCCAAAAACTGAAAGTCAAGGGGATGCCCATCAATTGGGGAATGGCTGAATAAATTATGGTATATGAATGTAATGGAGTACTATTGCGCCATAAGAAATGATGAATAAGAAGACTTCAGGGAGGCCTGGAAGGACTTATATGATCTGATGCTGAGCAAAAGGAGCAGAACCAGGAGAACTTTGTGCACAGCAATGACCACAGTGTGCGAGAATTTTTTCTGGTAGACTTGGAACTTTGTAATAACACAAGAACTTACTGAGAAAAAAAAATTCCCAATGTTGGTCTTCTAAGGCAAAATGCCTTCCACAAACAGAGAAAGAAATATGGAAGTCATTCACAGAATATAGCAGATCATGTTTGTGTGTGTGTTTTAGTGTATTATACTTTGATTTATTATATGATTTCTTCCATTTACTTTAGTTCGACTACATAGCATGACTATAGTGAAAATGTGCTCAATAGGAAAGTATATGTAGAACCTATACAGAATTGTATGCTGTCATGGGGAGGGAGGGGGGTGGGAGGGAAGGTGTGGGGGGGATAAAATCTTAATTTTAAGGAAGTGATTGTAGAACATTAAAAAAAATTTAATATGATTGTGCATTTATAACCTATGATTGAGTCATCTTGGGGAGGGAAGAGGAAAGGGAGGGGGAAAACTTGGAACTCACAGTCTCATAAGAGTGAATGTTGGAAGCTAAAAATACATATGAACAAATTTAAATTAAAACAAAGAAAAGAGAGTCTTTAGAAAATAGCCATTTTTATTTTCCTCTATGAAGTGAGGATCTCTGTTGAGAGGAGTAGATGAGAACACAGGCAGGCTTGAGAAGAGAAGAAAAAGTTTGTGATCATTACTCTAGGAATGGAATAGAAAGTCAATTAGAAAAGATTAAAAATATAACTTTGTAGCAGGCCCATTTGAGATTATATAGTGTAATCTGCCATGAATCCATCAGCATTTCTCTGTAACTTGCATCAGCAGCATGTGAGTAGGAACAGAAGAATTGGAGAGTAGGGTTTTCAGGGTTTCAGTTTGGGTGATGACAGGACATTAACCCTAAAAAATAAAATCTGACTTTTCCTATCTATGAAGACTTAAGTGAAAGCCTAACAAAATATGACATAAAAGTAAAGGATACATTTTATTTTATTTCTCTGGTCATTTATTTCCCTTAAGCCTAGCTTGATATCTATAGTCTCAGAGACTTTGACAGAATTTATTCGAAGGGGTAGACAAGAATCAGATGATCATCTAAGGGTCAAGAATTTGGATGTCCCAGAAATTTTTGCTTGCTTAAAAACAAAACAAAAATACAAAAACACTCTTCCCTCATCTGATTCCTTAACAACTAATATTTCATCATTAGAGATTCATCAATTTGAAAAATGCTGTTATATATTATGTTTTAACTGAAATAATTCCTTCAAAATATAAAAGATAGCATATTAAATACTATCAGTTATTTATACCAAGACGTAAATAAATTTATTGGACTTTTTCTTGAGACCAGATTTGGATGAGAGGATGAGAGAAGGATGAAAGAACTGCACTCCAAATCACAGGGGCACCAAGGGGTTAAAAAGATACAAAGGGAAATGAAGGTGCTAGGAGTACCAGACGTGGAGTTCCTTTACTTTTCAGTTTGGGGCATGGGTGATCCTGCTTATACATGCCAGTTTTCAAGTCTTTACACGTGAAGTACATACCTATGGGGTGATATATTTTTTTAAAATACTACACAATTCAATTGAAAAGATACATGGTTCATTGTGAGAGTTGTTGTTAATACATTTTTTCAACTGAAAAGTTGCAAGTGTCTCTGACCATATGGATGCATCTGTCTGAGAGCATCTGTCACACATTTCTTTAATCTTCTTACATCAAGTGCAGTAATACAGGACCATCTGACTTTGAAGAGGAAAGTTCACACGATAGAATGTCAACTAGTGTTTTCATAGGATGCTTCCCATATCTTGTTAAGCTAGCTTTGCATCCTTTTTACTCACCTCCTTTAGAGGCTTAAGAAAATATAGAACATAATGTATGATTTGGAACTTAGTAAATGTCATTTGTTCCTTGCTAATTTTTTCCCAAGTCTTTTATTTTAAGGTGCACAACTTCGATGACCAAGTGGGAGTATTTTTTCTTGTAGTATTTTTGCTTGAATCTTGCCTTAAAAATTCCCAACAACTTGATTTTCTACAATATAATATATACAAATAACAAATTGTGGGGTAATATCTCTCAAAATTTCCAGGGTGTGATGAACTTGGCTTCATTTCTATGGTGCCAGGAGAAGATGTTTATGTGCCTGAGACATCTTGTCTAATTCATATCTTCCTTATTGCTCTCCTTTCTTTCGTGTAAATCAAGACCATTTTCTGAAAAGGGGAGAAAGCAAAGTGTGGAGGGATGTGCAGGGAGAGAAAGGGGGTCTGCAATTTAGCTACACAGTTACAAGAGGTTTCATTGTATTTTTTTAATTGTAAGAGAAATGATGAAAAACTAGAAGGAACATTAGTAGGATCAGCAAGTGCTACCCCTGCTCATTTTAAAGATGAGGAAATTTAGGTCCCCTAGAGGTTAGAGCATTTGTGCATAATCCTACAGTTAGTGGAATGACTGGGTTGGAGGCTCAGGATTTCTGACTCCCAACCCAGTCAGTGCTCCTTCTCCTATTCTACTAAAGAGAGGACAAGTATATAACGAGTGTTTATTTACCATGTGTTCAGCAGTTTTGTTTTAGATCTACTAGAGAAAAATATAAGACAGGTTCTGCCTTCAAGAACCTTACAATTTAACTTAGGAGAAAAGGTCACTGCCAGTGTAACATAAAGAAAAAGAGACAACATAGCTTTTCTCAACTAAATTGACTGTCTTTAGTATGACCTAAAATACAATGTGTTAAGCATATTGTTTTCTAAATCAAATCATCTACATTGAAAAGTATAAAGCATTTATCATAAAAATATCACAGGATTTAGAATGCTAAGGGAGCTTAGAAATCAATGAGCCCAGTTGTTTCATTTAGGAGATAAATAAATTAAGTGTAATTAAAATTTAAATATATAAATAAGTTAAATGCTGTCCAAGACAGCATGTGGTAAATAACACGTACAAAACTGGAACCAACGTCTTGACTTCAGATCCAAAGCTTTCTTTCCCCCCATAGATTTTAAGATTCTTCCATCTTCACTGACTCTGATTGGATCACCCTCTGTCTACTAAGAAGAACACAGACCCCCTGGAGTTTTTACTCTTAATCACAGAGTGCAATTCTCATGGCTTGTTTAACAACATTACCAGGCTCATAGACCTCCCCTGCTTCTTTTTTTTTCAATTCTCATCCAGTTCCTTAATTGGTACATTGCTAATTAGACACCTGTCCTGTCTTAGACACATAGACTAATATGCTGTCTGGTATTACCTTAATCTGCAAAATTCACTCCACTGAGCAAGAAAACTAGATAAATTCTCATATAGTGCAGGTGAGAATAATTTAAAGGGCCCAAAAGCCATCAAACAAGGAAATAGATTTGTTTGGGACCAGTCAAATACATGTTATTGTTTTTGGCAAAGGAAAAAAATGGTTTTGAGAATGTGAAAGCCAAAACCTGGGAAGATGTTGATGCCAAATAATGATAATAATAACTATAAGCAATTTTATTCTTCTACCATAACTTTCTCTTTAAAAAGGAGGAAGAAGGTTGATAGATGTTTACAGATCTCTTGATAAACACCTTAAAAAGACTTTGGGATCAAATAGATATCACTTCATAGAGTAATGAATAGTAAAGGGTGATCATAGGCATTCACAACCAGATGTCTAGAATGTAACTATTGTTTCCTACTGCATAGAGAACGTGAAATGACTAAGATCTAAGGGAAGAACCAAAAGGCCTATCATTGATGACAGTCACGTAAACAAATCTTTCAAATATGTATTTGTTCTGGGTCGCAAAGTCAACAAGACGAAGGAACAGACATTTTCTCCAGTCCTTATTTTAATAAAAAAAAGAAATTTTGAAGAGTCAAATAATGATAATTATCATTATTATTGTTGTTAATAATAAGCATTTGTGTAGGGTTTGAAGTTTTTCAAATAGCCGATATATATATTTTCTTTTCACTCACGACAGACTCGGGAAGCAATTACAGGTAGATCCACCGGACAAGAAAACAAAAACTCAACAAGTGAACAGGCCTATGAATTAACAAAAGAGAATACAAATCCATAATGCCCTTATTCATCACCCCTCTCCTACCAGTAACCGCTATCTGACCACATAAGGAAACCAGCTCATGGGCTTATGCTTTGGGACCCGTTTGGGGACTGAAAGACTTCTGATACACCCCATGGTTATCATTTTACCGCCGTCCTTTTCCAAAACACATTGGACATCAGCTTGCTTCAGCCAAGTGAAAATAAAGGGAAAGTAGAAAGGAAGGGATGAGAAAGGGGATGCATTGGCAGAGGGGGACGGAAGAGATAGAATGCGGAAAGCTTTCTTACACTAAAAAAGTATAGAGGTATGCAAGGAAGAGCTTTTACAGGTATTTATTTAGTATTTTATTTTCCCTCAATTACATGTATAAACAATGTCTAGAATTCATTTTTTAAATTTTGAATTTGAATTTTTTTTCCTTCCTCTTTCACCTTTCCTTTATTCGTAAGGCAGGCAAGTTGATATGTGTTATACATGTGCAATCATGTGAAACATTTCCATATTAGTCATGTTGTGAAAGAAAAATAAAGTTTAAAAAAGTATGCTTTTATCTGCAATCAGACTCTATTACCTCTTTGTCTAGAGATTGATAGTACTTTTCATCCTAAGTCCTTCAGAATTGACTTGAATAATTGTATTACTGAGAATAGCTAAGTCATTTACAATTTTTCATTGCACAATATTGCTGTTAGTATGAAAAATGTTTTCCTGGCTCTGCTCCTTTCACTTTGTATCAGTTCATGTAAATTTTTCCAAGTTTTTCTGAGAGTATACTCCTTGTCATTTCTTACAGCACAATAGCGTTCCTTTGGAATCATGAACAATAACTTATTCCTTCATACCCCAACTGAGGGACATTTTCTCAATTTCTAATTCTTTGTCACCACTAAAGGAGCTGCTATAAATATTTTTGTACATATGTTCTTTTACTTTCTGGTTTTTTTTTTTAAATCTCTTTGGGACGCAGACCTAGTTGTGATATTGGTGGTTCAGCTGCTATGCATGGTTTTATGTCCCTTTGAGCATATTTCTACATTACTCTACAGAATGGTTGACTTGGATCACAACTTCACCAACAGTATATTGGTGTTTCAATTTTCCCACATCCTCTCCAACATTTATCATTTTCCTTTCTGTCAATTATCCATTCTGATATGTGTGGGATGGTAGCTCAGGTTTGCTTTAATTTTCATTTCTCTAATCAATGGAGATTTAGATCATTTTTTCATATGACTATAGATAGCTTTGATTATTTGGTCTGACAACTTTCTGTTCATATCCTTTGACTATTTATCAGTCAGAGAATGGCTCTTATTTTTTTTGTATAAATTTAATTCAAATACATTTGAGAAATGTGGTCTTTATCAGAGAATCTTACTATAAAATTGTTTTCACAGTTATGATTACTAGGAGTATTTTCCTCCATCCACCCCCCATTTTTCCTATTCCCTCTCTCTTTTCACCCTGTCCATCTTCAAAAGTGTTTTGTTTCTGATTACCACCTCCCCCAATTTGCCCTCCATCCTATTAGTGCTCCCTCTTCTCATGCCCTTCCCCACCTACTTTACTGTATCATAATATAGATTTCTACATCCTACTGAGAGTGCATGTTATTCCCTCCTGGAGTCAATTCTGATGAGAGTAAGATTTATGTATTCCCCTTCCTTCTTCCCCCATCTATCCCTTCATGGTAAAATTTCTTCTGAACCTCTTTTATATCAGATAATTTACTCCATTCTACCTGTCCCTTTCCCCTCCCCACAATGTATTCTTTTTTCTCATCCCTTAATTTTATATTTTATGTAATGATCCCATCATATTTAACTTACATCTGTGCCCTCTCTCTATCTACATCCTTCTAACTGCCCTATTAATGAAAATGTTTTTAGCAGTCAGAGTATCATCTTCCCTTATGTGAGTATTAACAGTTTAACAATATTTAATCCCTTGTTTACATTTTTATGCTTTTCTTCTCTCTTATATTTAAAAGTATTTCTATTCAGCTCTGGTCTTTGTATCAGGACAGCTTGTAAGTCGTCTATTTCAGTGAACATCCATTTTTTTTTTCTCCTGAAGGATTATACTCAATTTTTCTGGGGAGGTTTACAACAATCCTAGCTTTTTTGCCTTCTGGAACATCATAGTCTAAACCTTCTAATCCTTGAATATAGAAACTGTTAAATATTATGTTATTCTGACTATCACTTCATGATATTTGAATTATTTCTTTTTGGCAGCTTACAATACTTTCTCCTTGACCTAGTAGCTTTGGAATTTGAACATAATATTTTTGGGAGGTTTTATTTGGTGATCTCTTTCTTTTTTTTTTTCTTTTTTAAATTTATTTATTCATTGAACTTACATTCATTTTGACAAAATTTTGGGTTCCAAATTTTCTCCCCATTTATCCCCTCCCCCTACCAATACACCAAGCATTCTAATCTTCCCTATCACCAATCTGCCCTCTCTTCTATCATCCCTCCCTTCCCTTATCTCCATCTTCTCTTTTGTCTTCTAGGGCCAGATAACTTTCTATTCCCCATTACCTGTATTTCTTATTTCCTAGTAGCAAGAACAATGCTCAACAGTTGTTTCTAAAACGTTGAGTTCCAACTTCTCCCCATCCCTCCCTCCCCACTCATTTTCTTTAGGAAGGCAGGCAATTCAATATAGGCCATATCTGTGTAGTTTTGCAAATGACTTCCTTAATAGTCATGTTGTGTAAGACTAACTATATTTCCCTCCATCCTATCCTGCTCCCCATTGCTTCTATTCTCTCTTTTGATCCTGTCCTTCCCCAAGTGTTAACTTCAAATTGCCCCCTTACCCCATTGCCCTCCCTTCCATCATCCCCCCCACCCTGCTTATCCCCTTCTCCCACACGTTCCTGTACTGTGATAGGTTTTCAGACCAAAATGAGAGTGCATTTTATTTCCTTCCTGTAGTCAAATGTGATAAGAGTAAACTTCATATTTTTCTCTCAGCTCTCCTCTTTTTGCCTCCACTAAAAAGTCTTCTGTCTGCCTCTTCTTTGAGAAATAATTTTCCCTATTCCATTTCTCCCTCTCTCCTCACAATACATTTTTCTCTCACGGTTTACCTTCATTTTTTAAAGATATGATCCCATCCTATTCAATTCACTCTGTGCTCTCTGTCTCTGTGTATGTGCATGTGTGTACGTGTGTGTGTGCATGTGCGTGTACATGTATATGTGTGTGTGTGTGTGTGTGTGTGTGTGTGTGTGTAGGTAATCTCACCAGCTACCCAGATACTGAAAAGTTTCAAGAGTTACAAATATTGTCTTTCCATGTAGGAATGTAAATACTTCAACTTTAGAAAGTCCCTTATGACTTCTCTTTGCTGTTTACTTTTTCATGCTTCTTCTCATTCTTGTGTTTGAAAGTCAAATTTTCTTTTCAGCTTTTGTCTTTTCATCAAGAATGCCTGAAAGTCCTAGATTTCATTGAAAGGCTAGATTTTCCCCTGAAATATTATACTCAGTTTTGCTGGGTAGGTGATTCTTGGTTTTAGTCCTAGTTCCTTTGACTTCTGGAATATCCTATTCCATGCCCTTTGATCCCTTAATGTAGAAGCTGCTAGATCTTGTGTTATCCTGATTGTATTTCCACAATACTGGAACTATTTCTTTCTAGCTGCTTGCAATATTTTCTCCTTGACTTGGGAGTTCTGGAATTTGGCCACAATGTTCCTAGGAGTTTCTCTTTTTGAATCTCTTGTGATCCATGGATTCCTTCAATACTTATTTTGCCCTCTGGTTCTAGAATATCAGGGAATTTTTCTTTGATAATTTTATGAAAGATGATGTCTATGTTCTTTTTTTGATCATGGCTTTCAGGTAGTCCCATAATTTTTAAATTGTCTCTCCTGGATCTATTTTCCAGGTCAGTTATTTTTCCATTGAGATATTTCACATTCTCTTCCATCTTTTCATTCTTTTGGTTTTGTTTTGTGATTACTTGGCTTCTCAGAAAGTCATTAGCCTCCATCTGTTTCATTCTAATTTTGAAAGAACTATTTTCTTCAATGAGTTTTTGAACCTCCTTTTCCATTTGGCTAATTCCGCTTTTTAAAGCATTCTCCTTCTCATTGGCTTTTTGAACCTCTTTTTCCACTTGAGTTAGCCTATTTTTCAAGGTGTTATTTTCTTCAGCATTTCCTTGGGTCTCTTTTAGCAAGGTATTGGCCTGTTTTTTATGCTTTTCTTGCATCTCTCTCATTTCTCTTCCCAGTTTTCCTTCACCTGTCTAACTTGTTTATCAAAATCCTTTTTGAGCTCTTCCATGGCCTGAGCTCATTGAGTATTTATTTTGGATGTTTGGGATACAGAAGCCTTGACCTCTATGTCTTTCCCTGATGGTAAGCATTGTTCTTCCTCATCTGATAGGAATGGAGGAAATATCTGTTCACCAAGAAAGTAACCTTCTATGGTCTTATTTTTTTTCCCTTTTCTGGGCATTTTTCTAGACAGTTACTTGACTTCTGTGATTCCTTTCTACTCCCACCTCACCTCCAGATCCACCCCCACTAATGCTTGGGGTCTGAGATTCAAATGCTGCTTCCCAGCCTCAGGGCTTTCAGAGGGGGCAGGGCTGCTTCTCAGTGTGAGATTAAGTTCAGGTGCTCAGGTGGGAGCAGGACCACCACACAAGTCTCAGTTCCCTCATGGGGTTTATGCGGAGATCTTCAACAATGGATCTGAGCTCCTGTCTGCTTTGGGATCTCCTGTACAGTGCTGCCTCTCTTGCCACCTCCTGAGGAGGCCTGAGTTATGGGGACACCCCGTTCCCCTCTTGGCGAGCCAGACGGGTTCTCTCACTAACATTTGATGTCTGTGGGTGGATGGACCTGCGGGGTGGATGGAGATTCCTTCCCTGAAACCTGCTTGGATCTGGTCCTCTCAGTGCCACGTGGCCAAAGCAGGGCTGGGCTCTACTCCAATTCTGGTGTGTGATGGATCTTTGCTGTCGGTTTTTCAGTGCTCTATGGAACAGAAATCTCCTCCACTCTGTTGTTGTATTGCTTCCGCGGCTCCAGAATTTGTTGGGAGCTCCCCTTTACAGGTATCTTATGAGCTATGGGTTAGGAACTAGCATATGTGTATGTTTCTAGTCCACCATCTTGGCTCCTCCCCCTTCAGCTCAAATAAGAATCTTGAAAATCTAAAACATAAGCAGTAACCCTGAGTCCTAATCCAATTTCAGGGCTAGTTTAAGATTAATTGCTGGATCTCTACTATCAGCCATGTTGACGTTAGCTTCTCTTCACTTTTGAACTCTCTTTACATGTAATTTATGGGCTGTGGGTTTGGAGCTAGCATATGTGAATCTTACTACTCCGCCATTTTGGCTCCTCCCCCCAATTCTGTATTTATTTTGCTAAAATATTATTTAAAATTTTTGCATCTATATTCATTAGAGAAATTGGTCTATAATTTTCTTTTTCTGGTTTAGGTATCAAAACCATATTTGTATCATGAAAAGAATTTGGGAATATTCCTTCTTCCCCAATTTTCCCAAATAGTCTATATAATATTGGAATTAACTGTTCTTTACATGTTTGATAGAATTCACTTGTAAATCCATCTGGCCCTGGTGATTTTTTCCTAGAGTGTTCATTGATGCCTTGTTCAATTTCTTTTTTCTGAGATGGAGTTGTTTAAGTATTCAACTTGCTCTTCTGTTAATCTGGGCAATTTACATTTTTAAAATACTCATCCATCTCATTTAGATCATCAAATTTATGGGGATAAAGTTGGGCAAAGTAATTTCTAATTATTGTTTCAATTTCCTCCTCTTTGGAGGTGATTTTACCCTTTTCATTTTTGATATTGATAATTTGGTTTCTTCTTTCTTTTTTCAACCAAATTGACCAAAGATTTATCAATTTTATTAGTTTTTCATAAAGCCAACTATTAGTTTTATTTCTTAGTTCAATAGTTTTCTTAATTTCAATTTTATTCATATCTCCTTTGGTTTTCAGTGTTTCTAATTTGGTATTTACTTGAGGATTTTCAATTTGTTCTTTTTTTAGTTTTCTCAGATGCATACTCAAGCCATTTATCTCCTCTTTTTCTATTTTATTCATGTAGGCTTTCAAAGATATAAAAAACTACCCCTAAGAACTGCTTTTGCAATATCCCATAATATTTGGTAGGTTGTCTCATTGTTGTCATTCTCTTGAATGAAGTTGTTGATTGTTTCTTGAATTTGTTGTTTTACATACTCCTTCTTTAGGATTAGATTATTTAGTTTCCTGTTAAATTTGGTTTATCTTTCCATGGTCTTTTATTGCATATACTTTTTATTGCATTATGACATGAGAAGGATGCATTGACCATCTCTATCTTTCTGCACTGGATTGTGAGGTATTTATGCCCAAGAATATGGTTAATTTTAATGTCTGTACATGTTGTTGTTGTCATCCTTCTTCTTTGAAGAGGACCAAAATGAAATCACTATTGTAAAGTGAAATTTTATTGTGTCCAACTGTGGCTGATCAGAAAAATACAAGCTCAGAATGCTCTACCACAGGTTGGGCACAAACGGTCTGTGTGAATATTTGGGGAGAATATCCCAAATTTGCACATCCTGCATTTACTTTGTGCTGTCTCAGTTCTGCTTTGCTTGTACAACACAGCACCTTTTCCTATGTGGCATGTCATGCTGAGCAGTCCTGTGCCAGTGTGTCCCATGTTGTATAGTCAAATCCAAAGTTCTTGAGAGAGATCTTGAGAGTGTCCTTGTATCATTTCTTCTGGCCACCATGTGATCGCCTGCCCCACGCAAGTTCTTCATAAAATGGTCTTTTTGGCAAGCGTATATTTAGCATTGGAACAACATTGCCTGCCCTTCAGAGTTGTGCTCTCTGAAGCATAGTTTGAATACTTAGCAGTTCAACTCAAGCAAGGACTTCAGTGTCTGGTACCTTTTCCAGCCAGGTGATTCTCAGGATCTTCCTAAGACAGTTTAAATGGAAACAACTCATTTTCCTGGCATGCACTGGTAGATGCCCATGTTTCACAGACACACAACAATGAGGTCAGCACAACGGCTCTGTAGACCTTCAATTTGGTAGTCAGTTTATTACCTCTTCTCTCCCAAACTTTTCTTCAGAGCCTACCAAACACTGAGCTAGCTCTGGCAGTGTGTGCATCAACCTCATTGTCAATGTGTACATCCCTGGAAAGTACAGTACCAAGTACTTTTCCACGGCATTCAAAACTTCTTCATTTGTTGTAATTGATTTTTCCACATACGAATGGTGTGGTGGTGGTTACATGTGTCATGTACCACTGAGAAAAAGGTATATTTCTTTCTATCCCCATTCAATTTTCTCCAGAGATCTATCATACCTATCTTATCCAGAGTTTTATTTACCTCCTTAACTTCTTTCTTGTTTAACTTAAGGTTGGATTTATCAAGTTCAGAGAGGGGGAAGTGGAGGTCTCTCACTAGTATAGTTTTGCTGTCTATTTCTTCCTGCCAATACCCCAACCTCTCCTCTAAGAATTTGGATGCTATACCATTTGGAGCATATATGTTTAGTAATGGTATTGCTTCATTGTTTATGGTGCCTTTTAGCAGGATATAGTTTCCTTCCTTTTCTCTTTTGATTAGATCTATTTCTGCTTTTGCTTTGTCTGAGATTAGGATTGCTACCCCTGCTTTTCTTACATCTGCTGAGGCACAATATATTCTGCTCCAATCTTTTACCTTCACCCTATATGTATCCCCCCATTTCAAATGTGTTTCTTGTAAACAATATATTGTTGGATTATGGCTTTTAATCCATTTTGCTGTCTACATTTTATGGGAGAGTTCATTTCATTCACATTCACAGTTATGATTACAATCTGTGTCTTTCCCTCCATCCTCTTTCCCATCATGAGTGCTTTTAATTTTTCCATCTCCCTTCCCCTCCTCAATAGAGTTTACACTTTTCACCCCCATCTCCTGCAGTCTTCCCTTCCTTCTTTCAGCACCCTTCCCTTTTACTCCCCTTTACCCTTGCTACTTCTTCCCCCTCTCTTTAAGTTTCTCCTCCCTTTTCTTTCCCCTTCCCCTCCTACTGCCTAGAGAGTAGCTAGATTTATATACTTAATCAAGTTTATTTTTCCCTCCTTGAATGAAATCAGATGAGAGTATCTCTGAAACAGTGCTCATCTCCCTCCCCTCTTTACCTCTGCTATAATATAATTTTGTACTTCTTCCTGTGATGTAATTTATAGTTGTCTGCTTCCTCCTTTTTACATCTCCTGTTACAGTACCTTCGCATGCTTCAATCACATTTTTATCATTGCATATTTACTTTATGCTCATTTCCTCTATCTATGTGTATTCCTTTTACACTTTACAATAGATTTACAATTCTCAAGATTAACCAGTATCATTTACCTTTAGAAGTATTTAAACTGTTTTCCCAAACTGAGTAACCAATTTTTCTTTTCCCGTTTACCTTTTTTATGCCTCTCTTGAGACCTGTGTTCAAATTTTCTATTGAGTTCTGACCTTTTTGTCAGGAAGTTCTGGAAATCTTTTATTTCGTTGAATGTCCATCTCCTTGCCTGAAATGTTATGCTGAACTTTGCTGGGTAATTCATCCTTGGCTGTAGTCCCAGCTCCTTTGCCTTATGGAATATCAGATTCTAATTCCTTCAATCTTTTAATGTAGAAGCTTCAAGGTCCTGTGTGATCCTGACTGTAGCTCCTCAATATTTGAATTGTTTCTTTGTGGCTGACTGTAGTATTTTCTCCTTCACTTGATAGTTATGAAATTTGGCAACAATATTTCTTGATGTTTTTAGTTTGGGATATGTTTGGGGCGGTGAACGGGGGATTCTTTCAATGGCTATTTTGCCTTCTAGATCTGGAACTTCTGGGCAGTTTTCCTTGATGATTCCTTGGAAGATGTTGTCCAGACTCTTTTTTTCATCATGGCTTTCTGGTGGGCCAATAATTCTTAAATTTTTCTCTCCTGGATCCATTTTATAGGTCAGTTTTTTTCCAATTAGATATTTTACATTTTCTTCTATCTTTTCATTCTATTGATTTTGTTTGACTGATTCTTGATGTCTCATAGAGTCATTAGCTTCTACTTGTCCAATTCTAATTTTTATCAGATTGTTTTCTTCAGATAACTTTTGCATCTCCTTTTCCACTTGTCCAATTATTCCTTTTAAGGAATTATTTTCTCCAGTAAGTTTTTGTACTTCCTTTTCTATTTGTTCAGTTTTCCTTTTTAAAGATTTGTTCTCTTCAGTGAATTCTTTTTTCATGCTTTGAAAATCATTGGCCATTTTTTCTTCTATTTCCTTCTTCAGCTGTTCAAGGAGTGCTCTCTGTACATGTGAGCAATTCATAGTCCCTTATGAAGTTTCAGATAGGAGTACCGTCTCAGTACTGACCTCTTTGGTCATCATGTTTTAGTCCTTGTCCCCACAGAAAGATTCTGGTTTCTTTCCTTTCTTGCTCTGCTTCTTATTGCTCATAAAGGTGAGGCTTTGTGTGCTGTGGCCTCTGGTTCTTTCAGCTAGAAAGTGGAGGACCTGGTATTGAACTGTCCGGTGTGAGAAAGGGAAGGACAGATGCCTTTTTTTCTTTTGTTTTGTGTTTCTCTGGATTATCCCTGGGGCTAGCTTGTTAAGTGTGAGGGAGGAATGATCTGGTCATGGGAGATCTCCTTAACTGAATTAGAGCAAAGGCAAGCTCAGCTCACACCTGGGTCCTAGTGTGAGTTTCCACCACCCCTGGAGCTCCTCTCCTAGTACTGAGGTGCCTAGGTCATAATGTGAGTGTCCACCCCCTTTGCGGCTCCTCTCCTTCTGGTTAGCCTCTGCCACAGTAAGAGGATACCCCTTAGCTATTTTCCTAGCCTCAGGTACTATGAGATTGTTTGCCCCTTCTGCTGTTCCCACTGATCCAGGATTTTTCTGGGGAAATATTTTATGATTCTTTCAAGGTCAATAAGAGGAGGGAGAGAGAACATTTACTGATCATTCTACCATTTTGTTTCCCAGAAGATCAAGTAGGTGACTTACAGATATTTAATCTGCAGGCTCAAAGTCTCTTATTTAATTTTTAAAAAGCCTTTTTGAGTTTACCTTGGAGTTATTTTGAAACATGAGATCAATTCATCTGTTTCTTTGAGACCTTGGATATAGTAGTTTTGACTTTCATTGTCTTCTGAGTTTGTCTTTTGATATTTTTTGCAATCATAATAATTCTTTATTGTTGGGATTTCTTTTTGCTTGTTCATTTTTCCATAATATTTTTTTGACTTTCAATTTTATGAAAGAGTGAGGTTTTTCTTTCAAGGATGGGGGGGCACTGTCCCAAACTTTAGATTTTCTGTATAGCTATTTTGATAGCTAATCCCAGAGATCTGTAATTGTTCATTTCTACCAAGGTGAAATAATCTAAGGAGAAGTGTTTTTAAGTATTCTCCTGACCTGTGTTTCAATCTGTGAATGACTGAAAGTACTCTTTTCTCCCTTGGAACTGTGACCAGAGTTCAATCCCTTAGAGAAATGACCTCTAATGTTCTAACACTCCTCCTTGTCCTGGGAATGCAGGACAGGATTGAAACCTGGATTCAAATATGGACAGTGCAGCAAAGGCTTGCTAAGGACCAGTTGTCCATCATCCTTACTCACTGTAAACTGAGAGCTGTGGAAGCAGCTGATATCTCAGTTGATTCAACCACTCCCAAGACCTGGTTTTGGTTTACTGGGGCAAAGCCTGCACTGACATAGGATGCACGCACGCACGCACGTGCACACACACACACACACACACACAGAAACACTCAATTGTACACAAAAATGTAAGTTGCCTTACAGAGAAATAAGAGTGGAAAAGAATAAGAGAGTGGAAAATGATCAAAGGGAATACAGATTAAGGGAGGCAGTAGTTAGAAGCAAAATGAATTTTTGAAGAAGAACAGGATGAAAAGGGATTAGAAGAGACATAAGATAATGGGATATCAATGAAACTGAGAATACAACATAAATAGATTACCTTCAGAAATAGATGTCTTAAGTAATTCAATTTCTGAAAATGAAATAGAATTGCTATAAATGAACTACCAAAGAGAAAAACTCTGATACTGATGGATTTACAGAAGAATTTTATCAATCATCTAATGAATGATTAGCATCAATAATATATGAATTATTCTCAACAAGTAAGAAAAAACACTATATGAATGCCATTTTATGAGATTCATACTACCTAAATATGGAATGATAAATCACTGTTATGGACACTGTTAATGAATATTATTTCAAAAATTTTGAATTGATGAAATGGAAAACAGCAATTCATCCAATAAATCATTTATTCATATTGAATATATTGCAGATATGTAAAAATTATATAATTTTAAGGGAAAGCATTGACATAATTGTGCCAAAGTGCAGCGGATAGATTGCCAGATCTGGAGCAAGGAAGAGTCATCTTATTGAATTCAAACCTGGTCTTAGATACTTACTGCTGTGGGACTCTGGGCAAGTCACTGAGCCTATTGACCTTAGGTTTCTCATCTTTTAAATGAGTTATAGAAGGAACTGGGAAAAAAGTACTCCTATATCTTTGCTAAGAAAACCCCAAATGAGTTGGATATAACAAAAAAAACCAAACTCAATAATTGATATAACTGTCATATTAAAAACAAAAAACATCACAAACCACATGTTTATCTCAATAGATCCAGTTAGTCTTGTAGAATCATGACTTTAATTTTATCTTTGATATGATGCTCTTCTTCATTCTACCTTCCAATTAGTTGCCAAATATGACTTTTTATTTATCCATTACATTTTCTATACCTTATACTTTTTCTTTATGAACATAGCTACCGTTTTAACTCAGGTCCATATCATCCCTTGCTTAGATTGTTTCAGTAATTTTCTAGCTGAGCTCTCTGCCTCAAGGTTCTCCCTATTACTGCTGATTTCCCAGATTTTATTTCCTGAAAATTTAAACTATGCTAGAGGTCTATATAATTTCATGAAAGACAATATGATATGGTGAAAAGTCAACTTTCAGTACTGAGTTTGGTACCAGAATACCTGAATTTAACTGCTGACTGAAACTTACTAGCTTTATGATGCTACAAAAATCAATTAACTTTTCTGTACACTTTTCTCTTAATTCAATACCTTCTGCTCATTGCAGTTGTAAGAAAAGTATGCTGTAAATCCTGCTATTAATACAATTTCATCTCTTTAGATTGAACATATTCTTGAGTTTTTAATTAAACTGTGCAGAAACTTTATAGAAAAGGTTATTTCATTTTGGGGGCATATTTTTTTTAAGTGTATATGATACACTATTGAATGTTATGAACAGATGCCTAAGGCAAAGCAAGTTGCCAGTTACAAAATATTGTACATATATGTACCAATGTAGCAGAACCCCATTGTAATGCTGATATTGGAGAAGAATTCCAACCAACACCTTCTATGCTGGGTTGTAGGAGGCTTTTAGGGTACTTAGTTCTTACCTTTCAAAGGCTATTATTTGACTGTTAAGCAGCTAGATGGTTCAGTAGTTAGAAGTCAGGGCCTGGAGTCAGGAAGCCTTGAGATCAAATGTGGCCTCAGACAATTATTGGCAGTGTGATCCTGGGCAAGTCACTTAACCCTGTTGACCTTAGTCTCCTCATATCTAAAATGAGCTGGGGAAGTAATGGCAAACCACTGCAGTATCTTTGCCAAGAAAATCTCAAATGAGGCCACAAAGAGTGAGACATAAATAAACATGACTGAGCAAGAAATTATATGCAACTCTAATGCTTTTTATATCCTCACCTTATCATTGGAACTATTTGATTCATTAATCATAAAATGCATGTAATAATGATACATGTAAAATGAGATTCCTTTGTACAACTCTTGAATATTGGAATAGTAAATAAAATTATTTTCCTAAGACTGAATGAATTCACATGAGGTTGACTCATTTTAGCAAAATTGTTGAGACTAGATTCCATTTGTCAGCAGCTTAACAGAACTATAAATGATAACTCTAGCTTCACTACAAATTTCAAAGAGATGATGGGTGATCCTTTACCATGTATACTAAAGTATTTTGATTTCTGGTTATGCTCATATTTCAATTGTTACAACATAAAAAGAGACAAAGCAGTTAAGTTATGCACGGAAAAGGGGCAAGTAAGTTTTGGCAGGAACCCTAACTAGCAAGAGAAGTGAAACTCTCTCCCATTCTGAAATTATCTACAGAAAGTGTATAAGAAAGGACCCACTACTTCTGGGCTGATGTTCCTAGGCTAGCCCTTGTACTATACTTGCCTAATTGACTTTATAGAGAAGAGGAAAAACATATGAGCCAGGTTGAAACTCTTCATAGTAAAGAAGCAAATCTCCAGAAGTCTAGTTTTCTGAATAGCTTCCTTGTGCCTGTGTTTCTGCTCCTCTGTGTTATTGGTGCTAATGAGGGGTAATATAATTAGAATTACTTCAAGTTGCTTGAGGTTTTCAGTATAGAGATTAACAAAGGACTAGACTGCCTCTTAAAATCCATCTTCATGCTCTCAGTTGTACCTGTTTGCTCATATTATTATTTCATTAGTTTTCTTTCTGCTTAAAAGTTAGTGTTTCCTTCCCTCTCCTCCCGCCACCCAAGAAATCACTTTGCAAAACCTCTCTGGATGCACATGACTACATCTGTCTGGAACAGAATGTTGTTCTACTTATATATATAGAAAATGTCAGAAAGCATTTAAATCTAATATGGGAGAGAGGATTCTGGTAAGATGGCAGCATAGGTCAAAAATCTTTTGGTTCTCCAAATTCCCTCTACAAAAAAAGATACAACATTGCCTCAGGGCAGCAGAAATAAAACATAGGGTAAAATAGCTGTCCTCCCAAGAAAATCTGAAAAGACCTCATGAAAGATGGGACCTCCAAGGCAGAGTTTTGATCTGAGTGAAATGCTAACACCTCCAGGTAGAATCAACAAAGAACAAGCCCTGGGAACAGCAGGTTGAAAGATTGTGTGTGTGTGTGTGTGTGTGTGTGTGTGTGTGTGTGTGTGTGTCTGACATCTGAGTAGGAGAAGGTTGATGGACCTTTCACTATTGAAGGACACCAAACACAACTGTGCTGACAAGATGCATCCCGGCCCATAGCTGAGGGAGAAGGAGCTAGCACACACCTGGTGGGTGCAGTAGTGAGGATTAGGTACCCTGCTGACTTTGGGCACCTGTAAGAGAGCAGAGTCCCTGGTTTCAGTTTTGGGCAAAGAGTACAGCTTTACTTTACAGTCTCTGGAGGGAACAGAGTGAGCAGGATCATTTTCAGGACACTTTGGTTTAGTGTCCTAACTGTGGCTTAGGAGTGGAGAAGAGAGCACAGAGTTGGCCCTTGAGATAGACCTCAGAAAATGACAGCAAGAAGAGACTGAGGCTTGTGGCATCATTCCCCATACCTTGGAACTACAACTTGATTACACTAATAGCTGCTAAAAAAAATAAAACAAAAAGAAGAATTACAAATTATATATATATATATATATATATATATATATATATATATATACATGAATGAAATTATATATATATGTGTGTGTGTATATATTTATATATATATATATATATATATATATATATATATATGTATATATGAATGAAATAACCCAGTGATACAACCATAGATAGTTACTATGGGAATAGAGAACATCTGGGTTCATATTCAGAGGAAAATAATGAAATTAAAACAGTCACTCTCCTTTTTAATGAGAAATGTGAAATCATTCCAACCACAAAAAAAGAATTTTTGGAAGAACTTAATAAGGATATTTAAAATCAAATAATAACTATTGAGGAAAAAATAGAAAAAATAAGAGCAATCCAAGAAAATCAAAGAAATTATGAAAATAAAATCAACCAACTAGAAATATGGAATCAACAACTTAAGGAAGAAAATAATTGCTCGAAAACTAGAATTGGACAAGGGAAAGCTAAAGACATTCTAAGATACCAAGAAATCATAAAACAAAATCAAAAGAATGAAAAAACTGAAGCAAAAAAAAATCAGAAAAACAGCTGCTCTAGGGAACAGATTGAGGAGAAATAATCTAAAAATAGTCAGAGTACCTGAAAATTGCAATAAAAAAGAATTTCAATGCAATATTGCAAGAACTTGTTAAGGAAAACTGCCCTGAAGTTATAGAACAAGAAGGGAAAATAAAAATAGAAAAAATCCACTGATCACCACCTGAAAAAGATCCTAGGAAAAAAACTTAAAGTAATGTCATATCCAAGTTTCAAGGCTCTCAGATTAGAGAAAATATTAGAAGTGACAAGAAAAAAACAAGTAAATACCATGGAGCTACAATAATGATTACATAAGACCCAGAAACTAGTGCACTGAAAGACTACAGATCTTATAATATTATATTCTGTAGAGTAAAAGGCCTGAGGTTATGACCAAGGATAACTTACCCAACAAAGTCAAGTATAATATGGAATGAAAAAAATTGGACATTTAATAAACTCAAAGACTTTCAGGTTTTTGTGACAAAATCCCCAGAACTTAAGGGAAAATTTGACATATAACACTTAGGAAAAATATAAAGTAAACCTTAAAGACCAGTTATAAGGATGTCAACAAGGTCAAATTACTTGCTTTATATAAGTAAAAATATTAGGAGTACTCATGATTGCCATCATTATTTGGGTAGTTGAAAGGAAGGCATGGACTGTGCTAAGTAGTATGGGATAATTCTAAAAAAAAAAACTGTACAGGTGGATAAAAAGGTGTAATTATCTTATACAAATGAAGCATAAGAGAAAAAAATGATACAGAAGAAGCTAGTATGTAGGACAGTGGGTAGTGCTGGAACCTTACTTTTATTGGAATGAGTTAAAAAGGGAACATCACATATATATATATATATATATATATATATATATATGTATATAGATATAGATATATACACACACATACATATATATTATATATCTTCTATATTCAGAAGTAAAAGGGAAAAAGCAATAGGGTCGGGGGAGAGGATAAGTGAGGAATTTTTAGAAGGGTGGGTAGGTTAAGGTATAGGAAGGCAAGGCAGCAAGTAGAAAAACAGAGGAGTTGAAGAGGAATAGGATAGATGCGGGGGGGAAGGACAGTGAGGAAAAAATGGAAAAAAGAAAACACAAATAATTGTAGCTTGGAATGTGAATGGGAATAATTTACCCATAAAATGGAAAAGGATAGCAGATCAGAAATCTGAATTGAATGATATGTTGCTTTTAGGAAAATTATTAAAATGTGGAACACATACAAAGATAAGATAAAGGGCAGCAGTAGAATTTAGTATGTAAAAAAGCAAGGATGATAATCATGACTACAGCTAAAGTTAAATTAAACTAGATCTATTCAAAAGTGAAAAATAGAGTCATTATTCTATGCATCAAATATTACTCAATATTGTTTTAGATCATTTAAAATACTGAAAGAGTATAAAATATCTGAACATATATCTTCCAAAATAGATGCAGAAATGAAACAAACATAAAATGTTTTTATATAAATATGCTCAGATCTAAATAATTGAAGTAATATTTTTATCTGATGGGTAGGTAAAGCCTGTATAATTTTGAAAATGACAACTTTACCTAATTTATTTATTCAATGTCATCCCAATTAAGTACTAAAATAATATTTTACTGAGTTAGAAAAAATGATAAAGTTTATTTGGAAGAACAAAAAGTTAGCAACTTCAAAGAAACCAGGGGAAAAAAAGATGTAAGGAAGTAGATACAGGAGTATCTTAAGTTATACTATAAGATGAGATCATTGTTGAAATGTAAAAAGGATAATTTTATTTTAAATGAAAATTTTTTTATATAGATAAAACTTATGTAACAAAGAATAGAAGGAATTCAGAAAATTGAGGAAAACCTTTCATAGACAATCTCTCAGATAGGATGTGATTGGGTTGCAATATTGCTGTGGTGTAGGAAATTACAAAAAAATAATATAATATTGTGGATAATATGGTATCTAATATCTTATCTCATGAGTCAGGAGATCTATAGTCAAATCATGACTGTCCCAAACTGGGCAGCCATAAGCTCATCATTTAACTTCCCCAGGCCTCAGTTTCTATATTTCAAAACTGAGAGAGTTAAAAGTAGATCTTAAATCACATGTTCATTTTAAGTTTATTTCATTGATTGTACATATTTGGTAAAACTTTTAAACAAGATGACATTTTCAGTTCCTCTCCAGCTTTGTCAGTCTGTAATCGTACAAACATTAACCTTCAGCACCTAGTACTAACAGGAAATGTAAGAAAATGTAGGAGGAATTTATTCTGTAAGGTGAACCTCAAGAGTCTGTTAGTTTTGGGGTGATTGTATTTGTTTAAGAACCTAATAATGTGCCTAGGCAGATAGTGACAATGACCTTGCACAATGGGCTAAACTTTCTCTCTCTTCTTTTTGCCCTCATAATCTTTTATGAGGGAGAGAGAAAAAGGTGGGTAGTTGAAAAACTGAAGGAATATTGAACTAGAGAGTTATTTGGTAATTATTAGACAAGGAGCTCTTATGTTGATAAATATATTTAGGCTAATTTTGGAAATTAAAATTGGTTTGTGTATAAAATGCCTTATATTAAGTAGGGATATCTCATAGAAACTGAAAACCAGAAAGTAGTCAAATCAAGTCTAAACCAAGATTAAACCTGATTTTATATTAATTAACCTGATATTAATTAGGCAGGTCAAACTTATTCTACTCCTCAGGATCTTGGTGCTTGGTGGAGATGGGGTGGGGGGGAGAAATACATTGGCATAGCCTTCTAGCCTAAGGAATTTTTAGTCCAAAGATAAGAATAAAGGGAGTCAAGAGGCCAATAGATACTCCCCCCTTAGGCATTGCTTGTCTTATGACTGAGGCAAAGATTTCTTTTTAAAAAGCACTTTAAAAGACCCTATGACTTTGAACTAAAAGTTTGTGGCAGAGTTCATTCTTTTCCTAAGAAAGAGGAAGCCTTATCACCAATGACTTTAGCTGAAGCCAAAAGGTTGAAGCAAAGACACATTCCAAATTCAAGTTTGGTAACAGTTGAACAATTGAAATCATGTCCATTGGACTCCACATCTCTAGTGAAGCTATATTAGGCAAAGTGTGTGCGCCCAGTAAGGCAGTGTCTACCAGAGGTCAACCAGGAACAAAACTAAAAGGAGCTGCAGAACATCATCACTCGAAGACATCGATGGCTCTGCAGAATCTCAGCCATGAGTCTTTCCTACATGAACATTTTGAGACCACATCAATTCCCTATGAATGTGTCCTTCTGTAAATGTTTCATTTCAGGTATGCCTCTGTATGTACATTCCCTTTATGTGTCCTCTCTTCCCCATAAAGATAGATAGATGCAGGGTTTCCTCCAGAAATGTTCCATTGATCCATTTCTCAATATGCCATTTCTTTAAAATGCCTTTGATTTGAAATAACTCTGTCATCTCGTTGTCTATGAAAGATGAACACTTTCAACCAATGAGGTCTCTTTAGTTGAAGTTTTAGTGAATGTGAACTCATAGAATGAATACCTTGCATATAGGAATGGGAGAATTATGCCTATAAATTATAAGATACCTTTAACCACCACAGATCTAAGATTCATTTCATTGTAGACAAATATTTTTTTCCTACCACAAAAGACATTTCATCTACCTTTCTACTATTATTGTCACTGTTGTTGATTGAAACAGAGTAAATTATTATATGTTTCTCAATTATAAATTTTCCAAAAATATACCTCTTTTCTCACACAGGCTAATTTTCTTATGAACGATTTTTAAATGAATCTTTAATGTAAAACAAGTAAGTTCACACACAAAGTTCTCATTTTTTTAATGAAAGTGACTGCTTATATAACTAATTTTTTTCATTAAAAATTACTTAATCATAGTTTAAACTAGTTTAGTTAAATACAATTAAACTAAGTTATCTCTTCATTACCAGTATGCTCTAAAGCTCTCTATCCACTGTGGATGTTTTGCAGCATAGTCCAGATATAGAGACAAAAAGACTTCTTTTTTTCAAATCTTTTATTACATTAAAAATTCTGTTTTATAGTAGAAAGAGTTCTGGATTGGATACCAAAGAGACTGGGTGTGACTGCCAGCTTTGCACAGCACGGTCCTTTTATTATGTGGTTGTAAGAAAGTCTCTTCACTTTTTACCTTTTGGGGCCTCCATTCTTATATATAAAATGAGGGAGCTGAATTGATAATTGTTTGAACAGATTATGTGATTAATATGATGAATGCCATTGTGTCACAATGTCACAATAAATGGCAAAACTGAAGGTGAAAAGCTTAGAAGAACTTTATGAACTGATGCAGAGTAAAATGAGCAGAACTCAGCAAAATTTATACAATAGTAACAATAATGTGAAGGAAAACAACTTTGAAAGAAGATATAGCTGTGCTGCATACCATGATCATTACTTAAGTTCTTTGTAAACCTTAAAACCTATAAAAATAGAAACTTGTTGATTCTCTCTCTCTCTCTCTCTCTCTCTCTCTCTCTCTCTCTCTCTCTCTCTCTCTCTCTCTCTCTCTCTCTTTTTCCTGCTGGCTTTATGTTAATCACATATGGAGGGGAGGCAAAGTCTGAAGGCATTGGAAACTTCAGGGTGAGAACAATTTAAAACTCCCTAGGTCTTAATGCTTTGTTTTTTGTTTTTTGTTTTTTTTAATAAAAATTTATTTATTTCACTCTTTACAATCATTTTCACAAAATTTGGGGTTCCAAATTTTCTCCCCTTTTTATCCCCTCCCCCCACCCCAATACACCAAACATTCTAATTTTCCCTATCTCCAATCTGCCCTCTCTTCTATCATCCCTCCCTTCTCTTGTCCCCATCTTCTCTTTTGTCCTGTGGGGCCAGATGACTTTCTATTCCCCATTAACTGTATTTCTTATTTCCTAGTAGCAACAACAATGCTAACCAGTTGTTCCTAAAACTTTGAGTTTCAAATTCTTCCCATCCCTCCCTCCCCACCCATTCCCTTTGGGAAGGCAGACAATTCAATAGAGGCCCTATCTATGTAGTTTTGCAAATGACTTCGATAATAGTCTTGTTGTGTAAGACTAACTGTATTTCCCTCCATCCTATCCTGCCCCTCACTGTTTCTATTCTGTCTTTTGATCCTGTCCCTCCCCAAGTGTTGACTTCAAATTGCTCCCTCCTCCCATTGCCCTCCCTACCATCATCCCTCCCACCTTGCTTATCTCCTTCTCCCCCACTTTCCTGTATTGTAAGATAGGTTTTCATACCAAAATGAGTGTGCATTTTATTCCTTTCTTTAGTCAAATGTGATGAGGGTAAACTTCTTGTTTTTTTTTTTTTCTCAGCTCTCCTCTTTTTCCCTCCACTAAAAAGTCTTCTGCTTGCCTCTTCAATGAGATATAATTTACCTCATTCCATTTCACCCTCTTTCCTCCCACTACATTTCTCTTTCACCATTTACCTTAATTTTTTTTAAGATATGGTCCTATCCTATTCAATTCACTCTGTACTCTCTGTCTCTGTATGTGCATGCATGTGTGTATGTGTGTTTGCATGCACGTGTGTACGTGTGTGTGTGTGTTTGTGTGTAATCCCACCAACTACCCAGATACTGAAAAATTTTAAGAGTTACAAATATTGTCTTTCCATGTAGGAATGTAAACAGTTCACTTTTCGTAAGTCTCTTATGACTTCTCTTTGCTGTTTACTTTTTCATGCTTCTTCTCCTTCTTGTGTTTGAAAGTCAGATTGTCTTTTCAGCTCTGGTCTTTTCATTAAGAATGCTTGAAAGTCCTCTGTTTCATTGAAAGACCATATTTTCCCCTGAAGTATTATACTCAGTTTTGCTGGGTAGGTGATTCTTGGTTTGAGTCCTAGTTCCTTTGACTTCTGGAATATCCTATTCCATGCCCTTTGATCCCTTAATGTAGAAGCTGCTAGATCTTGAGTTATCCTGATTGTATTTCCACAATACTGGAATTGTTTCTTTCTAGCTGCTTGCAATATTTTCTCCTTGACTTGGGAATTCTGGAATTTGGCCACAATATTCCTAGGAGTTTCTCTTTTTGGATCTTTCAGGTGGTGATCGATGGATTCTTTCAATACTTATTTTTCCCTCTGGTTGTAGAATCTCAGGGCAGTTTTCCTCAATAATTTCATGGAAGATGATATTTAGGCTCCTTTTTGATCATGACTTTCAGGTAGTTCCATGATTTTTAAATTGTCTCTCCTGATTCTATTTTCCAGGTCAGTTGTTTTTCCCATGAGATATTTCACATTCTCTTCCATTTTTTCATTCTTTTGGTTTTGTTTTGTGATTTCTTGGTTTCTCATAAAGTCATCAGCCTCCATCTGTTCCATTCTAATTTTGAAAGGACTATTTTCTTCAGTGAGCTTTTGAACCTCTTTTTCCATCTGACTAATTCTGCTTTTGAAAGCATTCTTCCCCTCATTGGCTTTTGGGACCTCTTTTGCCAATTGAGTGAGCCTATTTTTCAAGGTGTTATTTTCTTCAGCATTTTTTTGGGTCCCCTTTAGCAAGGTATTGACCCATTTTTCATGCTTTTCTTGCATCTCTCTCATTTCTCTTCCCAGTTTTTCCTCCACCTGTCCAACTTGATTTTCAAAATCCTTTTTGAGCTCTTCCATGGCCTGAGCCCACCGGGCATCCCTCTGGGATGTCTGGGATACAGAGGCCCCAACCTCCACGTCTTTTCCTGATGGTAAGAATCCTTCCTCATCATCAGAATTAAAAGGTGGGAACATCTGAACCCCATCAAAGTAGCTTTCTATAGTCTTATTTTTCTTCCCTTTTCTGGGCATTTTCCAGCCAGTTACTTGACTTCTGAGATTCCTTTCCACCCTCACCTGGATCTGCCCAGCTAGTGCTTGGGGTCTGAGATTCAAATGGGCTTTCCATGGCAGGTGCGGCTGCTATTCAATGTGAGCTTAAGTTCTGGTGCTCAGGTGGGGGCAGGGCCACCTCCTAGGCTCAGTTCTCTCAGGGGCTTTATGCAGACCCTTCAGTAATGGATCTGGTGGGGGCAGGGCTGTCTCCCAGGCTCAGTTCCCTCAGGGGGTTTATGCAGAGACCTTCAGTAATGGCCCTGAACTTCTGTCTGCTGGTCCGGGAGTCCCGGAGGCAACTACCATTGCCTCTGTCACTGCCTCTGCCACTGCCTCCTGAGGAGACCTCAGTCACAGAGACACCCTGCTCCCTTCTCGACCAGCCCAGACGTCTCTCTCACTGACCTGTAGCGCCTGTGGGTGGAGGGACCTTCCCGGTCGCTGGAGGTTCCTTCCCTGAAGACTGCTCAGTTCTGCTTCTCTCGGCTGTGCGGCCAGGGCAGCACAGGGGTGGGCTCCTCTTTCTGGGGCGTGACAGACCCTGGGCATGGCTCTCCAGGGCTCTCTGGAATGGAAATCTTTTCCACTGTGTTTCTGTATGCCTGACAGTGATCCAGAATTTGTAGGGAGTTCTTCTTGCAGGAAATATTTGGGATGTGGGTTCGGAGCTAGCATACGTGAGTCTTTCTACTCCGCCATCTTGGCTCCACCCCATGCTTTGGTTTTTTTAAAAAATATATTGTTTCTATATCTTTAGATCTTTAACAGAACAATAGCTCTGCCACTACTGGAGAGTGAGGGAGTGTTTTAAAGTGTGAAAAAAGTCAGTAGAAAGAAACCTCATGCCTTTCTTTGGAGAAGCCTCGAGCTCTACAGATTTAACAAGTATCTTTTCCTTTTTTATCTTTTTAGGACTCTTCTTGACTTTTTTTGCTTCTTAGGAAAGGTTCCAGGATAGCATGTTCTGATATACCCTTCAGTGATATCTTGTGCTTTAGGTAGTTAATCCAAAGTTTCAGGCATATGAAATACTCCCAAAGGAAACTCGCTATGACTCTAGGTCACAAGATCAGCAAGCTCTGTGTCCTTGAAAGCACTTTTTGTGTTTGCTTTCCTTAAGTTCAGGCTTGTGTTATGACAGATCAGGGAGCCCTGATAGTTTCTTTTATGTTGGGCCAATTCAATATAATTTTTATGTCCACAATAGAAGGGAAGGCAAGGGAGAGTCAGTGACTTTGCATTTATTAATGTGTTCAAAGCATTTAGAGGGAAAATATGAACCTCAACTAAGTTAAGATATCCAAGTTCTTCTAATTAATTATGTTTTTGAAATCTGGTATAAAGGATTTGCTACCTGATATGCTAGAGGTTGTAATCTAGTAATGGCTAAATAGAATCTTTTGATTTTCTATAAAGAAATTTGCTCTTATTTTAATATGGGAAATGGGTTCATTGTCACGGGGTATCTGTGTACTTGGCTAGCACAAATTCTCATATGAAAAAGGCTGGAGACCTTCTGTTACTGTCATAATGAGGTGATGACATAATACAAGTGCCTAAGGAGACTGTGGGAAATTCATAGACATTTTTAAATTCAGATCTGCTAATTAGTCACAGGGCAGCTGTCAGGAAGAGTCATCTTCCCTGAGCTCAAATTCAGCTTCAGGCACTTACTAACTGTGTGACCCTGGGAAAGTCACTGTTTACCTCAAATTCCTCATCTGTAAAATGAGCTAGAGAAGGAAAAGGCAAGCTTCCCTGGTATCTTTGCCAAGAAAATTCCCAAATGGAATCATGAACAACTAGATATGACTGAAATGACTAAACAAAAAAAAAATTAATCAAAAAATTACTCCTCTGTGGATAAGAAGTGCAATCAGTTATATAATGTCTCCACTTGCCACACATTCTCTCTAAGGTACTTTCATTCAATGTCACGAGAACTCTCCTAGAAGGAGGATCCCCAAACTCTTCCACAAGGGCAGTTTTGCTAATGTACTCTATGTAGATATTTTGGCTCCCAGTTATGATTTTATGAATTTTCTGAAATAGTCACAATGACAGTTGTAGTAAAATGATTGATGTGAATGCTTTAGATGATTCCCACTTACAGAAGCATTATCATAGTCCTAATTTGTTGCTGTTGCTCATATATTGATGAGTTGCCAAAATATTCTTTATCTTATTATCTCATTACTTTACTTTATTCTATAAAACATTGCCATATGGAAAATGTGGACATGTGTTTGCATGAAAAATGAACAAAATATATGGTTAAGGAATATTTATCATTGATTAACAAAAAGTTAATGAGGATACAGATTATTGGCATATAGTTAAGATTTAGCAAAACTATGAAAATTGTCAATTTTTCATTATGAACTTCTCTTGGGATCAAAAATTTAGTCCTCATAAGGACCTCATAGTTTCTTTTGTCCAAACTGTCTCATTTTGTAAATGTTGAAATTGAAATAAAGTGACTCATCCAAGGTCACTTAGGTAGGAAGTAGGAGAATGAGGATTTGAGCCTGGGTAATTATGAAATGACTCCAAATCCAGTACTGTTTCCATCATAGCATGCTGCTTTTTGCAACATCAGTTTAAAACATAACAAAAAGAAATAAGCACTAAGAAAATAATGATTTATGAGGCTGTTGAAACTGCTCAGAGTAGGAGAGTGGACATTTGATAGAATTTAAGTCAGAATACTTTGGTTATGGTTCACACTGAATCATTTACTGTGTGACCTCAGGCAAGTCACTTTACATTTGGGAGCCTCTGCTCTCATCTATAAAATCAAAATGTAAGATTTGGTGAGTACTGGTAATCTTTTTCATTCTAAATTCCTGCAATATCTCTAGAATGTCCTATGTATTTTATAGGAAACTCATTATCTCAAACACGGAAATAGAACAGAAATTTAAATTGCCTTTAAGAAGAGACAGAAACATCTGTTTTCCAAATATATATCTCTTAAATACCTAAATAAATTTTATTCACAGTGAGGGAGGGAGGGAAAGAGAGAGAAGAAGAAAGAAGGAAGTTTCATTTTAGAGGATTGATTCATTTAACTTAACTCGCACAATTATTTTCTTCTGAGAGCTATTTTTTCCCAACAAGGTTTCCCTTATTTCTTTCTCTCTTTTCCTCTTCTCAAAAATAATATTTGTACAACATATTGGAACCTGTTACCATTATTTCTCGTGTTCAGTATTAACCTTAGAGTCTCAACTTCAGTCAAGACTGCACTTGGAGGATCATTTTCTCATTAACTTTTAATTACATAGCTAGTAAGAGTCTAAGACCAGATTTGAATTCAACTTTTCATGACACTAGGTTCAGGGTTCCATTTACCATACCACTTATTTCTCTGGCAGTAGGAAGCAAATCAAGTATATAACATGGTATACTGAGATGTTAGAGTTAGTAGAGCTGAGTTGAATTTCATTTTCTACTCTACTACTACAAAGAAATCACTTGTCTTCCTTGACTGTTTACTCATTTGTAAGTGAGTCGCTAATAATTTTTGTGTATTATGTGTTTTCATTAATGCCTCTTTCTGTCTTATCACTTCCCAGTATTTAGTGTGTGTGTTGTATTGTTTTTTTTTTTTTGAGGAAAGTATCTTATAAATGTGAAAATGCTACAGGAATATAGGATTGGATTAGTTTGTGAACTGAAACTGTGATTTTCTGAAGTCAAGTAATACATGATGAAGAAACAATGTCTTCTAAAGCGTATTCATACTTGTTTTGCAAATCACAGGGATGTCTAAGGCTAAGTGATTTTCCCAATTTTAGAAGAAGTTTTTGATCTACATATTTCTTACTCTAAGATCAACTTCTATTTACCACATGTAGACATATGAGCTATTAAATATTTTACTATATAGGGGCGAAGTTGATAGTCCTACCTATCTTCCCAAAGTATCTTCTACTTGCTTCCCTTCTCTCTATTACAGTACATTTGTATGACTTCTTTCTAGTACCTATGACTAAGTTTTCTCCAAAGTTTTAGTTAGTTCTCCTAGAAGTAATGATTAAAAGAATCCAGAAACTGTTTATTGAAAAAGGGTTTCAGATTTCCATCTAGAAAATATTAATGAAATAAATATCTGTACTTTTCTTTAAGAAAAATATTGCATATAAAAGGAAGATAACTCAACACAATATTATGCCACAATGTAATTGGCAAATTGGAAGAGAGAATAGATTGATATATTCTATAAAAAGCTCAATATATAACCACAAGTAATATATCTTACCAATCAGATCAACATAAAATGGATATTCAACAAGAAAAGTTACACTTAAGTTAGTCCTGAAAAGCAAAAACAAAACTCCAGAAACGAGCAAATGATTTAACTTGCAATCGCTTGAAATGACAGAAGTACATGAATGGTAATTGATGCAGTTATCAAGACTAAATGGAAGGAGAGTGAGACTGATGACTTTGCAGAACCCTGCCACACTTCAATCCGTTGCAAGTCAAGATATCACCCTCCTGATGTCATTGGTCCTCTGAGAATGAAGAAAAAACAAGAAATGAAAAAAAGACTAATTGGGCATAAGTGAAAAACAAAAAGATGAAGAGATTACAGTTGGCTTCAAAGTGACTTCAGGAACGGTCTCATGGGCATATGTCATAGGCCCACTGTGATACACTCTTCTATCACTTAAAAACTCCAATGTCTAGTTTAGTGGCTGTTCCTACTTTGTCCTCCCTGCCATTACCTCTCCTTCTAGGCCCTGAATCATCTCACTCCCAGAGTAGATTGTGTGAGGAATATCATAGACTTTTCATTTACTTTAACCATGAAAATTTCACACAATCTTTCTATTTAAGTGTATTAACGGTTCTGCTGCTCTATAGATATGTGTGTTCATCTTATATTTGTATGAGAGGAGAACACATTAGGAAATAAAAACAAAATTGAAGAGTAAAGTTTAAAAAGTTATAGAAGCTTATATCTATTAATCATGATTTTTCACATACATTCCTACCTGCTCTTCTTTGGGTCTAAATGACCCTAGTTCTAACAGGTCTTTTGGGAAGGAGAACTGGTTTTTAATTCAGAAGGCTTGAGTGTGAATCCTGTCTGTGCTAGGTACCACTAAATTTAAAGCATATTAAAGTATGCAGTGCATTTAATATAATCATCTCTCTTATCTAGTAATTCTGGGTTATATCAAAAGTACCCATTTTGGGTCTCACAACAACACTATGAGCTAAGTGTGACAGATATTAACTCTAATTCTCCATATAAGGTTATTGAAACTAAAAGAACTTAAGTGACTTGCTCCTGGTCACATAATAGGTGTCAGAAATAGGATGGCAAACAGCACCCACATCACTATACCACATACCATCTTAAGACACTATAGATCTCTGGGCTTCAATTTCCTTCCAAGTAAAATATGGAACTAGAGGAATCTAAAGTTTCTTCTTTCTCTAAAGCATCTTTTTTGCTAGGTTTCTCATTATAACTCTAGGTGTGTCAGCTTTCCTGGAATTTGGCTGATTATCTTTTGATCGATGAAATTGACTTCTGCCTCCTGCTGTCCTAGGCTAGAAACTAGGTCTTTATCTGGAGATCTCCGTGATATGTTCCCCTCAACCTCAGGTTCCCCCGCTGCCACTCAGCATGATATTATATTCCAAACAGTTGCTCATCTTTCTGTTTAAATGTACATACTGTTGTGGCCTTTCATCAGATTCCTATTTCCAGAAATATCTTTATAAGCTCATTAATTTAGATTTTGAAAAGTCTTAGAAACCACCTAGTCATTTTATAACCATGGAATCTGAGGCACAGAGAAGGCATGCAACTTGTCCAGGAATTTATAGCTTGTAAGTGTCTAGAACAGGAGTTGAACCCAAGTCTTCCTGATACCAAGAGCATTGCCCTAGTCACTATGCCAAGCTGTCTCTCAACTTTCTCCCAGCTTCTGTAGGTAAATCGAATTAAAACAATCAGTTTCCTGATGATGAATATGTGTGTGTGTATATACATATATATATACATATATATATGTGTGTGTGTATACATATAACTATATGTATAAGTACACACACACACACACACACACACATACACACACACACACACACCATTCTTCCATGGTCTGATATAACTGATTCTTGTTTTAGGACCCACTCCTAGAGAGATACATTGCCTACTAGAAGGGAGTTTCAATAGAAAAAAGGAAAATATTGCATATAATCCCTGAATAGGAGACAATGACTCTCTTTTCCCTTCCCCTACAAGAAGATATAGTTATAAAGGAACATCATCACCTATTCCAAATGGTACCTGAAAAAAAACCTCTTCTACAATGTATTTATTAAGTAATTATCCACCCTTTGTTTGAAGGGCTCTGTTGAGTAGAAACTTACTATGTCCATAGGCATCACATAGTAATTTTGGACAAGTCCAACAGTTACGAAGTTTTCTTCTTTCTATAAAACTAATTGTGATTATTTTCATGCTCTCCTTTTTTTTTCTCCTTACATTTGGGATCAAGCAGATCAAGTCTAATGCTTCCACATGACTGCTTTCCACAAAATGTGGGACAGCTATAATACTGTATAATAGTATAATATATTATACTATTATATTGTCCCCCCGCCACACACACACACACACACACACACACACACACACACACACACACACACTAACCAAGACAAGCTATTCTAAGCTAAGCATTCCCATTTCTTCAAGAAATCATGAATTTTAAGCCTTTAACCCATGCTACTTGGTTTCCTCTGGATTCTCTGCAAACTATCAATATCCTCCCTAAAATGTGACACACAGGAAGTCAGGGAAAAAGGAAGAGGAAGAAGGGAAAAAAACATTTATAAGGGCCTACTATTTCCTAGACACTGGGCTAAGTACTTATTTAATTTGATCCTCACAATAACCCTAGGAGGTAAGTGCTATTATTATCTTCATTTTGTGGTTGAAGAATTTGAGACAAATAGAAATTAAATGATTTGGTATAGTCACACAGATGGCAAGTGTCTGCATTTAGCTTAGAATTTAGGTGCCCATACCCAGAGCTCTAGTCACTACTTCATTGTGCCCACCAAATATACCTCAGTTACACAAAACTGAACATAGTATTGTAGATGTTGACCAAATAAGTCACAATGCAGAGGAATCATAGCTAATTTTTTTCCTATATCTCAACTTGATACTGCCTATCCATTAGCATTCTTAGATCATATATTACACTATTGACACAATGATTACACTGCCTATCAAAATGCTAGGATCTTTTTCAGTTGAATTAGTACCTAGCAACATGTCTGTTATCTTATATTTCTAAAGTTTAATTTTTTCAACCCTATGAAGCCATTGTTTTTGAAAGCTCTAAGTAGGTAATGGCCTGGTACCACATTCTGTGAATGTAAAAATAATCAATATGATGGTCTATAGTTAAAAAAAAAATAGAGGGGGGAGGAGCCAAGATGGTGGAGTAGAAAGACACACATATGCTAGCTCCTAACCCACAGCCCATAAAATACCTAAAAAGAAGAACTCCCAACAAATTCTGGAGCAGCAGAAGCCACACAGCAATGGAGTGGAGGAGATTTCTGTTGCAGAGAAAACTGCACTGACACCAAAGGTCTGTCACGCACCGGACCCAGAGCAGATCCCAGCCCTGCCTTGGCCATGTGGCACTGAGAGGAGCAGATCCAAGCAATTCAGGAATGTCCAGTGTCAGTGCAGGTCCCTCCACCCACAGGTGCCAAAGGTCAGTGAGAGAGTCTCTTTGACTGGCTGAGAGAGGAGTGGGGTGTTTCCATAACTCAGGCCCCCTTGGGAGGCAGCAGAGGAGGCTGCAGCAAGCAGGGGCTCCCAATGCAGGCAGGAGCCCAGATCCATTGTCAAAGGTCTCTGAGTAAACCCACTGAGGGAACTAAGCCTTGTGTGGTGGCCCTGCCTCCACCTGAGCCCCTGAACTTAATCTCACACTGAATAGCAGCCCAACCCTGGTTGAAGGTCCTAAGACTGGGAAGCAGCATTTGAATCTCAGCCTCTAAGCACTAGCTGGGCAGATCTGGAGGCAAGTTGGGTGTGGAAAGGAAACTCATAAGTCAAGTAACTGCCTGGGAAAATGCCCAGAAAAGGGGGAAAAATAAGACCATAGAAGGTTATTTTCTTGGAGAACAGGTGTCTCCCCCCATTCCTTTGGATGAGGAAGAACAAGGTGTACTGCCAGAGGAAGTCAAGGGCCCTCCCTCCAAAGGGGACTTAAACTTGACTCAGGAGATAGAAGACCATAAAACGTAAGTTAGCAGCTCACTAAAAGAGAACCAAAAAACAAAACAAAACAAAACAAACAAACAAAAAAAGCTGAGGAAAATAGCAGCTTTAAAAAGAGGCTAACTCAATTGGAAAAAGAGGGCCAAAAAGTCAATGAGGAGAAGGGGCTTTTAAACAGCAGAATTAGCCAAATGGAGGAGAAAGTTCAAAAGCTCACTGAACAAAATAATTCCTTGAAAGAGAGAATTGAGTTCAGGGAAAAGGATGACTATGAGTTAAACCAAGAAGTTAATAAAAAAAATCAAAATTTTGAAAAAATAAAAGAAGATGTGAAAGAACTCATTGGTAAAACAGCTGACATGGAAAATAGATCCAGGAGAAATAATTTAAAAATTATTGGGCTACCTGAAAGCCATGATCAAAAAAAAGAGCCTAGACACTATCTTCCATGAAATTATCAAGGAAAACTGCCCTGATGTTATAGAATCAGAGGGCAAAATGGATATTGAAAAAATTCATCGCTCACCCCCTGAAAGAAACCGAAACAGAGAAACTCCTAGGTATACTGTGGCCAAATTTCAGAGTTACCAGATCAAGGAGAAAATACTGCAAGCAACTAGAAAGGAACAATTTGAATACTGTGGAAATACAATCAGGGTAATACAGGATCTGGCAGCTTCAACATTAAGGGATCGAAGGGCTTGGAGTAGGATATTTCAGAAGTCAAAGGAACTGGGACTGAAGCCAAGAATCACCTACCCAGCATATCTGAATATAATACTTCAAGGGAAAAAATGGACATTCAGTGATAGAGATAAATTTGAACATTTCATGTTGAGGAAAAGACTAGATCCATATTTAGAATTTTGACTTCCCAAGACAAGAATCAAGAGAAGCATGAAAAGGTAAACAGGGGGGAAAGAAAGAAAAAGAAGAATCATAAAAGACTAAAGCTGAACTGTTTACATTACTACATGGAAAGAAAATATTTTTAACTCTTGAATCTTTTCTCAATATTTGGGTAGTTGGAGAGATTGTACACACACACTCACACACAGACACATAGATAGATAGAGAGTACTGGGTGTGTTATATCAGAAGAGATGATATCAACATACACACACAAATAAATAAAATAAAATAAAATAAAAATTAAGGGGTGAGAAAGGGAGTAATGAAATGGGGCAGGCTATAACTCATAAAAGAGATAAGAAAAATCTTATTCAATAGAAGAGATAAGGGAGAAGGGGGGGAGGAAATAAAGTTACTCTCCCCACATGTGGCTGAAGGAAGGAATAACATGCTCAATAAATCTGATAAGAAAATTTATATCACACCACAGGAAAGTAGGAGAGGAGGCAACAAGTGGAGTGAAGGGAATGTTAGAAGGGAGGTCAAATGGGAGAAGGGAGTCACTAGAAATAAACACTTTCAAGAAGAGACAACGTCAATTGTAGGGGGGAAAATAAGGGGGATATGTTAGGTCATAGGGCAATATAATTAGTATTACACAACATAATTACTATGGAAGTCTTTTGCAAAAAACACATGTTTAGTCTGTATTGAATTGCTTCCCTTCTTAGTGGGGCTGGGGAGGAAGGGGAGGAGGGAGAGAAGTTGGAATTCAAAGTAGCAGAAACAAATGTTGAGAATTTTTACTGTATATAATTGGGAAATAAGAATTACAGGGATAGGGGTATGGAAATTTATCTTGCCCTGCAAGAAAAGAAGGAAGATGGGGATAGGACAGGGGTGGAGTGTGATGGAGGGAAGGGTACATTGAGGGAAGGAGCAACCAGAATGCAAGGTATTGGGAAGTGGGGGGAAGGGGGTGATGGGGAGAAAAATTGGTCATGTTACAAAGTGAGATAAAAGCAATTAGTATTAAAACAATAGACTGAATTAATTACTGAGAATAAATCAATGACATCTTTAGTTTGGAGAAAAGAATTTCAGTCTAACTTTCTAAGAGGAAGGTAACCTCTGATAAAATTTGGCATTGATGGAAAAGTCAAGGCTTTAATGGTAAATTTGATTTTATGATTGCCATTTAATCAGGAACTAGAACATGTATGGAAAGACATGTAAGCCACTTAAGACTTGCCTAAAAGATGTTCCTGAGCCAAAGTGAAACTATAATCATATTTTCAACCTGGTTATAGGAACTTGCCATTTTTAGATGCTGTGGGACTAGTAAGTGACTGTTCTTCTGAGTCTAACTCCAGGTATGGGAAGCAAGAAAGGTGATCTGAGTCTCCATTACATGATGCCAGTATGCTCATGAGATGCTGGTATGAGCTACATAGGTGATCTCAAGGGAAGAGTGGGAGAGCAACTGTTCAGCATGGGCTGAGGTGGGATTCTCCAGACTCAATTTCCCCAATTACACCTGGCAGACTTTAAGCCTGACTGAATACAAGTGGACAATCTACCCCTGCCTGGAATAGACATGAAGTTGGGGAGATATCGTTTCCCTGCAATGTGCCTACTCCTGGTGGAAATTCCCTATAGTCAAAATGTTTGTAAGCTTAATACCAGATCTATTCAATTATAGATTATGGGTAGAGGGACATGTGAGGCTGCCTAAAATTAAGCTATTAGGCTTAGGACTTTAGACCAACAACATTAAGTTAGGGTCTTTTTATTCTTAGTAATACTGAGGAGATAATAAGATCAAGAGATTGTGAAGTTAGCAACATAAATAATATCTGTGTCTCAGTTGACTTACATTTAAAAAAAAATTATTTTGTGGTCCACATTGTAAATGCTTTAAAAAGATGTGTCACCTGATGGATAGTTTGAATTGCTTCATCTGTTATAAACTGTGTTAAAAATAAATTTAAAAAATAGCATATCATGAATGCAAACATCAGTAAATAGTGTATATTCTACAACTGCTTTTACCATGATTAGAATATTGTGCTCAATATTAGTCTCTACACTACTAAAGATGTAGAGAATTTGGTATTTTCTTGGAGAATAGTAACAATCACATAACCACAGTAATTAAAGTGAGGAGCCAAGTACTTTGCATATTGTTGGTGCTGAATACTTGTTAGATGAATGCTTGTTAGATGAATGAATGAATGAATGAATCAATGAATGAATCAATGAATGAATGAATGAATCAATGAATGAATGAATAAATGAATGAACAAAATAGATCAATAAACATACTAACAATGATAAATTAATAATTTAAGCAACCAAATAAATGAGATGGTCAGTTGAGGAAAGTTTCCAAGAATTGTTATTGTTAAGCCTAGAATTAAGATCAAACAGTGTCTCTATCTGATTTCAAATTTTCTGAAGTCTTCCAATCGGGAAAGGATTTTCATAAGGCAGATACTGATTGATTGTTCTGTATGTCCACTGAAGACTAAATGGAATGAAATTACTTCAGTAGTTTAGTCTGAGAGATTTCATTTGAAAATAAGAAAAAAAACAACTTCTTGTCTATCAGAAAAAATACAATACTAACAAGGAATGCTTAAGGGGAAAGTAGATTTTCTTTCTCTAAGATTGTCAAGCAGAGAAATGGCATTTGATCCCAATGATTTAGTAATTCAGCTACTTAATAGCAGAGTTCCAGTCAAAGTAATCTTCCAAAATCTGTGGAAAAAAAGATTTTGGAACAGATAATGGAACCTCTCAAGTTCTATATCAGGGAATCTAGAACTGAAAGTTTTATAGATCAAGCCAGTCAGTTAGAGTTTGTGAGATCTTCTCATGGAAGTAAAGCTTTCCTGGAGTTGTTGTCCAAGGGTAGATAGTCAAAGTCATGAGTTCGAATATATGTTTGAAATTGGCAGATCTTTAGAGGGAAAAGCAGAGAGTTTGGATATATGTGCCATGAGCCAATGTTTCAAACTTAGTGGAGATTTAGTGTTTACATCTAAATGGGATGCAAAGGGTTGATAAAAGAGGTAAGAACATCAGTCACTGGAGGTGCAGGAAGGCAGGCAGCCAGTATTGAGATGATTTGACAGAAATATTGAATATCTAATAATAGATACCCTGAAACTCAAGGGAAGGAAATCTACAGGTATGGTGAGGATATGGGAACATAGAAACAAACAGCTGGATAAATCATTACAAAGTTCTTAAGATTCAATAGTCCATGTTTTACACAAATCAGGTCATGCTCCTCTTCTCTACTAAAACCTTCAATGGCTCACTACATGTCATTGAATAAAGTTCTATCTCCTTTGCTTGACATTTAAGATTTTTCCACAATCTGACATGACCTTTCCTTTCAAACTATGTCTCACAGGGCTTCCTTCCATGAAACTTGGATTTTCTATGTCCTCTCAAAACAAGCTGTATGCTTTTCTAATTCAATGACTTTCTTCATGCTAGTTCACATGACTAGAATGCCTTTCCTTTCCCTCTTTATTCACTGAATTCTAATTCATTCTTTAAAGTACAATTCAAATATGAATTCTTCCAGATTTTCCCAGATATCTCAGTCCTTCTCCATTTCCCTTAATTTTTGACCTGACATTGGATACCATTTAATACATTTATTATATACTGTTTCATTTTCTGGCCATAATAACACACACACACACACACACACACACACACACACACACATATATATATATATATATATATATATATATATATATATATATATACCAATTAACAATAATGGTCAACTAGATCTATATCCCAAAAAGATCAAATAAAAGGGAAATAACCTGTTTCTATAAAATTAATTATGGCAAAATATTGGGAAATTGAGAGAATGTCTATCAATTGGGGAATACCTAAAGAAGTTGTGGCATGTGATTATGATGGAATATTACTTTGCTGTAAGAAATAATGAGCAGATTTGTCTCAGGAAAACCTTGGGAAGACTCAAATGAGCTGATGGGAAATGAAGGGAGTAGAAATGGGAGAACATTTACCATAATAACAGCAGTATTGTAAAAATAATCAATTGTGAAGGACATGGATACTTTGATAAAGACAATGATTCAAAATAGTTCCAAAGGAACTATGATGAAAAATGCTATCCATCACCACAGAGTGAACTAATAAACTCTTAACATAAATTGAAACATAATTATTAAAACTTTATTTTTATCTCTCTGTTTTATTTTGCCGTGTGGCTATATGTTTTACATAATTTCAAATGTATAATCAATATCATATTTCTTGCCTTCTAAAGGAGTAGGGAAGGGTCAAAATGGTAGAAGAGAATCTGGAGCTCAAACTTTTTTAAAAAATCATATTTTAAAAATGTGATTGCAAAATATATAATTAAATAAATAATATATTTGATTTTAAAAATATTTTCCAACTAAAGTTAAAAAAATTAACATTCCTTTTTAAAAATGGATTCCAAATTTTATCCCTCCATCCCTACCCTTCCCTTTTATTGAGAATGCAAGAAATTTGATATAGACTATACATGCGCAGTCCTACAAAGTATGTTTCCGTAATACTCATGTTGTGAAAAAAAACAGACTAAAAAATCATAAGGAATTTTTAAAAGAATGATTTGGTTTGCCTTTAGACTCCATTAGTACTTTCTCTACAGGTGGCTAGCTTTTTAATTTCTTTTTGTCGTCAGTCCTTCAGAATTGTCTTAGATCATTGTATTGCTAAGAATAGCTGTCATTCACAGTTGATCATCATACAATATTGCTATTAATACATACAATAACCTCCTAGTTTTACTCACTTTACTTTCCATCAGTTCATGTAAGTCATTCCAAAGCATCCTGCTCATCATTTTTTATAGAATAAAAATATTCCATCACAAATATATATATATATATATATATATATATATATATATATATATCACAACTTTTTCAGCTATCCTCCACTTGATGAGCATCTCCTCAAGTTCCAAATCTACTACCAAAGGAGTGACTATAAATATTTTTGTACATATAGGTGCTTTTCTCTTTTTTATAAAATCTCTTTGGAATACAACATAGTAGTAGTATTGCTGGGTCAAAGTGAATGCAGTTTTCTAGCCCTTTGGGTGTAGTTCAAAGATATCTCTCCAGGATGGTTGGATCAGCCCAGAGCTCTACCAACAGAACATTAGTATCCCAATTTCCCCACATATCCTCCAACATTTATCATTTTACTTTTGCTATCATATTAGCCATTCTGATAGGTCTCAGAATTATTGTAATTTGCATTTCTCTAAGCCAACAGCAATTTAGAATATTTTTATATGACTATAGATGAATTTCATTTCTTCTAAAAACTCCCTGTTCATATCCTTTGGTCAGTTATCAGTTGAGGAATGATGTGCTCTTGTAGATTTTATTCAGATCTCTACATATTTGAGAAATGAGGCCTTTACCACTCATATGTCCTGTAAAATCCATGCCCCTCCCAGTTTTCTGTTTTCCTTCTAATCTTTGCTGCATTGATTTCATTTGTGCAAATACTTTTTAATTTAATGTAATCAAAATTATTCATTTTACATCCCATAATGCTCTCTTTTTTGTTTGCTCATAAATTCTTTCCTCATCCATATATCTGACAGGTAAACTATCCTATTCCATGCTCCTCTTATCTGCTTATGGCACCAATCTTTATGCCTCAATCATGTACCTATCTTGGTATATAGTATGTGATTTTGATCTATACCAGGCCTGTACAACACACATACCATGGGCCACTGGCTATCAAAGTGGTACATGGACCAGATGCTTTATAGGCCTGTTTTAAATTCTCTACATTTTTCGCAGGCTACCCAAAATCCTTTGGCAGCTATAAGCAGTGGAGGCCATAAGAAGCCCTTGATGTTGTGCAGGTCTGATCTATACCTATTTTCTCCTTTCCAATTTTCACAGCAGTTTTTGATATTTTGAATTAGTTCTTGTTTTAAAAGCTACCAAATATCATGCTACTATGGCAATTTATTAATACTGTGAATTGTCAATTCAAAATTTGATTTGAGGAATTTTTAAAACTGTTTGAAGGGGAATGTTAGGTGAGTTTAACTGGGTGTTTGTCTCTAATCTGCCATCTTGGCTCTGCCCCTCCAATATCAAACAATATTGATGCTTAGGGTTGCAATGGGTTGTCAACAGGGAAATTAAGTTTATTAAGGATAGTGATGGTGTTATGGATAAAGATGAAGAATATAAGTCAGTTATAAAAATAATCTAGGAGACTAATTATGGGTAGAGATACAGATTTTGCTTCAATTTACCAAACATTTATTAATTAGACTCTAGGTAGTAGGCACTATTTCCTTTAGCTCTGCCTCCTTCCTTCCCCATCCTCTGTATTTTTGTACCCTAACTGAAATACACATCCCTCAAAGATCATGTAGCTTCTTGTGTCCAGTCCTGGGGGTGTGTCACTTTCTCCTCTTTTCTGCAGCATACTTGGAGAAGAGGAAGTGAAGGACTTCTCTTCTCCTTAATACTTATCTGTTAACATGTTTCTTCCCTGTATCATTTGAAATGATATATATGCTAGCTGACACTCCAGAAATTTTTTGAGGGTGAATTTGGGAGAGTTCAAATGACTCTATGCCTTGACTCTACCATCTTGTCTTCACCTTTTAAAATATATTTTAAAAATAATACCTAGTATTAGTATAACACATTTGAAGGTTTAAAAACTGTAACCTACATGAGAATAGAAACTGTGTCATGTATAGATCTTATAATATGATGCTCTGTACACAGTAGGTACTTAACATATATTTATTAACTGAATTCCTCCTTTTTTTTCACCCAAAGATCTGTGTCCTCAATGGTGGAATTGAAAACAAATTGGATTTAGAGTAAGAAAACAAATTGGTTTAAAGTACATAGACCAATTGCTTAACTTCTCAGTCTTTTTTAATCACTTCATATATGAGTGAATTTTACTGGATGGCCTTGAGAATTTCTTCTAGCTTAGACCCTATCTATGAATCTTAACTTGAAGGTGTCAAATACATCATCAACAGGATGCATGTGGTTCCCAATAAGCCTCAATGCAAACAAAACTGATAAACCGTGTTGAGAAATATTTAACAAAATAAATAAAAATTCAATAAAACATAAATAATATTAACATATGGTTTTCTAAGTCATTATGTCACCCACAGGACCCTCATCTATGGTTTAGTGAACCTGTTTCTACTTGAGTTTGCTCCCACTGATCTGTAACAGAAACTACTACTCCTAAAAATAATAATAGTGGCTAGAATTTATTTAGCACTTTAAGGTTTACAAAGTACTATACAAATATCACATTTTATCTTCACAACAACTTTTAAGAGTAGATGCTATTATTATTTCCATCTTGCAGATGAGAAATTGAGGCAAACAGAAGGTTAAGTGACTTACTTGTCCAGGGTTACACAGCTAATAAGATTTTGATGACAAACGTAAATTGAGGTCAAACTTGATTCCACCCTGTTTTCCATTCATTTTACCAACTAGCTAGCTAAGTATAAGAACCGTCCATGTAAAAATCCCTAGCTCTCTTAATCTGGGTTTTTATTGCATTGCTCTAGCTTCTTGCTCTGTTTTGTGGTGTAGTTTAGATTTAGGTCCCTTTATTTTTAGATGTATGTTGATGTTTGATTCAAACTATAATCTCCCCCTATGGTTATCATTCCCTCATTTTTAGTTTGATATCATATTATATAATGGGAAAAAACTTTAAAGATAGTAAAGAAACTAAAGCCTTGAGATATTCAGTGATTTGCCTGAGGCTGCACAGAGAGCCAGTGGCAGCTGACCACACACTGACTTCAAGGCTATATAAGAACATACTATTTGAACTGGACTTAGTAGTCAGTCAAGAGCACCTACTCTTTGCCAGGTACTCTACTAAGTTCTGAGGGGGTTGATGGGGGGTAAAATTAGAAAAAAAAGAAAGAAAATCCCTTCCCTCAAGTTGTTTACAGTCTACTAGAGGAAGTCAGTTTATAAAAGGAAGATTAAAAGCAGTGGGGGAAAGAACGTCCCTGACCCCACAGGCATGTTGGAAGTCAGGCCAAAAAGTGAAGTTGGAAACTAACAATGTGTTTGGCTTAGGAGTTCTCTTTAAAGGAGGCTTGCAGGGTTCTTGATTCTGTTCCCCAGCCCTTCAGAGGACAACAAGTCTTCATGGTACTGATGAAGTTTGAGCACCAAAGCTGCTATACTTTCACAGGATGATGTTTCCTAGTGAGATTTCCTTGGATTATGCTGATGGTGCAATCCTCTCCAATGAGAAAGGAGAACTGATGAAAGAAGACTTGGTTTGGCCACATTAACCCAATTTAAATCTCCCTAATGTTACTTAGTTTATTTATCTGTCTCACTTCCCTTGAGGCCACTACAGCCTATAATTGACACCTAACTCAATTCAATCTGGAGCTAGCCAATGTAGCAGAAGAGACATTAGTCTCAGAATACAGTAGAACATGGTTTTGTGCAATATTCTTGGTGATAATGATCAACCTCATTTACCCCCTACTTTTTTTCTCTGAATTATGGATCTATGGATCTATATTATTAAAAAATTATTTAAATTATGGAAAAAAATGTATCAGCCTTTATAGCAAATAAACAATATGACCTTGGGTTTTCTTTTGTACAGTCCTAAGTAAATCTAAAAGACATTAGAATGTCTTATGTTAAAGTAGTTCTCAATCTGTTGGTATTGACTTTGCCTACTTTGACAGACTAGAGTGAAGATTTTTTCTGCCTCCAAGGTTATTATTTGCTTATTTTTAAGAGTCTTCCTATAACCCAATCAGTGCTCCCTCCATTTGTCTCTGATTAATTTTGTGCAAATGAAGTCACCAGGGATATGTTTGGTCAGAAGAAAACTGTAACACCATAATTACAGGTTTGTGATTCGATTTGCATGAAGGAAACAAAAATTCTTTCAATTCATCTTGAAATTTTACTGTACTAAAAACCATACTTTAAAGAAGATCATTAAATGTCCAATACTTTTGTCAGAGCTTGATTGACAGGTGTTCTGCTCTCAATATTCCTTTACCAGTCAAAACTATTCTAAACCCTTCTGCTTGTAATTTCAAAGGCCAATGGTGTTAACTATTTATTAGACTGAGATGGTTTCCATACCCCTTTGAGCTGAAAGGTTGAATAAGAATTTCTAGTTTTCCAAGTCTCTGAGACAAGAGACATTCTGATTGATGTGCCATTCAGTGAAAATGGACTAGTAAAGCAGGTCAGTCAGTCAGTATGTTTATTAATTAAACTAGTCTGTAAGTTCCTGAATAATGTTTCTATTAAAGAGAATCTTTGCATTTGGAGTAATATGTGCTAACAGACTTCAATGAGTAAGCAATAATGTGTATGTTTGAAAAGACATAAAAGAAGTTTTTAGAAGTACTAGATTGGAAAAGAAGTTAGTCTAGTCATATATCAAAAGTGAAGGGTGGGCAACCTGAGTGATGTAATATTATTTAGAAGTCAAATCAAGTCAATAAGGATTTATTTTGTTTTATAAAGAGGAAACAAAAAGATCTCTAAGACTGCATCGATTATTTATGGAAGACTTATGAGAACATATGGATACAAATCACACACTAATGTTGAGATGGCATGAAGTGACTGTTATTTCCAGAAGTATAAGACTGCCTCACGTATAAAATTGCAAAACCATTGTAGTGTTTGAATAGTTTCTACCAGGTATGAATTTGATCATCTCAGTAATTCTGCAACACAAAACTATGTCTCAGATCCACCTATCCTGCACCCAAATCTGCTGACCTCCAATCATACGTTTCCAATTGCCTTCCAGACATCTCCAACTGGAGATGTCCAGTAGATATCTTAAATCCAATATGTCCAAAACAGAACTCATTGCCTTTCCCCCTAAACTGTACTTTCCATATTTTGTCAATTACTTTAGAGGGCAACATCATCCTTCTAATTCCACTGACTCACAATCTAGGAGTTACCCTGGACTCTATTCTCTCTCTCACACACACACACACCCACATACCAAATTTATTGCTAAGGTTTGTCAGTTTTGCTTTTGTAACAACTCTTGAATACTCTCACCAACAATCTAGTGCAAGTCATCACAACTGGACTACTGTAATAGCCTCCTTTGGATCTGCTTGCCTTAAATCTCTTCTCACTCCAATGATGTTTTCTTTCAAACACTAAAGTGGTTTTCCCAAAGTGCAGGTTCAAACATGTTACTCCTATACTTAATAAATTCCAGTGGCTGCCTATTTCCTCGAGAATCAAATGCAAAATATTGTTAGGCATTCAGAAATACTTATAACCTTGCCCCCTCTTGCCTTCCCAGTCTTCTCATATCATATCTTTGACATGTACTCTTTGATCCAGTGACACTGGTCATCTGTCTGTTCCATGAACAAGGCACTCTATCTTTTGCCTTTAGGAATTTTTATGGGCCATCTCACTTAGGTGGAATACTTTCCCTACTGACATCTATTGCTTCCTTTAAGTCCTAATTAAAATCCCATCTGTTATGGAAAACTCCTATCATCTCTTAATTTCAGGGCCTTTCCTCTTTTAGTTATTTCCTATTTATCCTTTATATAGTAATTTTTGTATATATTTGATTTCATTCATTGAGGGCAGAGATTGACTTTTGCTTCTTTTTCTATGTATCCCTAGCACTTAGCACAGTGCATGGACCATAATTGGCATTTAATAAATGTTTATTGATTGATTCATGTCAATGAACTAGCAAATATAAAGATAAATTAGAAAACTTTATAGAGGATGTGGAATTTGAGCTAGAATCTTAATGATAGATAAGATGTGGCAAAGTTAAAGACTGTTAGACACGTTTAAGTTGGAGAAAATACTGTGAGAAATATATAAATGAAAAGAACTTTTAAATAGCAACAGTGAATAAATGAATGCATTTGATTTGACTAAAGATCTTGGAAAGTAAGTAGTTAAAAATAAAGTTGGGAATATAGAGAAAGACTAGATGACAAAGGACCTTGGTATCAAGTTGAGAAATTTGCATAACAAACAGTTAAAATCAAAGTTAGAGTTAGGTCAGTTATGTGGTGATGAAGTTATTAACTGAAATGATATCTTTGAGAATGGAAACAGATGAACAGATCTGGACAAAAAAATGGATAAGACAAGACCTATATCCAAGTGAAATGAAATGAATGTTGAGAGCCCCTGAAAAAATGTTAAATAAAGGTTGGTTGAAGGAAACTGAAATGCTTAAGGAAAGAGAAAAGTTTTAGGAACAGAACAGAATCTAATTAGTCCAAAAGCAAAGCTGAGATGGCAGAGAGAGGAAGCAGAAAATTCACCTCTTTCAATATTCACCTCCATACAACTTTAAAAAAAAAAAAAAAACCAAACATTTCAAGTCAAACTCTAGAGCAGCACAGCCAATGTAAGGTAAAATGGAGACATTTTCCAGCCCAACACAACTTAGGAGGTGGGAGGGAGAGATCTGTGACACTGGGTTGGGGGCTGACCTGGAGCACACATAGCAACAGCGCAAAATGTGGGCCTTGAAAGCGGCTGTGATATCAGCATTAGCAACTTCAGGAACTCTTAGCCCAGAGATGGTAAGACATTAGACAAGTGGTCATAAAGAGCGAATAAGGAATCCACCTAGTACTAGCTTTGGGTGCAGAATCAGGTGCTCTTTACCAATTCCACTACTTACATAAAAGTTTGGTCTCCTTTGGAGAACTCTTGTACCTTCAAGAGAACCAGGGCCCTTCTTAATAAGCATCAGAGCACAAACCAGGAGGAGAGTGAACACAATTATCCTCAAATCACACCAACTTCAAAGCACCAAAAACTTTCAGCCCCCCAGAACTATTAAATCTATGAACTATGAAACTATGAAAACTATGAAAGCTGCAGGGTAAAAAAGCCTAAAACTTGGGAGGCTGATCCTATCTGCCACCAGGCAGCAGAGTCTGACAATAATATAATAAAATTCAAATTCAAGAAATAGCCTGTGAAGAATGAGCACATAAAAAGGGAAAAATTTGATTATAAAAAGTTAGTATGGTAATAGGAAATATTAAGACCCAATCTGAGAAGATAATGATGTGAAAACAGGTGAAAGTAAGGCCTCAAAGAAAAATGGATATTGGACACATGCCCCAGAAGAATTACTAGAAGAGCTAAAGTAAATTTAAAAAAAAATCAAATCAGAGTCGTGGAGTGGGAAATGAAAATGGGAAAAGAAATGAGAATGATTGAAGAAAATTATAAAAAGAGAACTTACAGCTCTATAAAGAAGGTACAAAAAATGCTAAAGAAAATAACACCCTAAAAATTGAATTGGCAAAATTGTAATGGAAATACAAATATCGCTGAAGAAATGTATATGTAAATGTATATGTATTGTATATGTGTGTGTATATATATATATATATATGTATATATATATATATATTTAAAAAGCAAATTGATCAAATGCAAAAAGATGTTGAAAAGCTCATTAAAAAACAATCCCTTAAGAACAGAATTGTGCAGAGGGGGAGGAGGCAAGATGGCAGAGTAGAAAGATTCATATATAATAGCTCCTAACCCACAGCCCATAAAATACCTGCAAAGAAAAACTCCCAACAAATTCTGGAGCAGCAGAATCCACTCAACAACAGAGCAGAGATTTCTGCTCCAGAGAGACCTGCAAAACCAACACCAAAGGTCAATCCCACACTGGACCTGGAGTAGAGCCCAGCCCTGCCTTGGACACATGGGACTGAGAGGAGCAGATCCAAGCAGGCTTCAGGGACGGAATCTCCAGCAGCAGCACAGTCCCCTCCATCCACAGGCACCAAAGGTCAGTGAGAGAGCCTTTTTGGCTGGCCGAGAGGGAAGCAGGGTGTCTCCATAACTCAGGCCCCCTCAGGAGACAGCAGCAGAGGCAGCAGCAGACAGGGTCACCCAAAGTAGGCAGGAGCTCAGATTCATTGTCGAAGATCTCCACATAAATCCCCTGAGGGAACTGAGCCCCTGATGGGCCCTTCCCCCACCTAAACCCCTGGAGGGATCTGAGCCCTGTGTGGTAGCCCTTCCCCCCACTCTAGCAGGTGAATTTAATCTCACATTGAATATCAGCCCCCCCACCTCCAAAAGCTCTGAGGCTGGGAAGCAGCATTTCAATCTCAGCACCAATCACTAGCTGGGCAGATCTGGAGGTGAGTGGGGTGTGGAGAGGAATCTCAGAAGTCAAGGAATTGGCTGGGAAAATGCCCAGAAAAGGGAAAAAAATAAGACCATAGAAGGTTACTTTCTTGGTGAACAGATATCTCCTCCCATCCTTTCAAATGAAGAAGAACAATGCTTACCATCAGGGAAAGAAATAGAAGTCAAGGCTTCTCTATCCCAAACACTGAAAACAAATATTCAATGGGTTCAGGCCATGGAAGAGCTCAAAAAGGATTTTGAAAATCGAGTTAGACAGGTGGAGGAAAAACTGGGAAGAGAAATGAGAGAGATTCAAGAAAAGCATGAAAAGTGGGTCAATACCTTCCTAAAGGAGGCCCAAAAGAATGCTGAAGAAAAAAAACTTTGAAAAATAGACTAACTCAATTGGCAAAAGAGTTTCAAAAAGCCAATGAGGAGAAGAATGCTTTCAAAAGCAGAATTAGCCAAATGGAAAAAGAGGTTCAAAAGCTCACTGAAGAAAATAGTTCTCTCAAAATTAGAATGGAACAGATGGAGGCTAATGACTTTATGAGAAACCAAGAAATCACAAAACCAAACCAAAAGAATGAAAAAATGCAAGAGAATGTGAAATATCTCATTGGAGAAAACAACTGACCTGGAAAATAGATCCAGGAGAGACAATTTAAAAAATATGGGACTACCTGAAAGCCATGAAGAAAAAAAGAGCCTAGACATCATCTTTCATGAAATTATCAAGAAAAATTGCCCTGATATTCTAGAACCAGAGGACAAAATAAGTCTTCAAGGAATCTACCAATCACAGCCTGAAAGAGATCCAAAAAGAAAAAACTCCTAGGAACCTTGCCAAATTCTGGGAATTCCCAGGTCAAGGAGAAAATATTGCAAGCAGCTAGAAAGAAACAATTCAAGTATTGTGGAAATACAATCAGGATAACACAAGACCTAGCAGCTTCTACATTAAGAGATCAAGGGTAGTGGAATAGGATATTCCAGAAGTCAAAGAAACTAGGACTAAAACCAAGTATCACCTATCCAGAAAAACTGAGTATAACACTTCAGGGGAAAAAAATCTTCATTCAATGGAATAGAGGACTTACAAGCATTCTTGATGAAAAGACCAGAGCTGAGAAGAAAATTTGACTTTCAAATATTTTTTTTTTTTTTTTAATTAATTTATTTATTTATTTTACATTCATTTTCACAAATTTTTGGGTTCCAAATTTTCTCCCTTTTTCTCCCCTCCCCCCACCCCAATACCCCAAGCAATCTAATTTTCCCTATCTCCAATCTGTCCTCTCTTCTGTCATCCCTCCCTTCCCTTGTCTCTATCTTCTCTTTTCTCCTGTAGGGCCAGATGACTTTCTATTCCTCATTAACTGTATGTCTTCTTTCCTAGTTTGCAACAGCAATACTAAACAATTGTTCCTAAAACTTTGAGTTCCAAATTCTCCCCATCCCTCCCTCCCCACCCATTTCCCTTTGGTACGGCAGGCAATTCATTATAGGCCATATCTGTGTAGCTTTGCAAATGACCTTCCTGATAGTCCGTGTTGTGTAAGACTAACTGAATTGCCATCCCTCCTCACCTGCCCCTCATTGTTTCTCTTTGATCCTGTCCCTCCCCAAGTGTTGACTTTCAATTACTCCCTCCTCCCTTTGCCCTCCCTTCCATCATCCCCCCCCAATATCTCCTTCTCCCCCGCTTTCTTATACTGTAAGATAGGTTTTCATACCAAAATGAGTGTGCATTTCACTCCTTCGTTTAGTCAAATGTGATGAGGGTAAAACTTTTGTTTGTTTGTTTGTTTTTTTTTCTTCAGCTCTCCTCTTTTTCCCTCCACTAAAAACATCTCCTACTTGCCTCTTAAATGACATATAGTTACCCCCCTTCCATTTCTCCCTCTTTCTCCTCTCACTACATTTCTCTCTCATCATTTACCTTAATTCCTTTTAAGGTATGGTCCCCATCCTATTCAGTTCAATCTGTGCTCTCTGTCTCTGCATGTGAATGCATGTGTGTATGTGTGTGCATGCGTGTACATGTGTATGTGTGGTCCCACCAACCACCCAGATACTGAAAAGTTTTAAGAGTTAGAAATATTGTCCCTTCCATGTATGAATGCAAACAGTTCATTTCTGGTAAGTCCCTTAATACTTCTCCTTGCTGTTTACTTTTGCCATGCTTCCTCTCATTCTTGTGTTTGAAAGTCAAATTTTCTTTTCAGCTCTGGTTTTTTTCATCAAGAATGATTGAAAGTCCTCTGTTTCATTGAAAGACCATATTTTTCCCTTGAAATATTATACTCAGTTTAGCCGGGTAGGTGATTCTTGGTTTGAGTCCTAGTTCCTTTGCCTTCTGGAATATCCTATTCCACGCCCTTCGATCCCTTAATGTAGAAGCTGCTAGATCTTGGGTTATCCTGATTGTATTACCACAGTACTGGAATTGTTTGTTTCTGGCTGCTTGCAAGATTTTTTCCTTGAGCTGGGAGTTCTGGAATTTGGCCACAATGTTCCTAGGAGTTTCTCTTTTTGGATCTCTTTCAGGTGGTGATCGATGGATTCTTTCAATACTTATTTTGCCCTCTGGTTCTAGAATGTCAGGGCAGTTTTCCCTTGATAATTTCATGCAAGACGATGTCTAGGCTCTTTTTTTGATCATGGCTTTCAGGTAGTCCCATAATTTTTAAGTTGTCTCTCCTTGATCTATTTTCCAGGTCAGTTGTTTTTCCCATGAGATATTTCACATTCTCTTCCATTTTATTGTTCTTTTGGTTTTGTTTGGTGATTTCTTGGTTTCTCATAAAATCATTAGACTCCATCTGTTCCATTCTAATTTTGAGAGAACTATTAAATTCAGTGAGCTTTTGAGCCTCTTTTTCCATTTGGCTCATTTTGCTTTTGAATGCATTCTTCTCCTCATTGGCTTTTTGAACCTCTTTTGCCAATTGAGTGAGCCTATTTTTCAGGGTGTTAATTTCCTCAGCATTTTTTTGGGTCTCCTTTACCAAGATATTGACCTTTTTTTCATACTCTTCTTGCATCTTTGTCATTTCTTTTCCCAGTCTTTCCTCCACCTGTCTAACTTGCTTTTCAAAATCCTTTTTAAGCTCTTCCAAGGCCTGAGCCCACCCAACAACCCCCCTGGGGTGTCTGGGGTACTGAGGCCCCGCCCTCCACATCTTTCCCTGATGGGAAAAATACGTTCTCGTCCTCCCCATCAGATCCGAAGGTCGGGATCATTTGCATTTGTTGGAAAAAACTCTCTCAAGTCTTATTTTTCTTCCCCTTTCTAGGCATTTTCCCAGCCAGTTACTTGACTTCTGAGATTCCCTTCCACCCCCCGCCTGGATCCGCCCAGCCAGCGCCTGGCCTCTGAGATTCAAATGGGCTTTCCTCCTGCTGGCTGTCAATCAGTGAGCTTTAGTTCAGGTGCTGGGGCGGGGCCAGGGCTGTCTCCGAGACTCTGATCCCTCGGGGGGGCTTTATGCAGCGACTCTCAAGAATGGAGCGGGTGGGGGGCGGGGTGGGGGGGCCCGCCTCCCAATCTCAGCTCCCCTGGGGGGTCCCGAGCAGAAGTCTTCAGCAAACAGAGCGGGGCGGGGGGCAGGGCCGTTTCCCAGGCTCAGCTCCGTCAGGTTTTATGCGGGAATCTTCCGTAATGAAGATCCCGCCCTGCAGCTGGGGGATTCCTGAGTCCCGGGCCGCTGCCCGCCTCAGCCCCAGCCCACGCCTCTGCCGCCACCCGCTTCCTGCCCCCGTCCCCGCCGCCGCCGCTTCCCTCCGAGGGGGCCCGAGTCACGGAGGCTCCCTGCTTCCCCTCTCCTTCAGCGCGGCCTCTCTCACTGACCTGCTTCTGTGGGCGGAGGGACTTTCCCGGCTGCTTCAGCTTCCGTCTCTGAAGCCTGCTCGGATTCGCTTCTCTGAGGCCTCGGCCAGGGCAGCGCTGGGGGTCGGGTTTTACTCTCCGGGGCGCGCCGGACCCTGGGGACGGGTCTTGAGGGCTCCCTGGGACGGAAATCTCCTCCACTCCTGCCTCTGCACACCTTGCACTCACCCAGAATCTATGGGGGACTCTTTCTACACCAATTCCATGGGCTTTGGTTTCGGAGCTCGTAAACGTGCGTCCTTCTACTCCGCCATCTTGGCTCCGCCCCTTGACTTTTCAAATATAAGAATGAAAAGAAGCATGAAAAGGTAAACAGCAAAGAGAGGCCATAAGGGACTTACTAAAGTTGAACTGTTTACATTCCTACATGGAAAGACAATATTTGTAATTCTTGAAACTTTTCAGTATCTAGGTAGTTGGTGGGACTACACACACACACACACACACACACACACACACACACACACTCGCACACACTCGCACACGCACATGCACACCCACACACGTGCATGCACACACAGAGACAGAGAGCACAGAGTGAACTGAATAGGATGGGATCATATCTTTAAAAAATGGAGTTAAGCAGTGAGAGAGAAATGTATTGGGAGGAGAAAGGGAGAAATGGAATGGAACAAATTATCTCTCATAGAAGAGGCAGGCAGGAGACTTTTTAGTGGAGGGAAAGAGAGGGTAGCTGAGAGAAAAACATGAAGTTTACTCTCATCACATTCGACTAAAGGAAGGAATAAAATGCACACTCATTTTGGTATGAAAACTTATCTTACAATACACGAAAGTGGGGGAGAAGGCGATAAGCAGGGTGGGGAGGATGGTGGAATGGAGGGCAATGGGAGGAGGGAGCAATCTGAAATCAACACTCTTAGGGAGGGACAGAATCAAAAGAGAGAATAGAAGCAATGAGGGGGAAGATAAGATGGATGGAAATCTAGTTAGTCTTATACAATATTACTATTATGGAAGTCATTTGCAAAACTACACAGATATGGCCTATATTGAATTGCCTGCCTTACCAAAGGGAATGGGTGGGGAAGGAGGGATGGGGAGAAGTTGGAACTCAAAATTTTAGGAACAATTGTCAAATATTGTTCTTGCTACTAGGAAATAAGAAATACAGGCAATCGCAGATAGAAAGTTATCTGGCCCTATAGGACAAAAGGGAAGATGGGGACAAGGGAAGGGAGAGATGATAGAAGAGAGGGCAGATTTGGGGATTAGAATGCTTGGTGTATTGGGGTGGGTGAGGGGACAAATGGGGAGAAAATTTGGAACCCAAAATTTTGTGAAAATGAATATAAAAAGTTAAATAAATAAATTAAAAATAAATAAATAAAGGAATGGAATTGTGCTAGTAGAAACTATTGAGACATCAAGAAGCAATAAAAGAGTCAAAAAATTAAAAAGAATTGAAAATGTCACAAAAAAGTGACTTGGAAAATGAATTAAGGAGATATAATTTTAGAATTATTGGAGTGCCTGAAAGCCATGAACAAAAATATTTTACACACCATATTTCCAGAAATTATGAAGGAAAACTGCCCCAATATCTTAGAATCAGCAAGCTTCTCTGACATAAAGCTATCATTTCTCAAATATAGAGTGAACTGATTCAAATTTAAAAGAATATGAGTTATTGCCCAATTGATAGTCAAAGTATTTTAACAGTTTTGAGAAGAAATCAAAGCTATTATAGATCTATGGGAACATATTCTAAATCACTATTGTTTAAAGAAATGCAAATTGAAACAACTCTGAGGTATCACCTCACACCTATTAGACTGACTAGAGTAACAGAAAAGAAAAATGACAAAAGTTACAAATATTGGAGGGGATGTGAAAAAATTGAATGCACTGTTGTTGAGTTGATCTCACTTAATTACTCTTCAGAGCAATTTGAAAAGTTTCTCAGAATTTGTATCTGTCCTGTCTTGACAATCTGACTTTACATATTTGCTTTGATTTACTTGAGAATTATTTTGAGTTTTCACTTCAGATTTTCGATCTGATTCAGTTAGAGTTTATTTCCTTGTTATAGCTTTGGTATCTAAACTTGGAGCCCCATTATGTCATCTGGTTCTAATACATGGCATAATCTTGCATCTTCGTCTGTCACCACCTCCCTGTCCTCATACCACCTTATTCCACTGTTCCTCTGACCAGCTGGATTGAACCTTAAAGTAGTAACATCTACCTCACAGACCCCTATACTAGGAATTGACTCTCATTCTTGAACTAAGTTCTTCACAGAATGTGATAGCTTTGACTCAGAAAAGTTCCTGTTCTGCTACTCTCCTCCAGAATAGTATTGCTGAGACTTTATTTGTATAAAGGATGTCATCAAAGAAATGCATAATTAGGCAAAATAATGGACTGATCATTTTGAGAGAGCAAGGAATAGCTAAAGGACAGCACTCATGTGCCTTTTGTGTCCAGACAATTTCTAAAAAGCCCAACCAACATCCCTATCATGTAAGGCAAAGGCTTCCTGGAAGATTTATGTGAAAACATAAATGAGTTCCCTGCGATAGGCAGGCATGAATAGATTGGGATTTGATTCATTATAGAGAATCCCCACATGGATAAGATTACAGATCCACTGGTGTATTAGAGTGATGTACCACATGGGTAATGAGTAAATAATCCAGAAAGTGTATGATAGAAAAGTCTTTGGAACTATTACTAAAAAAGGTCAAGGCACCTACTTGGCATGGTAAAAAAGCACTTCACATGAAGTCGGGAATACTCAAATTTGAATCCTCTCTCAGGCAGATATTAACAGCCTCAGTTTCCCCAAGTAGAAAATAAGGATGATAATAATAGCAGCTACTTCATTGGTTTGTTAGGATTGAATTATACATGTAAAGTGTTTCAAAAGCACTGACATACTCTCTGAACTATACTTATTTTAATTTTATAAACCATCTCCCTTCTTTCTTTCTTCCACTTTTCCTACCCTCCCACCAGTAACAGCCATCAACTATTTAAAGACCAAAAAACATTGAGTTCCCTAAGCAGCTGCAGATCCCCTTGAACAGGAATTCCATCCAACTGTTTCAGAGGGAAAAAATACAGCACCATTAACACTGAGGAAACAAAAGAGAAACCATCCTGAATTAATATATTATGGAAGAAATGGTAATTATTTGATCCATAGGTTCCCAACGCCTCACAGCTCTAATGTCTTTTGGAACTGCTACATGCTGTGAGCAGTACATACAGAATAGAATACCAAATGAGGTTCTGTCAAGGGCTTAGGAGTTTGTGTGGGGAAAAAAAAAAGCAGAATTTCTGTACTATTTAAGAATGAATCAGTCAAGTATTTTATTTCCAAGGTCCAGAAATCAGTTCAAGTCTATTTTCTGCTGAGTATTATCACGTTTATTAGGAAAGAAAATATGAAGAGATCCAAATGGATCAGTCACATTTCAACGAACTTCTTAAAAAAGGGCTGAAAGAAACAAGATTTTTATCCCCTAAGCACCTGTAATATTTCTTTAAAGATCTATATTAGCTCCTTTCCCAGAATATGGACAGTTCCTTCAGTCATTCGCTCTTTCCCTATCCTTTTAATTGTTTTCTTTACATTTTTCTATTTGCTTTGCTGTAAGTCAGTCACATAGATTTTATTTTCTTTCTTTCTTTCCTTTCTTTCTTTCTTTCTTCTTTCTTTCTTTCTTTCTTTCTTTCTTTCTTTCTTTCTTTCTTTCTTTCTTTCTTCTTCTTTCTTTCTTTTTTTACTACTTGAGAGAAACAGATGACACAATGAGCACATCACAGTCAAAGTCCTTGGGCATATTTCATAGGCAAATCATGTTCTGGTCTTTGTGACATAAAATCATCCTGGTTTTAACGTATTAGAGCTCAATGAAAGCATAATGATAAGTGCCCAGCTAGTTCATTAAATTCACCAGATAGAAGAGAGCTAATGTTTTCCTGTATACTCTCAGGAGTAAGAAATTAGGTTGGGTCAAAACTCCTTTAGCTGTGTTTCACAGTACAAGAAAAAAAGATACTTGATTAGCTTTGTGGGAAATATCGTTAATTTGTTTTCTGATGAAAAAGACATGCTATAGGTCAATTTGAACAGTAATGATAGATTGATTGCTTGATTTTAGGGATGTTAAGAGGATAACCAATTTTATATTCCCTTATCTTCAGCATCCTAGGTTAAACAAGCCTGGCCTAGGATTTTCACTAAATTAGAAATACAAATCTTATCTCCTTTTGATTGTTCAATATAAACATCCCCACTCTTTCAATCCCTTTCTGTCAGTTGTAGGTCACAGTAATCTCTACTTTTTCTGAAGTCCCAGAGTGTCTTTTGTCTGAAACAGTCATTTTGTTTTGATATATGGCAGCATATGATTACCTGCTTCCTCAGTGTGTCCAATATTCCATCCAGATGGTTTTTCTTTTAAAAAATATACATTTCAACTTTATTCTTTTAATTTATAAAGTAAAACAAGTATTTCCATAACATAGAAGTCTGTACAGAATAATTTTACATTATATATGCCTACTTGTATCTAATGGTAGCCATCTCTAGGGTGGGAGTGGGAAGAGAAGACAAAAAAAAGAAATTTGTCCGATAATTTTTTTTGCATATTTGAAAGCAATAGCAAGTTGTGCAGAGTAGATTTGTAGTTTCAGATGCAATCATCTTTTTTATTATGCTATGTTATGGTAATGCTGAATTCCATAAATTAAAAATAAAATAAATCTCATGTACAATTTGCTATTCCTTTTAGGTGTATAACAAAGTTATCATGTCAATTTCTTTTTTTCCCTCCACCCAACCTAGAGATGGCTACCATTTGGCATAGTTTTACAAACACATACACATACATGTTCTATATGTGTGTGTAAAATCATTTTATATATGTGTGTAAAATCATTTTGTATATACTTCTGTTTATCAATTATTTCTCTGAATGCAGACAACATCTTCCTTCATAAATCCTTTGTAGTTAATTTGGGTGTTTCCAATAGTCAGGATGACTTATTTGCTCAAAGTTATTCTTAAAAGAATATGGTTATTACTGTATTCAATATTCTCTTGGTTCTGCACATTTTGCTATTCATTATTTCATGCAAGTCTATCCATGTTTTTTTTTTCCCCTAAAATCATTAAGGTCATCATTTCTTACTTCACAGTAGTATTCCAACACAATCATATACCAAAGCTTGTTCAGTCATTCCCCAGTTGACAGGCATCTCCACTATTTCTCGGGCTTTTGCCATACAAAAAGAGGCTGTTATAAATATTTTAGAACATATAGATTGTTTCCTTTTCCCATAATTATCATCTTTGGAAGTAGACCTATTTGTCATATTCCTGGGTCAAAGGGTATATTTATAGCTCCTTGGGCATAATTCTAGATTACTCTCCAATATGGTTGGATCAGTTCACAAATCCACCAACAATAAATTAGTATCCCAATGTTTACACATTCCCACCAACACTTGTTTATTTTCCTTTCATTTATTTTAGTCAGGATTTTAAGTTCCTGGAGAGAAAGTAATTAATTTCTGTAGAAAGAATACACAGGCCAACAATGAACATATATAAGGTACTACATAAAAATATGTACAGTTGATTTTGCACAATCACTTTGTAAGAGGAACAAATAAATTTTAGATATTTGTAAACGGTATCAAACTCAAATAGAATCAAATCTCTGTGGGCCACACCTTGACTTTTTTTTTCATTTAGTCATGTCTGATTCGGAAAATCATAAAGTAATCTTAACTTTTTTTGTACTTTATTTTTATTTATTTTGTTAAACATTTCCCTACTATATTTTAACATGGTTCAGGGTACTAGGATTACCAGTCTGACACCTATTTAAGATGACTCTTTAAGGAATGTCATGTAGTAAAAGAGCATGGTTTATAGGCTTGCTTTGGCAATCAATTCACTGTTACCTTTGATATGTCTTTAAACTCTTTGAGCATTGGTTTCCTCATCTGATAGTTAAATTACCAATCTTATGGGGTTGCTGTGAGGCTGACATAAGTCTAGATTTGGAAAATGCATGGCAAAATTTGAAGGGCTATAGAGATAACAGCTGATGCAATTAATTTTAATAATTGACATTTTTATACAGAATTATTTGCTTACATATATTATCTCTTTTGACCCTCAGCAGAATTGTGAGCTAGATATTACAGACACTATTTCCATTGTACAAGTGAACAAACGGAGGTCGGAGGCCATTATGTGGCTTGCCTGTGATCATTGCCTCTGATGTGATCATCAGAGAGCTACACTGATTAACAAGGGATGTCTGGGTTAGAATCAGAGCTGACATCTACTAAACCTGTGACCCTAAGCGAGCCACTTCTTTAAGGTTCAGTTTCCTCATCTCTAAAATCCTTAAGAGTAGTTATGCTACTTACATTTTAGGCATTTTGAGAGGAAAAGTTCTTTTAAACTGGCTACTTTCTGTTACCTATAAATATGACCATATCTCCCCTATCCTTAATAAACCTTCACTTGATCCATTTATCCTCCTTCATGTTACCCTATAACTTTCTTCACTTTCATAACTGAATTCTTTGAGAATGCTGCCTTTAATTGGTGCCTCCAAATCCTCTTTAAACAAAAACTTATAATCTGTCTTCCAACATCATCTTTAAAGCTATCCTCTCCAAATTTAGGGATCTCCTAATTTCCAAAGTTAATCACATATTTTCAATCCTGATCCTCCTCACTTTCTGTAGGACTTGATGATGTTCACCATCTTCCCCTTCTGGAAACTCTCTTTTCTAAGTTTTCAAGACACTATTTTCTCATAGTTCTTTTCTTATCTGTCTAGAACTTGATGTTCTCATCCACTCCAATTGATTCAATAATCATTTCTGTGCAGGTGGTTCCCAGATCTCTCAGTGTTGACTCTGTCTCTCTACTGAGCTAGAATTACACATCTTCAACTGTCTTTTGGAAGTTTGGAAATGAATTCCATAGGCATCTCAAAATGAGCCTGTCTAAAGCAGAACTCATTATCTTTCCACTAAAACCCTCCTTCTTCCTCAATTTCCTTATCAATATAAAGGGCACCTCACATTTCTTAGTCACTCAATCTTGAGAACTCGTTATCATGTATGACCTTCTCACTCACCATATACATGCAATCCACTGACAAATCTTGTCACTTCGAACTTCATTACATCTCTCAGTTATGTCTTCTTCTTTCCATTCATAAAACCAGTACCTTAGATCAGTGCTTCATCACTTCTCTGCTGCACCACTCTCTTCTCAATAAACTCCCTGTTTCAAATGTCTTCCTAGTCCATTCAGTCTTTCACTCAGCTATCAAGGTAATTTTCTACACAGCTATCTAGAAATGTCCAGACCACATCCTCAAGCCATGTCCTCCAGTCTCATACTACATTAGTTCCGGAGGCTCCCTATTACTTCTAGGATCAAATATGAACTTCTGTGTCTTGCATGCAAAGTTCTTCAGAACCTGGTGTCTTCTTACCTTTCCAAACTTCTTACACCTTAATCCCCTCATTCCACTACCCAGCTTGCTTCTCTTTGAACATGATCCTCCATATTCAGTCCTTCTGACTCCTTGGATGATCAACAAGCCTGCAGCATTCTGTCTCTTACTTCCAACACTTTCCCTGGATTTTTTTAAGACTCACCTCAAATCTTCCATTCTTCAGGAGGCCTTTCATAGGACTTCCAGGAACTAATGCTTCCTCTTTTCAGTTGCCTGTTTCTGCTCTTTATCTGTCATGTATATTTATATATACATATGTATGTGTGTATATATATATACATATATATATATACATTTTTATACATGTCTAGTAATTCACATATCGTTCACCACATTTAACTGTGGACTCCTTGAGATCAGGGATTGTGTTTTCCTTTTTTTGTATCCATCAGTGCTTTGAACTGTGATTAGTACATAGTAATTGTTTAATCAATACTTGTTGGCAGAGTTATTGACTGTTACAAACCATAAATTACTATCAATGTGACTTCTTACTAGATAACTGAGTCTGGATTTGAAGTCATGATTTGAAATCAAGATTTGATTCTGGCTCGAGTACTAGGTCTACTTCATTGCAGCTGCTTAGTTCAGCAATGCTTTTAGCCACTGAGTTACTGCAAAGAATAACAGCTCAGTGTCAGTTTTCACAAGATCTTTTTCGAGGAGCTGAGTTTGTTCATAATTGTCAATTCTTATAACATATCATCATAGGACCTGTAATCTGTGGTTCCTAACCTGGGCACTTTTTTTTGTTTTTAAGCATTTCTTTACTCTGTGATTCTATCAATGTTTATTAATAGTAGAATATAAGTTCAGGAAAAGATGGAATTTTTTTTGTCTTTGTATCCCTTGTATCTATCAAAATGGAGGGTATGTAGTCATTGATACTTAATGAATTAAACTACAGAATCACAAGTCCAACCCATTTAGAACATGTATAACCCTCTATAATAGACCTGACACACATCCTGCCTCTCCTCAAATACCTTCAAGGAGAGAAAGTTCCTCATCACTTCTTGAAGACACACATTCCACTCTTGGACAGCTTTAATTGTCCAGAAGTTTTTGTTTCTGTGTTTTGGGCTCTCTTTTTCCTCCTTGATTAATCTTAAACCTAAATTAATCCCATTGTGACTTTTTCCCATTATTTTTGCATCTGCCCTCTGGAGCTAGTGGAGAAAATCAAATTTCTCCTCCACTTGACAAACACAGCTCTTCAAATACCTGAAGACACTTCTGTTCAAAGCAAGTCTTCCCTTTTTCAGGCTAAACAGACTCATTTTCTTCAATTGATATTGAGCACCTACTACTTCTAAGGGAAGTTGGGAAATTCTCAAAAGCAAGTAAATTTTAAATGAATCTTTTTTGATAGAATAATAATAATAATAATACTTTCATATAGCACTTGAAGCGTTGAACAGTTATTTACATATATTATCTCACTTGATTCTCAAAACTACGTGAAGTTTAATAAGCAATATTTTTACCCAGGTAAAGAAAATAAGACCAAAAGAAGTTAAATGACTTAATTTCATGAGAGTGCTGTTTGCCTTTCTCCATATTTCCATATCTTAGTAACCCCATCCTCTACTCCCCTTGCTTTCCTACTCTCTCCATTGTCGCCAAGTTCAGTAGATTCTACATTCATAACTTTACATGTAAGTGCCTTCTTCTCCCCTCTAATAGTGCTGCCATCCTGGTGCACATTCCTGGGCTATTGAAATAGATTGCTGGTGGATTTCCCTGTGTCAAGTCTCTGCCCACTTCCCTTCATCCTTCTTTCAATGGTTAAATCAGCATTAGTAAGGTACATCTCCTTCTCCAGCTCATTCTGCCTTTGAGAAAACTAAGGCAAACAGGGTTGAGTGACTTGCCCAGGATCACTCTGCTACTAAATGTCTGAGGCCAGATTTGGACTCAGGTCTTCCTGAATCCACACCTGGTGATTTATCTACTGTACTGCCTCACTACCCCATGCCTGTCCTGTATTAGATGCTTAATAAATTTTATTTGACTTGATTTGTTTTACTCTTAGTAAGCACTCAGGATAACTCAGTTTGAAGTGGTTGTTCATTGAAATGACATTTTTTTTCCTACATTATAAATATTTATTATGTGATGAAATTAGTTTGAAATAGCTGCCAACTCAAAACATGAAAGCCTCTCCCAGTGATCCACTATATCATGTTATCATTAATGCACCTGTATTTGTACAATAGAAATTATTCAAAATATTCAATTCATACCCAAGGCTTCCATGATTGCCACTTATCTTGCCTTTAGTTAATATATTCCAGGTACTTGTGAGAGTCAGTGTAACATATACATAGGCATAAGGATTCTTTGAGTGATACTGTGTGACTATGAATCATGAGATATCATAATCTCAGAATAATTAAAGTTGGTGGTCAACTGTTGGTGAAGAGGAACATGGGAAAGTGAACTTGAGAAGAGGAGTAATGGAGAAGATAGCAACCAATTATCATTCAAGAATTACTTAAGAAAATAAAAGGCTATTTTCAGGAAGAGGCATGCTCAGAAAAGGACCTGGTCATGTGCTGAAAGCAAAGAATACTCAGTGGCCGGATAGGTTGCTCTATGGGTATTCATATGATGTCAGGAGTTAGAAGAACTCCCCTACTGTGTCAGGTAGAGATATCTAGGAGAGGATGTATGAGAAGACATGGACAAGTGACATTAAATAAAAAGCATGGGTGGGTTGCAGTCTATAAGACTGAGAGAGTATCATTATCAATGGCAATATTTATCCATGAAAGTATAGATGGTGGTGGTGGAGAAGAGTTCTAAATTCAGGTATTCTATAATTCTTTGTATTTTATAGGGTGCTAAGGACATAGAGGCACTCTCCAAAGCTATGTATGTTTTGGACTGTAGGCCTGCTGGACCCTGCCAAGTTCAACAAGCTTCAAATATAAGCTTGGCAACAGGAACTTGAAGGTTCAGGAAGACTTACATTCAAATCCTGCCTCTGACGTATGCTAGTTGGGTGACTCTTGGCAAGTGAACCCAGCACTGCCTATTGGTGAGCTTTCTAGAACATGAATTTCAAAACAGTGATTGGTCTGAATTGTAGGAATTTTCTCAATGAATATGTCATTCACCAATAGAAATACAGCGATTACTATTATCATTATTGCAATAATAGTGGTGGTGGTAGCAGTAATAGTAACAATATTTCCACAAAAGAAATCCCTCCAGGACTTATAGTAGATATATATGTGAACACTCTTCACCAGTACTTCTTTCAATCCATTCATCTCTTCCTATCCTATATGACTTATGCCCATTTTCTCTCATAAATCTTCCATAGAAATTCCATATACTATGTTTGGAGACTTTCTTTTGATCGTTTGACACCAGAAGGCTACACTTGTTTTGAGTATTTGACTACTGATTAGCTTTCTTTCTTAATATATGACCATTTCACCTTATTTTTTTTTCCATTGTGTACTTGGAGTCAAAGGAAAGTCTGTTGAACTTTGGTAAGATGTCTATAAACAATTTTGTGTCTCAGTTTCCTCAATTGTAATGTAAGGGACTGGATTGGATGACCTGTAAAAGAGTTTCCAGCTCTATACCTATCATCCTTTTCAGAGGAAGGATGGTATAATAGAGTGAATATTGGACTTAAAAACCCAAGACAATATGGGTTCAAATTCCACCTCAAATGTTCTGCATCTCAGTTTCCTCAGCTCTAAAATCAAAGGACTCTAAAGTATCTCCCGGTTCTAAATCTATAATTGTATGATCTTTGATGACTTTTTTAGTCATTAATATATTTTACTTGTTATTATTACCAGTTTCCGATCTTTCATTGAGAGAAGCTCAGTGGCAATGATAAATAACAAGAAACCAGAAACCTGTATCTCAGAAGCCATTAAAATGGGAATCTAAGAAAGAAAGGGAGTGCTGGCGTAACATAGATAATGTGATCATCTTTTTTTTTCCCTAACCCTTTTCAAAAAGTAGACCATTTAAGGAAATGTAACTGAAAATTAATGAGATTACCCAACTGAATCTCTCATCTAACCACCAGCACAATCAAGTTACAAGCATCTCTCATGTCAAAATAAGTACGTTGCACTATTTATAAGCTTCCTGTTATTATTTCATTTATTATCATATTTGCAATGACCTGTTCCTTTGCTGTTTCTACTGCAGTTTTGAAGCAAAGTGCATTTGGTTCCTCTAATGCTATGAGGGTTTTATCTTTTATTTCCTGAAGGAAATTTCCTTTTTCTATCTAACAGCAGATACTCCGAGCAAGCTTCATATGTACTCAAATAATAGTTTCCTTGATGTTTGCCAAAGAAATATATATGAAAGAGGATTGGGCTGCCCTAATAATTCTCACTCATATTCTTTCTCTCTCTCTGTCTCTCTCTGTCTCTCTCAATGTCTCTGTCTCTCTCTCTTTCTCACATACACACACACACACACACTATCTAAATAATTTGTGTCTCATTCCATGACAAACAGGGTGAGGGAAACTTCATTATTGTCAGAAAAGTTTGAGGTGGAGTAGAAAGATGCATATGCTCTAGCACTTCCCCACAGCCCACAAACTATCTGTAAAAAAATGACTCTCAACAACTTCTAGAGCAGGAGAAGCCACAGAACAACAGAGTGAAAGAGGTTTCCAGCCAAAGGCAACCTGGAAGGTCGACAGGAAAGGTATATCTCATGGGATGCTGAGCAGAGCCCAGCCCTGGCCACATGGCACTGGGAGGAAAAGGACCTGAACAGGCAGAATTCCCAGCAGGGTGGGTCCTAGATCCCTCAATTCACAAGGCACAAAGAAAACTCCAAAGGTCAGAGTGGGAGGGTTTTCCCAGCTGGATGAGAGGGGAACAGGGTTTCCATAGCAGCAGTGGAAATAGCAGCAGGCAGCAGCAGCACCAACAGCAGGTGGCAGGTGGCTATGCAGAAGCAGCCAGGGTCCATTATCCAGGTAGCTCAGCTTAAAACCTCAGGGAGAATTGAGCAGCTGATCTGAATTTTAGCCTTGTACTGGGGAGAGGAGAAACACTAGGAACCTCCTCTTGACAAAGGATTCACAAGTCAAGTAACTAGCTGGGAAAATGCTCAGAAAAGGAAAAAAAAAAACTAAGACCATAGAAGGTTACTTTCTTGGTGAACAGGTGTCTCCTTCCATCTTTTCAGATGAGGAAGAACAAGGCATATGGTCAGAGGAAGTCAAGGTTTCTGTATCCAGTACCTTGAAAATGAATATGAAATGGGTTCAAGCCATAGGAGAACTTGAAAAGCATGCCAGCAACCTGCTAAAGGAGAGCCAAAAAAAATGCTGAGAAAAATAACACCTTTAAAAGAGGCTAACTCAATTGGAAAAAAAAGGTCCAAAAAGCCAATGAGGAGAAGGAGCCGTTAAAAAAGTAGAAAAAGCCAAATGGAAGAGAAGATTCAAAAATTCACTGAACAAAATAGTTGTTTAAAAAGGGAATTGAGTTCAGAGAAGTTAATGACTATGACATAATCCAAACAGCAAACAAACCAAACGTTTGAAAAAATAGAAGATAATGTGAAACATCTCATAGGAAAAAACAACTGATCTGGAGAATAAATCCAGGAGAGACAATTTAAAAATTATGGAACTGCCTGAAAGTCATGCTCAAGAAAAGATCCTAGACATTATCTTTCATGAAATTATCAAGGAAATCTGCCCTGATATTCTAGAACCAGAGGACAAAATAAATATTGAAAGAATCCACCAATTACCTCCTGAAAGAGACCCAAAAAGAGAAACTCTTAGGAATATTGTGGTCAAATTTCAGAGTTCCCAATTCAAGGACAAAATATTGCAAGCAGCTAGAAAGAAACAATTTGAGTATTGTGGAAATACAATAAGGATAACACAGGATCTGGCAGCTTATACATGAAAGGATCAAAGGACTTGGTATATGATATTCCAGAAGTCAAAGGAACTGGGATTAAAATCAATAATCACCTACTCAGCAAAACTGAGTATAACACTTCAAGGGAAAAATGGTCATTCAATGATATAGAGGACTTTCAAGAATTCTTGATGAAAAGACCAGAACTGAAGAGAAAATTTGACTTTCAAACACAAGAATCAAGAGAAGCATGAAAAAATAAACAAGAAAGAGAAAGCCTAAAGGACTTTCTAAAGCTGAAATGCTTACATTCCTACATGGAAAGATAATATTTGCAACTCTTGAGACTTTTCTCAGTATTTGGATAGGTGGAGGGATTACATACACACACACACACACACACACACTCACATAGACAGAGAGGACAGGTTGAGTTGAATTACAAGGAATGATATCTATAAAAAAATAAAATTAAGGAGTGAAAGGAATATAATGGGAAGAGAAAGGGAGAAATGGAATGGGGCAAATTATCACTAATAAAAGAGATAAGAAAAATCTTTTTCAATAGAGGAGAAAAGGGAAGAGGTGAGAGGGGAAAAGTGAAGCTTGCTCTCTTCACATATGCCTTAAGGAGGGAATAACAGGCTCATTAAATTTGGTGTGAAAATCTATCTTACACTACAGGAAAGTAGGGGAGAAGGGGACAAGTGGGATGAGGGGGATGATAGAAGGGAGGGCAAATGAGGGAGGTCAGTAACTAAAAGTAAACACTTCAGGGAAGGGTCAAGGTTCAATAAGAGAATAGAAAAAAAGGGCAGGACAGAGTAGGATGGAGAGCAATATGGTTAGTCTAACACAACATGACTATTATGGAAGTCTTTGCAAAATCACACACACACACATACACACACACACACACATATATATATATATACATGTATATATGTATGTATGTATGTATGTACATATATCCTGTGTTGAAATTGCTTGCCTTCTCAGTGGGGCTGAGTGGAGAGGAAGGTAGGGAGAGAATTTGGAGTTCAAAGTATTGGAAAGGAATTTTGAGAATTGTTATTGCATATAACTGGGAAATAAGAAATACAGGTAATGGGATGTAGAAATCAATCTTGCCCTACAAGAAAAGAAAGAAGATGAGGATAAAGGAAGGGTGAGGTGTGATAGAAGAGAGGGCACATTGAGGGAAGGGGTAATCAGAATGCAAGGTGTTATGAGGTGGGAGGAGGGAGAGATGGGGAGAAAAGATGGGACTCAAAATTTTGTGGAAATGAATGTTGTAATCTAAAAATAAATGAAATGAATTTAAAAATTAGTAAAAACAATAAATAAAATTTCACAAATCATAAAAAATAATAAAAATAAAAATTTAGACCAATCTATGAAATGCTAATGTCAATCAATTCTCAAAAGAATTCCTGTGATTCTCTTTAATTTATGGAATCAATAATTAAAGGAATTTGAAGGGAGGGAATTAAATTTAGTAAAGTATTTTATAATCCATTTTGATGAGACCAATGAAAGTGAAAGATGAAATCTGAATTCTTTTTTTCCACTTGGACTTCAGAAATTTCAAATAGATTATACATTTGAATAAAAATAATCTAGGTTAAAAAATGCGCAGAACCAACAGTTCACTTTGAACACAACACACTATAATAATACACATATGCTTGTGTTCCCTAATGATTCCAATTTACAATGCAATAATGATTTTAAGGCACCCTTTTTATTACACAGTATTTCTGCTTAGAATTTTCTTTAGGATTCTTTTTGACAAAACAACACACAACAGATTTTTTTTTTTGCTATTGTTTCATTTCATATTTATATTAGTGCTCTGATTTTCATTTTTCCCATGTCTTCTAATATGATATTAGAATATTTTAGAGGGAAGCACCAACAATCCACTTAAATGAATTGAATCATAAATTTAAGAAATAAATTATTATTTTGTTTACATAATAAATAAATCCATTTTGGTTGCTCTTACCATGGACATAGATGGAAACAATCATGAGAAATAAATTAGGAGATTGTCTCAGAATTCACCTCCTTCAATGAACCTTGCTGTATTTATCTCATGGTTCTAGTATTGTGTCATTTCAAAATACATTTAAGTCAAATTGTATTGTCTTTCTGATATGATCATTTGTAATAGGGGTAAGTAGTGGTGCAGTGGTTAGAGCACTGGGTCTGAAGTCAGAAAGACTCATCTTCCAGGTATGATTGAAACAACTAAACAGAAACAACAAGAATTTGTAATAGATCTGAATTAATTTCATCTATACAATTTGTAATACATTCTTCAGTATCCATTAATTGTTTATTTTGGCTTATTACACTAATAGAAAGACTCTGGACTTGAGTTCAAATCCTAAATTTCCCTCTTTGACCAAGTTTGACCAACCTACATAAACTACAGTTTGTGTAAAATGAGTGAGTTGAATCAGAGAACATCTGTTTTTTTTTGAAGTTTAAATTTGAAGTTTAAATCTGTTATCCTAATAATAATGAGCTGCCCGTAAATCCAATTGCATTTCCTTTTATTTAATTTTTATATTAGTTGAAGGAAGACAGATTTTCCAGTACATAATTTTGCTAAAGTCATTGGCAAATTGATCTAAAGGTTAATGACATTTAGAGTTGAAAGTTACTTATATTTTTTTTACTCTAATGGAGGAAGTAACAATAATATGCAAAGAAAATACAGCATAAAGTGAAGAAGGAAAGGTAAGAAGTGCTTATTTACTACTGGCTGTGTGCCAGGAACTGTGCTAAGTACTTTACAAATATTATCTTCTTTGATCCTCAAAAAAAAAAAATCTTGTGATGAAAGTCTTGGTAAGATTCAAATTTTACAGTTGAGAAAATTGAGGCTGACAGAGTTTTAATGAATTGCCCTAGGGTCACAGAACTTGTAAAAGTCTCAGGTGTGATTTAAACTCTGATCTTGGTGACTCCAGGTCCAGCACACTATCCATTGTTCCTCCTAGTTTCCAAAAATGAATAAATACAACAAATAAAAAGTCATTAAATACAAAGTAGTTTTAGAAGGGAACTGGCTTTTGGGTCATGAGGAAAGATATTCTTTTCCCTAAGGAGGGAATGCATTCTAGATAGGACAGGAGGCACAAAGGCACAGAGAGAAGAACAGGGGTTATCTCCAGTGATAGGGGGATATGTGCGAGCAACAGAGAGGAGGTCAACTTTTTCAGAATGCTGAATGCAGGAAGGAGAGTATTGCATGATGAAACAGGAGAAGTTGTGGGTGACATTCCATAAGGTTTAAGAGCTAGATGTCTTAAGTAAATAGGAAGCCAATGAAGTTAATTCAGTCATATGGTAAGATCTGCTCTTAAGGGAAATCTCTTTGGGATCAGTGTGTAGGATGGACTGGTGAGGGAGATACTTGAGGCAAGGTGACAAAGTATACTTCCATTAGTCTAGGTCAGAGATAATGGGAACTGAACTAAGGTAGTAGGTGTATAAATGGAAAGAAAGGCCCAGATAAGAGATATTATGGAGGTAGACATAGAAATCTTTGGAAAATGATTGGATAGCTTTATAAAAGGAAGTGAGATTCCTAGATAAAATTGTGTGGGTCAGAGACCACCGACTCAAATCAAAATCAGAGACTTCTCAAGGTAGAAGCAAAGCAGCAAGATTTTATTATGATCTCATAAGAAAGAGCATCTCCTCTCTGATAAGTAGCTAGGAGAGTAACACAATTATAGAAGGCAAAAATAGAGATTATATAGCCCTAACACAGATTCCACCCCACTGCTGGCCTTTTATTCCCATTGTCTGGGAAGCAGGCTCACAATATAAACATGACAGTTGACCCTGTAAATAGGGGACAAGGAAACAGTGGAATAACCAATAGGCATTATGTTGATGTGGCAATCCAAGGGGGAAACTTAAATTTCATATTCTCAAAAACATGATTTCGGGGAAACTGAAACTTAGGCTTAACCATGTACTAAAAGCCTTTTTTAAGCACTGAGAAGTCTTCACTAATTTCATTCCATTCAACATGAAGTTACTTGTAAAATAGGACAGTTGTGGCTCCATAGGAATAGGGAAGTTTCAAAGAGGTAAAAAAAGTAACTTTAGTTTTGGATTTATTGAATAAAAAATGTTCTCCAGGACCTCCAGTGTGAGATGAATGTCCACTAGGCAATTATTGATCCCAAAGTGAAGCTCTGAAGAAAGACTGGACCCAGATACATAGGTGTGAGAAGCATTTGCATTGAGATGATATTTGTACTAAGTGAGCATGTATACAGGTAGTAGAGAAAGGAACCTGGGGGACAACTTTTGGGAATATTCACTTTTTTGGTGCCTTTATATAGATGAAAAGCAAACTGAGAAGGAGCAGTCAGACACAGGTAGGAGGTAAGCCAGGAAAAAATAATGTCATGAAACACCAAAGAGGAAAGAATATTTCGAAAAGAGACAGTGATCATTAGTGTCAAATGCTGCAGAGAGACTAAAGACTGAGAAAATATCATTAGATTTGGTGATTAAGAGATTTTTGGCTAACTTCGAGAGTAGTTTTAATTGAGAGATGAGGTCAAAAGTGGGGGGCATGAGAGGAAAAGGAAGTAGAAACAATGAATATAGACAACAATTTTCAAGGAATTTGGATGATAAAGGAAGGAGGGAGAGAACATGATACATTCAGGGTGTGATGGGGTTTAGTAAAGGATGCTTTGTTTAAAGAATGATGAAGACAGGCATATTTTAAATCAATAGAGATGAAGCAAGTTGATGGGAAGAGATTGAACATTCAATAAAAAGGAAAGATTATTGTGAATGTCCCTCACATTCTTCTCTTTTTGATGGATTAAGAGATTGAGCCTAAAGTTTAAATTTGAAAAGTCATTGGATGGAGAAGGCCATGAGTCAGTTACTGACCTTATTGGGGAGAAAGGAGGTTAATTACGAGTTTTATAGATGACACCAAATAGGATATGGATGGGAAGCAATGGAATTTAAAGGTCAAAGAATGATTACTGAGTGCTGATATAATGTGACCAGTGAAGTCTGAAATAACTTAGGAAATAGATGTTTGAACTTCTAAGAGATACGATGTGTTTTGAAGAGAAATTACTTTTCACCAAGCACTCAAGAAATGGATGAGATATGAAACAAAGAGCTCTAGGAAGAAAGTTCCAGTGAAAAAAGTAGAAAAGTAGAGGCAAAAGCTAACGCATTGTTTACTGTTGGACTAGTTCTGACAACCATCATGACTGTATTCCCTTCCCTTCTTCCCTTTCCTCCTTTATAAGCTTATGTATCTCATTTGCCAAGGGTCTTTAGGCCAGACTGAAGAGAAGTAGCTCTAGTGAGAAGACTATCTAGGAAAGGGCTGTGAAGAATATGGGAGGCTAGGGGTAGGAGCCCAGGACTGAATGAGAGGAAGCAGATTGGGTGGACTTTTGGGAGAAGGAAGTATACCCTGTGTTTGGCTACTTAGTAGACCTCTCTGATGGCTGCAATGCTAGTTCTGGTTCTCTGGCAATGGAAAGAGCACTGACTCTCCAGTCAGAGAACCTGTGTTCACATTCGGGCTCTGAAACTTAGTACCAGTTGGATCTTAGACATGTTATCTCTGAGCCCCAGTGACTTCATGTAATCAGTGAGGGAGGTGGACAAAATCACCTTTGAAGTCCTACTCAGCTCTAGACATATGATCTTATATTCTGAAAGGTAAAGAAAAATGAAAGGAAAGAGGAGAGTGACAAGAAGGAAGGTATCCACAATCTCTGAGAGTATCCCTTTAAAGAGAGAGGCTAGGGAAGGGATGGGGACTCTAGAATTTGAAGGATTCAGCCAGGTCCCATTTCCCCCACATGTTATCTTTATCCATTCTTCTAATATGTTGTTTGAAAGTTCGAACAAGGATTTTTTTTTCTTTACCTTAGAGTATTTTTCTGAAAATCACTATTAATAGGCACAATTATTATATTTGAGGAAATTTAAGAAGAAAGGGTGTTGCATTAATCATCTAATATTTAAACCATCTTATGAGAATAGCATACGAATTGATTATATTGACTGTCACTTTAAGATACAGAAAAATGACACTGAGGTAAAATTCAGAAAAGAAGGAATATTGCATAATTATAATCAAGTCCACCCAATGTAGAGCAAACAAAAGTGTATTAGATCCATCTGGACAGACCCCAAAAGCCTGAATGTATGAGGGACTGAAGGAGGCACAACAGAAGAGAAGAGAAGTGAACAGAAGAGCACAGTCATGAAAACAGTTTTCTATTTCACAGTTTTGCCTAGCCCCAATTCCCCTACTTGCAGAATAAGCTACTTTAAAAGGATATTGTAGGCACCATCCTTGATTAAGTCCTGAAATCCAATGCCACTGATGATTCCTGTAAGAACTACTCATTTCTAAAGTGAAATCCTTACTTTTTAAAAAGACTAAAATTAAATTTAATCTGTCAGAGAAATAGTCTTGCAGAATTTTGCACACTTAGATACCAGGAAAAATAGAATCTTTAAGAAATGTGGCCAGGAGACATAACAGAATGATTCTGTCATGTTGAAACAACTTAAGAGAATCCATACAACCTGAATATTCAATTACAAATGCACAGCAGAGTTGTCTCTCTTTATTCTGTCATACTTGTTCTGACACAAATCTGTCTACTTCTGTGAGATGGTGACTGGAAATTTTAATATTACTCTTCCAGACCCAAAATACATTTGCTTAGAGATACTCTGAGTACCTGTATTGTAATGCCACCTAGCAAAAAGAGAACTGCTACCTTCGTAAAGTAATAGAGACCATAAGGGAGCTGTGATATTAGGAAAATCCTCACCTTACCATTACAATGGCTCTTGGAGAATGATTGCTAGCAACATTTATCAATTCATTCATAAATGACATGCATGGCACCAGGCAAAAAACCTTGGTTTTGGAGTTTGAGGATATGGGTTCATATCACTACCACTTTCTACCTGTGTGGTCACATGCAAATCATTTACCCTTACTTGGGCCTTTGGTTTTTTTTTTCATCTGTAAAATGAGGAAGTTGGCCTGGATGTTCCCCTACACCAATGGATCTATGATTCTGTAGTCCTTATACTTCTAAGTTTCCATGATCATATGATTAAATCTACCTGGTAGGCAGTAAAACTAACAAGGGTGGGATATTGAGGCCACAGTGGGCCTCATTTAAAGATGATGATTAGAAGTTTAAGAAGGGAAACTTCATTAATGTGTACAGGAAGACATAATCCAAGGGTAGAACGGGAAAATCTGAAACGCATTTGATGTGTGGCATTAAATCATCTCCTTCTCCCCTCTTTATGCATCCATTAACCATCTAATTGTACAAGGAAGGTGTATTGTTCATGTGTTTTTGTTTAATTTGAAGATCTTGCCCACTTATTAATAGGCCCATGTCACCTGCTTAAATCATATGGAAGCCTAAAGAGCTTGCTGAATGGATGGAACAGGAGGGGTGGAGGCGAGTTGGGAGAAAGTTGATGAGAGCAGTTGTGTTGTACTTGTCTTTCATTTTTGAAGAAGACCATAACATCAGAGAAATGATGACATGACTTTCAGTCCACTTTGTTTTGAATGAAGGAGGGCTGTGTAAGGTTACCAATCTCATTTCTCCTCCTGAGCCTTCTGAATCCAGTGACCAGATATTCATCAGGATGACTGGAGGTGGCCCAGGATGAAATGGGAGACCTTGGTCTTTTTGCCTAAGGCCTATTCAGGGTCTCACTTAGAGTAAGATTAACTCCCATTCAGTGAATAGGGCTCTTTAAGAAATAGTCAGGGAACGGCTCCTTTAATGAGCAAAAGAAAAAAATATATATAACAAAATCAAACTGGGAGGGAAAGAGCAACAGTTACTATTGATAATCACTCTTAAGCCAGGAGGGTCCAGAAAAAAGCCATTACGTAGAGTTTGGGCCGTGACATATTGTTGTCCAATACATGGACTCCAGAATTCACTGGGTTTAAGGCTTAGGAGAGGAGAAGAGAGTTGAGGAGAGAAAAGAGAGGAGAGGAGAAGAGAGGAAAGAGAGGGAGAGGAAGAGGGAGAAGGAGAGGGAGAGGGAGAGGGAGGGAACAGGAGAGGAGGGGAGGAAATCTAGCCAGTAAACCCAAGTTAACCAGGCATCTTCTGGCTATCCAAACTTACCTTCCTGTGGAGAGAAGAAAGAAGGGGAGGGGGAGACAGAAGGCAGAAGATGAGCTGAGTTATCTGGCTAGTGGGGTCCAGCTGAGAGCAGTTAGGGCAGAGGAGAAAGAAGACACCGGCAGGCACAGTTGGTGTTGTGAGTGTTCACTTGTGGGAAGGCCCTGGGCGAGGAGGATGGGGGAAGGCTTGAGAATGGCTCTGTCCCCTGCAGTGCTGTGTATTGACTTCTTGGTTACTGTGATGGATTTGGCTTTCTGGTGTTTGATTACATGTTTTTCAGATTACATGTGATTCAGAACTATGCCGGCACATTCATAGTCTCTGCAGGTTCTGTGAATATTGCCTTGGAGATACAGAAGACCATCATACCCTCTTCAGGAAACGTGTTTAGTTGGAACTAAGAGGTGCCTTAGGGAGCAAACTGACTCACTTTATATGTGGAGAAACTTTGCCTTATGGAGATGAAAATGTTGCCAAAAGTTACATAGGAAATATGTTGTAGAGTCTAGATTTGAACCAAGGGTATGATGAAGTCAGCTGGAATTGACTCTCTAATAGTCCATTATTCAATTTTCTGCATAATTATTTGCACCATGGATATCAAGAGATGCTACTAATCAAGACATGTTTCATCATTCTATTGGCTTCCTAGATTTACAAAAGTGAAAGTAAAGATGTTCACAATGCAAATTAAACCTAACTGTGTTTTGCATACTTCCTCCCCACCCCCACCCTGAGACCTAGTTAAATTTTTACCAACACAACACAGAATTGAACTCAAGATCTTTGGATACAAATCTAGCACTTTCCCACCATTAATCCGAGGTGCATTTACTTGTTGGAAATTCAGTATAAGTCTCTGGCATAGATTTAATCTTTCATGTAGAAGTCATGATACTGTAACTATTGATGATTCCAGTAGGCAAAAAATAGTGTCTGAGATTATGATACGTACACACACACACACACGCATGCATGCACCCACACATGCACACACACATACACACATATATGATGATATAAAAGTCACATCCCTCTTGTCATAATTTTGAAGCTAAATATGATTCACTCAGTAGGACTAGTCTTTTACCTATTGAATTCTAAAAGATCAATGATAGAAGTCCATGTTTTGAAAGCATGGAAAGGCAAATGCATCTCTATTTGTAAATAATGTACCCTTCAAGTTAAACAGGTCAACTGAAGCCACTTTCCAAAGTCCACTGCATTAAAAGGATGTCTATAGCTTAGCTTCTCCTAAGCCTCCTCTATGTGAAGTATAGCTCCATACCTGTCTTTTACAAAGCGTCACATGCTTCACCCTTTCTCATAAATACTGAATGTGTTTTCACAGGAGGGTCTTTGCCTGAATGCCATCTAAAATCTAGCTGCAGTACTTAAATCTGCAAAGTGTGAGAGTAAAAACATGCTTCAGTAAAATAAACTGTTTAAGTCTGAAATAAGATTTTTTAAATTTTTCTTTCAATTTTGGAATGGTATGTAGATAGAATAGATATTTATTTGATTGGTATAGCAAAATTAAAAAATGGGGCCATTTACAGGTTAACAAATATGATCTGCCTCAGGGCATTATAAAAAGCCTAACTCAGGACTTTAAAACAAAATTTAAAAACACTAGTTAAGAGTTATTGGCTTAAAAATGAGGTATCCATTGAGGTCATTGAATTCACCATGAAAATGATTTTTATAATTTATTTTTTAAACCATGCACAGAACTTTTCTAATTACATGGGTAGAATTTATTTACATATAGATTCATTTCTATGTGCACTTGGGGAATAAGGAGTAAAATACCCAAATTAAAAGTGAAAAATATATTATTGATAATTTAGATGAGATACTTTTATCAGTACACTGGTAACTAAACATAACTGGATGATGATTGTGATTTTTTTTATTTTCTTTGGGATGTTTAACATTATGTAGATGTAGTCTGCATAATATTAATGTATATATTTATATTTAATATTTTTGAGAATCACTTCATAATTTTCTCATGGCCAAAGGTCCATCATCAACTCACCAGTCAAGCAATGAACTTTTCTTTTCTAGCTTGGTCATCAGAAAGCATACTAGTTCATTGCTGGGACCACACTTGAAACATTGTGATTAAGGTAGACACTGCCCAAGCTTATGAGCCTTAGGCATAGCCTTCAGAAAACCAAGGTTGCCTTCTCTATATGATGAGATATTAGACCAAGACTTTCTTTTCTTAATATTATTTGTTTTCAATGTTCTACAATTGCTTCTATATATCTTAGATTTTTTCCCTCTCTCTCTCCCTGCCCACCTCCTCCCCAGTCCCTCCCTGAGATGGCTTGCAATCTTATGTAGGTTCTATACATACATTCCTATTAAATACAATTTCACCATAGTCATGTTGAATAGAAGAATTAAAATTAATGAGAGAAACCATGAAACAAAACAAAACATAACACAAAAGAAAATGATCTGCTTCATTCTGCGATCCAATTCCATAGTTCTTTCTCTGGATGTGGAAGTCATTTTGCCTCAAAAATACCCTGGGAATTTTTTAGAACCTTGTATTATAGTGAAGGGCTACGTCTACCAGAAAAATTCCTCGCACATTGTGGGTTTTGCTGTGTACAAAGTTCTCCTGGTTCTGCTCCTTTCACTCAGCATAAATTCATATAAGTCCTTCCAGGATTCTTTGAAATCTTCATGTTCATCATTTCTTGCAGCAAAACAGTATTTCATTATATTCAAATACCAAAATTTATTCAGTCATTCCCCAATCGGTGGGCATCCTCTGGATTTCCTGTTTTTGGCCACCACAGAGTGCCTCTGTAAATATTTTTGTACATGTGAGACCCTTTCCCATTTTTACTATTTCTTGGGGATACAGTCCTAGAAGCAATATTACTGGGTCAAAGGATATGCATTTTTTTGTATTTTTTTTTGTAGTCTTTTGGGCATAGTTCCAAATTGCTCTCCAGAATGGTTGGATCAGCTCACAGCTCCACCAACAATGAATCAGTGTTCCAACTCTCCTGCATCTTCACCAACATTTATCATCTTCCAGTTCTGTCATGTTAGCCCATCTGATAGGTGTGATGTGTACTTTAGAGTTGTTTTGATTCGCATCTCTCTAATCAATAGTGATTTAGAGCATTTTTTCATATGTCTATAGATAGCTTTAATTTCTTCCTCTGAAAACTGCCTGTTCATATCCTTTAACCATTTATCAATTTAGGAATGACTTGTATTCTTGTATATTTGACTCAGTTCTCTATATATGAAATCTTTATCACAGACACTAGTTGCAAAAATTCTTTCCCAGTTTTCTGCTTCCCTCCTTAATCTTGGTTGCATTGGGTTTGTTTGTGAAAATTTTTTTTTCAATTTAATGTAATAAAAATTACCCATGATGTACTTCATACTATTTTCTCTCTTTTGTTTAGTCAAAAATTTCTCCATTTTTCATTAATCTGACAAATATACTATTCCTTGCTCCACTAATTTGTTTATAGTATCCATCTTTATATCTATATCATGTACCCATTTGGATTTTGGTGTCAGGCATTGGTCTATGACCAGTTTCTGCCACCCTGTTATCCAGTTTTCCCAGCAACTTTTGTCAAACAGTGAATTCTTGTCCCAGAGACTGGGATACTTGGGTTTATAAAACACTAGATTGCTATATTTATTGATTACTGTGTCTTGAATACCTAACCTATACCACTGGTCTACCTCTCTGTTTCTTAGAAACCAAGACTTTCTTAAGGAATATAATGGCTGTGGTAGGACAGGCTATGAACATAATACATGAATAACTTAACCATGAGGTCGTGAGTAAAGAATGTCATCATGGAAATTTTTTAAAAAGTAAATGGACTGGTCATGTGGAAAACATGAGGGTTAGCAAGTAGATGTAGCTTTATGATTATGACTTCCTACTAGTGATGGCTTTCTCTCACTGAACAGTAGCTCGATCAAGCAGAAAGGGTCAGAATGAATTTATTCAATAGCACATATACCCTATCATGGTCTTATTATCTCATGTTCTGAATTTTTATGAGTCAAAAGATTTATCTTTATTGAGTTTCTTCCATGTGTTTTTTACTGATTACATTGGGCTACCTACAAATTCCATCTCAGTCCATATAAACTCTCTTATTAATATCATCTGTCCCTTCAGTCTTTAAATACATTGATTCAAACAAATGAACTGAAAATTAGTCTTGCTTCTTTTGGTTTATTATTACTTTGTTGTTTTAAATTAATGTAATTTTACCTCATAGGGTCTGAAATAACAGGACTTCTTCTTCCCACCAGGCTGTTTCTATGACTGTAGCCCAGCTGGTAAAGATATTGCTGTTTCTCCCAGGTGAGTTTTTGGTTCATCTGCTCTGGCCAAACCTTGGGTCTTTGGGAGCCTTCTCTAGGAGCTGTCCCTGAGGGATTCTATTGTTATCCCTGAACTCCGTACCTCCCACCAGATGCCCTGGAGTATTTTTTTTTTTACCTGAGAAGTTGCATGGTAGAGGGGACCAGTTCAAATACTGGTGCCAAGAATGAACTGCACTTGCTTGCCTTTTTGACTTAAGAAACTTAAAAAATATATTTAGGATAAAGAGTGTAATGACCTATATCTTATTACCATAGGAATATTTTGTCAAACCCAACATGTCCAAAACAGAACTTATTTCTTTTGTCCAACCCACCACCTTTAAAATTTTCCTAATACTTCTGAGGTCACACCATCTTTCCATTCACCCAAGGTCATAGTATCATTAGTAAAGACTCTCATCATCTCATGTCTAGTCAATTGCTGTAACCTTCTGGTTGAGCTCCCTATCTCAATGCTCTTTTCACTCCATTCTTTTCTCACCTGCCAAAATTTTTTCCCCTAAAGTACAGATCTGACCTTATACCCTCAACAAACCCCCAGTGGCTCCATATTGCCTCCAGGATCAAACAGAAAATCATTTGACTTTTAAAGCCTTTTACAATCTGACCCCTTTCTGGATTTGTTTTCTCTTTAAAATTGCTTTCCTCCTCACATACTCTAAAATCTAGCAACACTGACTTTCCTGTTCTTCCTCACATGAAACATTCCACCTCATGAATCTGTTCTTTTTCTTTGGTTGTCCTTCTTCTATGAAAGCTTCTCCCTCCTCATCTCTGCCTCTCCTAACTTCCTTCAAGACTCATCAAACATCATTTTCATCAGCATACTCTAATTCAGATTACTCCTATTTATACCATCTATGGTATATATGTACATAGTTCCTTGCATTCTATCTCCCCCATTAGAAAGTAAACATCTGGAAAGTAAGAACTATATATTTGTCCTCTTTTGTATAACTGTCATGTAGCATAATGCTAATCTCATAGCAAATATTTAATAAAATTTTGTTAATTGACTTGTGTAAGTAAAGATCTCAATTCAAATGCTGTCTTTGATGAGTATTAATTATTTGACTAGAGATTTGTCACTTAACTTTTCAGTGCACTTAGCAATTCTAGAAGACCATGATTTGCACAGATGTAGCGGACATAAATTGCTTAATTCCTCCCTACTCTTACATGGAGAGTTATGGTTGCTATACTCTTCTATGTTTCCCCAAAGACAAGTGTTTTGTAAGTGCTAGTGATGCAAAGAAAGATAACAATATGAAAGACCAGTAATAATTTTAGACAGATATTTCTTTTTAAAAATTTTTTCCAATTTTATGTAAAAATAAATTTTTGCCTTTTTAGAAATCTCCCTCCCTTATGCCCACTCACTGAAAAAGCAAGCAGTTCGATATGATATACATGCACAGTCAGGTACAACATTTCTATATAAGTTATGTTGTGAAAGGAAACACAGAGCAAACAAAAAACAATAGTAAAAACAAAGAAAGTTTAAAACAAAGTATCTTTAAATCTGCATTCAGACTCAATCAGTTCTTTCTCTGGAGATGGGTAACATTTTTCAACATGCATCCTTCAGAATTGTCTTAAATCATTGTTTTGCTGAGAATAGCTAAATCATTCACAGTTGATCATTATACAACATTATTCTTATTGTGTATAATGTTCTCTTTGTTCTATGTACTTCACTCTGCATCAGTTAGCGTGTTTCTAACCTCTTCTGAAATCATTCTGCTTATCATTTTTTATAGCACAAGTGTTCTATTGCAATTATACATCATAAATTGTCTTGCCATTCCCTAATTGATGAGCATCTCCTCAATTTCCAGTCCTTTGCCACTACAAAAAGAGCTGTTCTAATTATTTTTGCACATGTAGATCCTTTCCTCTTTTTATTGATATCTTTGGCATACAGGCATAGAGGTGATATTGCTGGATCAAAAGTTATGCATAGTTTTATTCCTCATTGAGCATAGTTCCAAATTGTTCTCCTGAATGGTTGAATCAGTTTACAACTCTCCCAACAGTGTATAAGCATCCCAATTTTCCCACATCTCCCCCAACTTTTATCATTTTCCTTTTCTGTCATATTAACTATCTGATAAGCTGACAGTGGTTCCTAAGAATTGAATTGGATCCAAGTTATTGAACTAGATTCCTTTTGGGATCCCTTACAACCCCAGAATGATATTTCTATGATTACTTGTATGGTAATAATATAGAAGGAAACAAACAACAAATTTAGTTGCAAGTTGGACTTTATAGTTTTTGAATTTGCTTCCAAGTCTTAGATTGCATGATATATAGACATAAGGTAGGAAAAGTAAAAGGGGTGGGAACACTAGCAATTACAAAGGATCAGAGAAGGCTTCATGAGGTATAGGACACAGGTCATCCTTGAACTGAAGGAAGATTCTGGCAGGCATAAATTAAGAAGGAATACTCAATGTACCATAGGGTACAAAATCGAGCAATTGTGTAAAAGATGTGATATTGAGTTGGGAAATAGCTAGCAGTTCAGACTGTATTCTGATTTAGTCTAAGCCATATTTAGAGGAAAATTTTTTAGATCGTAATCTAGCTATCTAGCTATCCATCCATCCATCCATCCATCCATCTATCTATCTATCTATCTGTCTATCTATCTATCTATCTATCTATCTATCTATCTATCTATCTATCTATCTATCTATCTATCTATGTGTGTGTATGTATGAGAGTTGGTGACAGTCCATTGTACTGTACTGTCCTGGAAAGCAAGAGTTTTTCTAGGTTTGGGAATTCAGCCCAATGAAAGGTAATGCCTCACCAAAAAAATGGCCCAAGTGTTTCATAACTCTGAGAACCCAAGATGAATTAAACATGTTATATTTTGACTACTTGCTTCGTTACTGAAATCATAGGGATTCTGGGTGGACAGTCCTTTAATTGTCTCTCGTTGCACTTCAGATTCCTCCATATCCATCTTTGATGGAGTGGGTAGTGGAGAATCCTCATGAACATTATTATATTGGCATATTATAGTGTGCACATGTCCACTATTGTGTTACTGAGTATCATTCTACCCTTTCTAAAAGATGAAATATTTCCCATTCCCTTTCACTTTCTCCAAATATATAACTAATCATTGAGAACAATGAGAATGAAGGAAATAAGAGAATCTATCCAATTGATGAAACATTTATTTTCAGCACTTTCTGTCCTTACTCTCTATGAAGCTTGGTTTTTACTATATCTGGCTCTCATTCTGCACTGAGATCTGAGAACCATTTACTTATTAATGGTATACCCTTCTGACTACCCTCATGCATTTTCCTATATCACCTTCAGTGTGTTATTAGAAAAGAAACCTGACTCCAGCTAAACTACATTCCCAAGACAATAAATAGACAAGTAATAGAGAAGAAAATATTTTTGTTTCTTTTTCTATTTCTTTGGACTTGGGCTTGGGTTTAGCTCTAGGGCTTCTCATGTCACATAAGTGGAACCAGAGCCCACTGTCCCTAAGGTGAGTCCTATGCTTGAACATTATATCCATAGAGAAGAAGTTAGATGGTACACTTAGTGAAGCACTAGCCCTACGGCTACCTGAGGAATATGTGAGTTTAAATCCAGCCTTATATGCTTACTAGTTGTGTGACCCTGGGTTTCTCTTTTAACCTCTGTTTCCTCAGCTGTAAAATAAGGATCATAATAGCACATACCTCACAGGGTCATTATGGTGATCCAATAAGATATTCATTATAGTACACTTGATACAATGTCTGATACATAGTAAGTGGTCCATAAATGTTAGCTATTAATTATTAATAATTAATAATATTATTATTGTTAGATTTAATACTAAAATATCTTAGTTTTCTCAAGAGTCTTCAAATGGTGTCACTTATCTATTTAAAAAAATATTTTTCTTTCTCCATTACAAAATTTAGCTATTTTCTCTCTTTCTCTTTCTTTCCTCTTCTTTTCTTTTTTGCATTTTTATTATGAAGAGGTTTTTGTTCGTTTGTTTGTTTTTACCAATGCAACAGCCTGACTGAAATAGTCATGATTCCTCTGGTCACAGCAGAATGGAGCAATTCAATTGGTAGCACTGTCTCAGTTCCTCAGAGACTGTGGGAGAGCACCAACTGTACATTTAAAACAGAAACATGCTATTTTTTTTTGAGCTGTGGATATATTCTAGGTGAACATAGCTATGACTTGAGAAATGCGTTTTTCTATTTTAAATTCACAGCAATTGACCTTCATTTCTGCCCCCCCCACTCTCCATGGGCTAAGCTAGCATGGCAACTTTGAAAGATTTGTTCCTTTGTGACCTGAAGAGCAACGAACACTTCAAAGGATAGTCTCAGAAGTAAATCACTCTTTGTAAAGAAAAATGGTGAAAATCATCCTTAAAAGATAGATATGGAAAGAGGGATCTCTTGAGAATTGTATCCTTCTGTTTATTCTCCTGAAACAGATTTCTGCTTAGAATACGGTGGAGAAAAATGAAAAAAAAAATTTTAATTTAAAGAAATATTCTGCTAAAAAAAATTTAGCAGTTTTATTTAAAGTTTTGAGTTCAAAATTCTATCCCTTCCCCCCGTCCCTGCGACAGTAAGCAATAAAGTATAGGTTATGTATGTGCAATTATATAAAATATTTCTATATCAGGCATTTTGTACAAGAAGAATGAAAGGAAAAATGAAAGAAAAATGTAAAATAGCATGCTTTAGTCTGTATTCAGATAATATCAGTTCTTTTTCTGGAAGTAGATAGTATGTTTCATCAGTAGTCTTTTGAGATTGTCTTGGATCATTGTAATGTTGAGATTGAGTCATTTATAGCTTTCATGCAACAATGTTGTTATTAATGTGCATGATGTTCTCCTGGTTCTGTTCACTTTGCTCTGTATCAGTTCATGTAAGTCTTTCCAAGTTTTTTTTTTTTCTGAAATCATACTTCTTGAAATTTCTTATAACATAATAAAATTCCATTATAATCATATACCATGGCTTGTTTAGCCGTTCCCCATTTGAATCTTTTTGCCCCATCTTCCCCACAAAAAAAGAGCTGCTATGAATATTCCTGCCATACAGATCCTTTTCCCTTTTTTTGAATGTCTTTGTGATATAGACCTACCAATGGTATTGCTGTTTCAAAGGGTGTGCCATTTTATAGCCCTTTGGTCTTAGTACCAAATTGCTCTTCAGAATGGTTGGATCAGTTCACAACTACACCAGCAGTGCATTACTGACCCAGTTTTCCCACATCCTTTCTGACAGTCTCCTTTTTGGTCATATTAGCTACTTGGAGATGTGTGAGATGGTGACTCAGAATTATTTTAATTTTAATTTTTCTGATCAATAGAATTTTTATATGACTTAGATAGTTTTGATTTCTTTGTTTGAAAACTACCTGTTCATTTCCTTTGAACATTTAGCAATTGGGGAATAACTTGTATTTTCATGAATTTGACTCAGTTCTCTATAGAGTTGAAAAATGAAGCCATTATCAGAGATATTAATAAATATTCTTTTATTCCTTATCTGTGTAATGGACAAAATTCAGAAAACTGAGATTTAATGGTAACACCAAACTGAACTATTGACAACTTTGCTCAATTAAAAATGTGTTGTAGATTCTTAATAAGTATATTTTGAATGGATCAATGTTTGTATTGACTTCCTGCCATTTCTTTTTCTTGTGTCATTTTCTCTCTTTTTAATTATTAAGGTATTTTCTAACCCTAGAATTCTGTTATTGTATCAATTTTTAAACTCTCCTAAAATCCCATGCCCTGAGTTTGGCCAACATATTGGAACTCCCCATTCAGGGGATGGGGGTGGGGATGGGAATCAAATTCATTGGTACTGAAGATTTAGGAGGTTGCTATTGCACATCCAAGAATTTTTGTTTGTTTTAGTGGGTTTTTTATTTTATTTTTGTCTTTTTACAGATGACCTTTGGGTAAATGAATCACTCAAAGAAATAGTGAATGCTAGGATTTGGGGCATGATTATGTGAAATATGAGGATTGTGGAAGCACATGAATAAAACTTTTCTACACCTTATGAAACTGTCATACCACTTTTATTCACTCAAGTCATCAAAGACTGATTAAGCATCTACTATGTGTCTGGCACTGTACTAAGCACCAGAGAACCAAAGAAATGAAGAAAAAAATAGTCCCCATTGTCAAGGGACTCACAATTCAGTGGAGGAGAAGATAAAGTACAAACAATTATGCATGAACAAAAGATATGCAGAAAAAAATTATGCTTAATCTCAGAGAGAAGGTGGGAAAGTTAAGGAATAATGAGAAGACCTCCTTGAAAAAATAAGACTTTTGCTAAAATTTGAAGACAGCCAGGATGTGGAGATGAGGATGTTCTATACATATAGAAAATCAGTAAAAATGCATGGAGTAGAAAGATGAAATATATTGTGAGAAAATAAGCAAGGAGGTTTAAATCATTGGATCATATAATGTGTGTAGGGGAGATGTAAGAAGACTGGAAAGTTAGGAAAAATCCAACTTATGAAGTATTTTAAAATTCAAAGGATATTATATTTGATCATGAAGTAATAGAAAGCCGTTAAAGTTTATTAATTTGATAACTGAATGAAGTATGGACAGAAGTGAGGAGAGACTTGAGACTTGGAAGTCAACCAGAAGGCTATTGCTATTGCTATTTTATGTCAAGATCAAATAGTCAGTTATAAGATGATAAAAGGAAACCAAAGAGAGTGGAGAGCTAACAATGTCTTCCAGGTTGGGAGCACGGTTGGCTAGGAGAATTGCAATAATCTTGTGGAATTAGGGAAATTAATATGAAGGTAGAATTTGGGGAGGGAAAATAATGAGCTCAATTTTGAAACACTTTGGATTTAAGCTGTCTGGGAGATATCCTGTTCAGGATGTCTAACAAACAGTTGGAAATGCAACATCAGAGATTAGGAGAAATTAGAGTCAGATAAATACATCAGAGAATCATCTCCATGGAGATGATAATTGAATCTATGGGAATTGATGAGATCACTAAAACAAGATAGTATAGAAAGAGAAGAGAAAAAGTCCCAGGATAGATTTTTGATGGACATTGATAGTTCTTAGTATCCCTGATGAAGATCCAGTGAAGGAGATTCAGAAGATGTAGTCAAACACAACGTGTGATAACCAGAAAAGAACATGTATTGTAATGTGTGTGTATGGGGGAAGGAGGGGCAGGGATAGGCAATATACACATAAATTTATATGCATAATATATAAAAAATAAATACTGGATACAATGTAGTTTCAAGAGGAAACTTTAAGATGGAATCATTACCCCCTAGTATTGGGGGATGAGGAAAAGCTTGGGAATGGGGAAAAACTTCAAATAACAGACAACATTTGAACTCATTCTTGAAAGAAAACAGGTATTCTGAGAGAGAGAGAGAGAGAGAGAGAGAGAGAGAGAGAGAGAGAGAGAGAGAGAGAGAGAGAGAGAGAGAGAGAGATGAGGAACAAAGGCATTCTAGATACCAAAGATATCCATTGCAGAGGTGCAGAGACATGAAGTAATCAGTATGTTTGTCCCAGAGGCCTCAGGTTCATAGAAGTTTGGGTTCAATCAAATGGCTGTACTTGAGGACCATATGTGGTTTCCCCATCCCATGTACTAGAAGTATGATATTGCCTTGACTATTATAGGGTAGTTGAAAAGAAAAGAAGGTTGTGTCTGGTGGAAAAATATATTGAATTCTATTTTGGTGGACCCCAAGTTCGTTATGGGTATGAATCTTTGTCTGCCAAAGTATGTTGGTGTCCCACTAACACAATAATTAACTTTTAAAAACACACCAAATGATGGTCAGTACAAGTATCCAAGTTCAAAACCCTAGACTCCTGTAGGCCAAAAGGAAAGTATTTTAAGAATTGGTTGTATACTGGTGTCAAAATAACTGTGTTATATCTTGCCTCTGAGATATAACTGTGTTCTTAAAGTCTATATATTAGCTTGTTTATTGCCTCACTTAAAGTTATGAATCTTGAAATATAAAGATTCCTCTCACCTCACCATTTTGGCTCTTGCATAACTGTATGTCTGTTCCCATAACTGTGAAAGTACCAAATGGCTCATTACCTAGAAATACATTAACTCTCATGCATCATCCTAGCATTACATACCAAGGGGGTGGGCCATTTATGAATCAGCATGAACATTAATGCATCTACAAAGTGAAAGCAATCTGCATTCTTGGTTTGATATGAGTCAATAAGAAATAATTATAAGGCAGTGTTTTGAAATGTGAAATAAAAAATGTAAACTGTCACTGTCTTTTGGATTTATTTGAATATGAATCATCATTGATAGAGGTGCTGAATCAAACAGAAATAAATTCAGACATAGTTTTAGTGGATCTGAAAGTTCTATCTTAATTCAAACAAATTTGCTTTTTTGTTTCTGTGGAGCAGCTGATGACAATGCCCTGAAAAAATCCTTGTGCTACAGGATATACTCATGTTGTCATTTGGAGTTTAGGGAATTCATACTAGAAAAGATGACCAATTTTCCATATGCTCCCTGTCGATGGTGATACACATAAAAAAAGCAAAATAAGGTAGGTTCTAAATAAAAAAAAGTAATCAAAATGTGAACTGTCATAACATCAATGTTGTTTTATAGGGCTGCTTATGTTTCAGGAATGAGGTCTTAGCAAACTGAAAATAATTTCCTGATAATAAAAAGTTATATAGCACCTTAAAGTTTGCAAAGCTCTTAAAAGTTATTTCAAATAATCTCAAAACAGCAGTGTGAGTTAAGTTCTTTTATTATCCCCATTTTATAAATAATGAAAAGGAAATTGAAGAAATTAAGTGACTTGTCCTAAGTTACATACTGAACTTAGCTTTTTTTGCCTTTTAGTCCATAGCTCTGTCTTAGGATGTAGGGTCTAGTATAAACTTGGTATGGGATAACTCTTCAAATTCTTAAATATAATGCTGCTCTATTACTAAAGTCATCTTTTCTCTAGCCGAAAGATCATTGATTTCCTCTGCTATTCCTTATATTCTATGTATTCCAGTCCCCTCAACATCCTGGTGGTTCACCTCTAGACATTTTTGAGTTTGTTATTGTTACCCTTAAATGTATTACCGAGAATTTAACACAGTATTAACTACTTCTCTTAACATCGTCTAAAATCACATTAGTTTTTGTGTGTATGTATGTATTTATGTGTGTATGCCATATTACACTCTTGATTTAAACTTTCAGCCTCATCTCAGTTTTTTACATGAACTATTTTCTAGCTACGTCTCTCCCTTCCTATACATACATATATATATATACATATATATGTATGTATATATATATGTATATTAACTTAAGAATAAATGTTTTTTTATCAATATTAACTTTTATCTTCCAAGGATCATGGGGAGCATATTCCTGGAACTGGAGGGACAAGAGAATTCATCTATTCCAAGTCCTTCAATTTGGAGATGAGAAAACTGGACAAAAGAGAGGATGCAACTTTCCCAAGGTCACATAAGTGGCAAGTATCAGAGGTGGCCCAGGCTCCCTGACTCCAAATACAGTTATCTTTTGACAGTATGGTATGAGAGATTCATCATTTTTACCTGAGGCTTTTAGGTTCCTAATAGCAATAATATTATTAATTATTCTTCTCAACTTTGAAGAGCATGTAACATCTCAACCACTGCAAAAAGAAGGGAAAGAAGATAAGTGAAGGATAACACTTTGCTGATAATTGAATTCCTTCTTGAGAACTGAAAATCTCCTATTTCCAGTAGGGCTCTGGAGGGATATATTAACTGCTGTTCAAGCCAACTAAGCATTACATCTTGCAGAGAGACACAAAACAAGCCATAAATAAAAGTGAGTCTCAATCAGGAAGCACCAGTGACTGAATCCCCCTGTTCAATAATGATGAATTATTGAACATTTTGCCACAATTGGCTACAAGGGTTAGCTGCAATAGGTACCAACAAGAATGACCAAGAACCGAACTTGATTGCAAAAAGTATATTGAAAAACAGCTCTAATAGAAACAATAAGGCCCCTCAGCTGTTTACTAGGTCTTCTCATATACTCATAGATTTAAAGCTGGAAAGTTCTTTACGGGGCATCAAAGTCAACACTTTCATTTCAGAAACAGGTTTAAAGAGGACAAATGACTAGTCTGAGATCCAAATAATGTGTTGGATGGAATTTGAAACTAGATTTTCCTGGCTATAATTCCAACATGACATTCACTGTACCTCATCAACCAAAGAATATGATACAACTTGCAATCATATCTCATTTTTCTCTTTCTATCTCCCCACTTCTCTGGACAGACTTCAAATCTTGTTAGCTCTTACTTTTCTCCAATTTCAGTTCTACCTGTGTAGAAGTTGCCTCTCTCTTGCCCAACCCACCAGATCAAAAACTCTTTTTCCCTTATGAAGGAAAAGGAGAGTGGCGATCAGAGATTTCAAAGGGTGGAAAGGTATATACCAATTTTTAAAATTTTAATAATTTAAAATTTAATAATTCTGTATGATTATTTTAAAATTTTAGAATTTTAATTGTGGTCAGTCAGTAATCTGTCTCTCATTTTAAGCTAACTACTTCCTTGTAATTATATTTCACCTGAAGTAATATTTTGAGAAATCTAAGGGAATTAGGAGAGGACTGTTATTCCTATTTTCATAATTTAAGAGATATCATGGGATACATATGAATTATCCTTTTAAGGTATCCTAATGGTCAGGTACCCATCAATAATCACCTTCCCTCATATATTTAGGAATTTGTCAAGGTTAATTGCCTGTGATAATGCTACACCTTGCATCCCTTATGCTGATGGGTTGTATATTGGAACATGACCTGTTACTCCCAGCTTGTCCTTCAGAAGGTGTTCTCATCTTGACTTATCAATTTTGAATCCTACCCTAGTACAAGGAACACAGACTAACCAGCACTCACATTCTATTTTCTCATGCCCTTGACTGACACTCTTAAAACCCATGAGTCTTTTGCAATCTTAGCAGTACTTGTTAATATCATAGGGAATAGGCTTCCCAAGATTATCACATTCCATAACCAGCATGGAGCTAGGCATGACGAAGGTGCAGAAGAAGGATGAGCCAGTTTCTTCTCTCATGTAACTTACAATCCAACAATGAGGAAAAGATTAATATTTAAGATTAACTCAATCAAACAAATAGAAAATAGGACAAATTAGATAGATATATTAGATAGATTGATAGAAAGAAAAAATAATATATGTACATTGATTATGATTGCAATGAGAATTCAAAGATGTGGAAATTAATTTATGTGAGAATAGTTGGAAAGAGGAAGGAATAGAAGGGATAGGACACAATTTGGAAAACAATAAAAAAAGATGATCTAGGAAAGAAATAAAAACAAGGACCTAAACTCAAAGGTTGAAAAGATATTATCCATCTATTCATGAGTTAGGAGAAAATCAACTTGACTGAAATGGAATTCATAGTAGAGGGGGGAGATCAATACTACAGTCCAAAATAAAGTTCATTAGGAAAAATGAGAATGCTAAGTTTTGGATTCTCCATTTGACCAAGTGGGTAATATCATTCTAGATTCTTCCATAGGGGAGTCATATAATGAAATGATTTCTTGAAGAAGTTCCTTATGACAGTGGTGTGCAAGATAGATTAGAGGGGAATGTTTAGAGGGATAGAGAAATAATAGGTGACTATTTTGTTAACATAGTCATAAGGTAATGAAAGGTCAAATTAGCATGTTTTGGGGAAAGTAGAGGAAAATCTGAAAAATATTTTAAATAACTTTAATAATTTTTTTAAATTTTTATATAATAGTCACTTCTAGATATATTCCCTTCACCTTGCCACATTGAGCCCTACTAACATAGGAAAAGACTCTTAAGCAAAACCAATCAATTTAGTAAATATATCCAGTAATGCAGGTAAATACCTTCAATCTCTCACTTGTCTACTGTAAAGGAGGTACATTTCATCTGCTGTTTCCTTGTTAGTGCTTCCTGTGATTACAATAACTGAGCATTCTGCTTTTTCTTATATTCATATTTTTATTTAAATTATTATAGTTGAGGGACAGAACCAAGATAGCGGACTAGAAAGACACACTTATGCAGGGTTCCCCCCACTGCTCATAAAATACCTGTAGAGAGGGACTCTCAACAAATGTTGGAGCAGCAGAAGTGGAGAACAACAGAGTGGAGGAGATTTCCAGACCACAGTGACCTGAAAGGCCCAAGGAAACATCTGTTGTGCTGGATGCCAGAGGCCAGCGCAGAGCCCAGCCCAGCCTTGTCCACAGTGCAACGAGACTCTGGGAGGAGGACACCTCCGGGCCGAATCTTCAGTCACAGTAGGGGGTCCTCAGATCCCTTGGCCCATAGGCATCAAAGGTCACTGATGGGGTTTTATCAGGGGGCCAGGAAGGGAGGAGGGTCTTCCCATAGCTCCAGCAGCAGGCAGTGGCCACAGAGCCATCATAGCAGCCCTTATGGAAGCTCCATTATTGGAGTGTAAAAACCCTTGGGGGCATCAAAGTCTTACCTCAGCCCTGGGTAGAGTCCCTGGCTGAGCTGGTATTTGTCTCAAACTGAATGGTGGCTCTGCCTATCCAGATTATCTAAAAATCAGCCCCAAGTCCTCACTTCGTGGAACTGGAGTCTAAGTGGCTGTGAAGAGGTATCTTCTAAGATTCTGGGCACAAAAATCTCTTTTTGCGTCCAGACCAGTACACTCTTGATTGAACCACCTTGGAGGAACTGAGATCTCACAGATTCCCAAAGAGTCCCAACCTACTCTTGAAAAAGAATCCAAAAGTCAAGTAACTGGTTGGGAAAATGCTCAAAAAAGGGAAAAAAATAAGACCATAGAAAGTTACTTTCTTTGTGAACAGATATCTCCTCCCATCATTTCAGATGAGGAAGAACAATGCTTACCATCAGGGAAAGACATAGAAGTCAAAGCTTCCATATCCCAAACATTCAAAATAAATATTTAATGGTCTCAGGCCATGGAAGAGCTCAAAAAGGACATTGAAAATTAGAGAGGAGGAGGAAAAACGGGGATGAGAAATGAGAGAGACACAAGAAAAGCATGAAAAGCAGGTCAATACCTTGCTAACAGAGACATCAAAAAATGTTGAAGAAAATAACACCTTGAAAAATAGACTAACTCAATTGCAAAAGAGGTTCAAAAAGCCAATGAGGAGAAGAATGCTTTAAAAAGCAGAATTAGCCAAATGGAAAAGGAGGTCCAAAAGCACACTGGAGAAATAATTCTTTAAAAATTAGAATGGAAGATATGGAGGCTAATGACTTTCTGAGAAACCAAGAAATCACAAAACAAAACCAAAAACATGGAACGTAATGTGAAATATCTCATTGGAAAAACAACTGACCTGGAAAATTGATCCAGGAGAGACAATTTAAAAATTATTGGACTACCTGAAAGCCATGATCAAAAAAAAGAACATAGATATCATCTTTCATGAAATTATCAAGGAAAACTGCCTTGATATTCTAGAACCAGAGGGCAAAGTAAATATTGAAAGAATCCACCAATCACTGCCTGAAAGAGATCCAAAAAGAGAAACTCCCTGGAACATTGTGGCCAAATTCCAGAGTTCCCTGGTCAAGGATAAAATATTGCAAACAGCTAGAAAGAAACAATTCAAGTACTGTGGAAATACAATCAGGATAACACAAGATCTAGCAGCTTCTACAACAAGGGGTAGAAGGGCATGGAATATGATATTCCAGAAGTCAAAGAAAATAGGACTAAAACCAAGAATCACCTACCCAGCAAAACTGACTACAATACTTCAGGGGAAAAAATGGTATTTCAATGAAACAGAGGACTTTCAAGCATTCTTGATGAAAAGACCAGAGCTGAAAAGAAAACTTGACCTTCAAACACAAGAATGAGAAACAGCATGACAAAGTAAACCGCAAAGAGAAGTCATAGGGGCTTACCAAAGTTGAACTGTTTACATTCCTACATGGGAAGACAATATTTGTAACTCTTAAAACTATTCAATATCTGGGTAGTTGGTGAGACTACAGACACACATACACACACACACATACACACGTGTGAGTGCACACACATACACACATGCACACACACACAGAGACAGAGAGCACAGAGTGAATTGAATAGGATGGGATCATATCTTAAAAGAAATTAAGGTAAACAGTGAGAGAGAAATGTAGTGGGAGGAGAGAGGGTGAAATGGAATGGGGTAAATTATCTCTCATTCAAGAAGCAAGCAGGAGACTTTTTAGTGGAGGAAAAAAGAGAAGAGCTGAGAAAAAAACATGAAGTTTACTCTCATCACATTTGACTAAAGGAAGGAATAAAATGCACACTCATTTTGGTATGAAAACCTATCTTACAATACAGGAAAGTGGGGGAGAAGGAGATAAGCAAGGTGCGGGGGATGATGGAAGGGAGGGCAATGGGAGGAGGGAGCAATTTGAAGTCAACACTCGGGGAGGGACAGGATCAAAAGACAGAATAGAAACAATGCGGGGCAGGATAGGGTGGAGGGAAATATACTTAGTCTTACGCAACACGACTGTTATCGAAGTCATTTGCAAAAGTACACAGATATGGCCTATATTGAATTGCCTGCCTTCCCAAAGGGAATGGGTGGGGAGGGAGGGATGGGGAGAATTTGGAACTCAACGTTTTAGGAACAACTGGTTAGTATTGTTGCTGCTACTAGGAAATAAGAAACACAGTTAATGGGGAATAGAAAGTCATCTGGCCCTACAGGACAAAAGAGAAGATGGGGACAAGAGATGGGAGGGAGGAAAGAAGAGAGGGCAGATTGGTGACAGGGAAAATTAGAATGCTCGGTGTATTGGGGTGGGGGGAGGGGACAAATGAGGAGAAAATTTGGAACCCAAAATTTGGTGAAAATGAATGTAAAAAGTTAAATAAATAAATTTATATTAAAAATTAAAAAAAATTTAAAAAAAGATTAAAAATGGAAGAAAATTTGGAACCCAAAATTTTGTGAAAATGAATGTTAAAAATTAATTAAATTAAAAATAAATAAATGAATAGATTAATAAATAAATGGATAGATAGAAAAGATTGAAAGAAAATTAAGTTATTATAGTCACAGTCCATAGTATTCCCCAGGATCTACCCACTTTCCTTGCTGTTAAATCTTGTAAGTTTTACAGTGTTTTCTTACATTGATTATATTTTATTATGATTTAGACTATAAAAGACATTTACTATATCTGCTTTTTAAAATATAATATGCATTCTTTATATCTAATATATGACAATTTTCAAAGGTGCCATGGAATACAGATTGTTATATATCACAGATTGTTTTATGTGGCCATTTCTAAATTACCATACATTTAAAAAAATCAGTCTTTCAAACAAGATCTTTAGGTTCATGTTTGTTTCTTTCTCTTTTTTTTATTTGCTTTTTAGCATTTCCATTAGATTTATCCAGCTTTGAGTAAAGAATTTTAATGCCTCCTAAAGTTCTGACAGTTTTCCCCAAAATAAAACTTTTATATTTTCCTTTTTATGATAGCATGACTTCAACTTCTACTTTTCTGTAATCTCTTATTGTATAAATTATACTTCATGTTCTGGTTTTAATTTTGTATGTCTTTCTTTTTACCATATGTGTCTTGTTTATTGAAAATAAATCAATTTTCTTTTTTTATTCATTTTTTATAATTTTGTTGAGAAGCTAAAGGCTAATCATTTACATAAATTCACAATTAATATATTTGCAATGATATACATTTTATTGCTTTATGTTGATCTTGCCTTCATTTTTTTTTTTTTGAGCCTTTGGTCCCTCTGATAAGTTTTGTTTGCACTAACTTCATCTAGTTCTTTATTTCTCTCTTGTTTACATTTTATGTGCCAAATTCTTTAAATTTATTTTAACTTTCTTTTATTCTTCATACCATGTACAAACTTATTCATATAAGATTACAATATAAAATTATCCCTTTACTTCAACTTTTAATTTAAGTAATGTGTGTAATTCTTTACCCAAAACAACTCATTTATTTTGTTACTTTCTTCCTTATTTCATTCAATCAAACAAATAAGCATTTTTAAACTACTTTTCTTTATACCAGAGACTTTGATAAGTTCTGGGTATACAAAAAAAGGCAAAAAAGTCCCTGTCTTTAAACAGCAAACTTTCTTCTTTCTCTACCTAGTTTATTCTGGATTTAGTCTCCTATTCATGGACTACATGCTTACATATGCTTAATTCATTCTATATCCCCTATAAAAGATTCCTAACTTTTCTGTTCCTACAGAAATTTCTGACTTCACAAATCTCTCTCATCTCTCGCCAGACAGAGAGAGAGAGAGAGAGAGAGAGAGAGAGAGATAAAATTTCTTTTAAGAGGACTTAGAAAATCCTGCTAAACTTCACTCCTAGAAATATTAATGAAAGAAGCTGTGTGCTATGCTAGGAGTCACTACATATTATAAGTTTCGACCCCTATATCCTTCCTAATACTCATTCATTTTCAAGACATTGTACAGTATTTTAGATATGGACCTGTATCTCTCTTCTCACCCTGGATGTTGGCTGCTCCAAGAAATCTCTCCAGCCCATCTTCTGTTTTGAGATATGATCTTGGAAAACACAATTCTTTCACAGGAAAGGTGGTCCTGAAGGATACCTATTATCAAAAAAGGAAACCCATTTTGAAGCTTTTGCTCCCTCCACTTTTTTTCTACTACTCTTACTGTATTCTGCCACATGCAAACTACATGGCAAGAAAAAAAAATAGAGACATTTCTTCTTCCAAATCACAGCAAACTGCTGTGCATCTCTGACTCCCTCTTTGCCTTCACATTCCCCAGTTAACGAACTTCTCTCTATTTTAACAATCCCCACTTCTCTATTAAAAATAACACAAAAAAGTGAAGTAATTTAGGTTTTAGTCCAAAGCATGTTATATGATTTCTTCCTCTTTCCCTTTTCTTGAATAAAAGGCATGGCAAGGGAAAATAAGAAAGGACCTAGTGACAGCTATTAGTAAATGCCATTTTTTTTCAAAAATATTGCTAAAATATTTGAAACTCAGCTGAAAATTTTAGGAAGACAGAGGTCTTCCACTAATATGTAGCTTGTAAGAAGAGAATCTTACATTTTCTGGCCAAAAGTTGAATTTTTCTTCTAGCAGAGCCACTATTAATCATATAAAAACCATGCAACTCATATTTATTTAGAGCTTTATAGTTGCAAAGAATTCAGTATCTATTGTCATACTTAACACTTGTCACAATTCTGTGAACCATACAAAGTGGTTATTTTTCCCTCTGTCTTATAGACAATGCAAAAGACATAAATTTTAAGTGCTTCTCCCTTGTTTTTAGTATTTAGTATTAGTATTTTAGTGTTTAGTATTCTCTCACATATCTAATTATACTTTATTCATCCATGTAAAAAATATATCACCCTAATGGAATGTAAGGTTTTTCCCTTTTGTCTTTTTATACCTGGTAGAGTGTCTTTTATAAGTTCAAAATGTTATTTGAACTGACGTATGTTCAACTGAAATTGACATATATTCAACTGTTACATTACTTTCTACAACATTTTCTTCAGCATTTGAAACTTGATCATTCTCTGTTCTTTGATACCTCTAGGGTTATGCTTTTCTTTTATCTCTTTGACCAATTATTACCTCACTCCTTGAACCTCCTGTCTCCTACACGTTAGTCTTTCTCCAAAGTTTTTCTAATAATAATAAGTAGCATTTATATAATACTTAACATTTGCCAGGCAATATAGTGAGCACTTTACAAATATTATTTCATTTGATTCTCACAACAACCCTGGGATATACGTACGGTAATTATTCCCATTTTGTAGTTGAGGAGACTGAATCAGAGATTAAGAGATTTATCCCAAGATACAAACGTATTAAATGTCTAAGACCAGATTTGAACTCAGAGTCTTCCTGACTCAAGTCTACTATGCTCTCCATTTCACCACCTAAATGCCCCACCCTCTTCTTTCCTTCTCTATGTACTTTCTCCTAGCTGAAAGCCAGAAACAATATTCAGCCTTCCCTTCCTACAAATAAATCTCATCCTGAACAGATTGGGAGCTTTGCTAACTTGTCTTAAACTCAAGAAAATGCTGATTGTGTGCCAAACTCAAATGGGCTCTTGACTGTGCACTGGTTATTAAACCTTTCCCCAAAAAACTGATTGTTGTTAATTCTACAGCTGCTTTTGCCTTCTAAATATCTCCTCCTAAAGAATTCCTGTACAGTCTATCTTCGGTCTCATCTTACCACATTCCCAAAATTAGAGAGAATATTAAACATCACATTATAAGTTAATAAAAAGGAGTGACAACCTCATGAACCTGCATGAGAATAGCCATCATTTACTTTCCAGTGTCACTGTACAAATCTGTTTGGATAAATAATTTTGAGCATAGAGGAATTGGAAGTTTGGGTTTTCTTTATACTTCACATTCCATAGTTCTTTGTCATTTTTTATATAAAATGGTGACTTCCTTCATATGGAGAACTTAAAATGTTTCCATTGGCAAGATTCTGCCACATATATTCTTAAGGAGTTTCTTGGAGGAACTGAGAGGTTCTGGGAACTGACCCGAATGGGACAATTACTGTGTTTTGGAAGCAGACCTTGAACTGAGGTTTTCCTGATTCCACAGTCAGCTCTCTTTCCATTATAACAAAATTTCTCAAATCCTTTTTCATACAAAGCTGAAATTAATATTTGATGGAGGGTCAAATGTAGTAAGAGCAATATCATAAAGTCCTATCCCATATGTATGTGTCAAATGGCAGCCTTCTCAACCGTGGGACAAGGTTGCAGAGAGGGAAACTGGAATGTAAAATGTAACAAAAATAAAATTAAAATAATTTTTGAACCTATCCTCAGGACAGCATCAAGTACATAATAAGTACACAATGACTACTTATAATAATGTTATTTATAGTAAAAACAAAATAGAAGGGCACCCAAACCCTTGTACTTTCATTAAGAATATTATTAGGGGTTGGAATTTGGATACCATCCAAGTATGCAGCTAATGACATGCACAAAGGAGCTCATTATGAAGAAGTTTTACTTGTCTAGCTTTGAGCAGGTTCCATAGAACGGACCCAGAAGGAAAGCACTAGAGCTAAACTCCAATGCCATTAAAAATTATGTTATTTCAAATGAGTCAAAACTAAGATTATAATCTGCCTCCTAATGAAGAGTTCTTACTCCAGTTCTCTTACATATCTTTTAAAATTGACTCCCAAAGGAATAATATCATTTTGTTATATTAATAAGAGCTTGGAAAAAAATATACTCACTTTGATTGAGAGCTACTCATCTTCAGTGAAGATGAAAGCTGATCTTTATGTCACAAAGAAGCAATGATAGATTTTAGTTCTTATTAAAAAAATGGGTAGGTGTATTGGGATTTCCAAAGGGACTAATTGACTTTGCAAGTTCAGTGGTTCCCATCTATAGAACAGATACTTATTAGAAATATGCTAACTATGGGATTGATACACATTATAACATCTTGGCATGATATTTAGTTCAATGAAATGTGAACAAAGAAGAACTCCCAAGGATTCAATAAGCTAAAACACTCATGGATGAGCCTTATTATTATTATTCATTATTGGATATAATGAATAATAATTTGTTTTCATAACAATTTTAATATTCCCTTACCTGAGTATTCTTTTATAACTAAGATTTACAAAAAGAAAAACTTCATTTCAACAAACCATCTAACACATTGACCATATATAATAATACATTCAGCACTCCACATCCATATTTACTTGCCTTTACAATGAAGAATGCATTTTCTCAATACATCTGTTAGATATTTACATTTTACATATTACATATTTACCAGAAGCGCCAAGGTCTAAGTTTTCAAATTAGGGAGTAGGAGGGTCTTTAACAGCTACCCAGAGTCTCATCTGGCACATAAAAAAGTGTATATACACATACACACAAACATACTTTGTACATATGGGAATATATATACTTTCATTCTGTTTTTATTTTGGGGGCTCACACTAATTCACAGAGATGTTCCTAGAATTTTCCTTTTCATTACACACATCAATTTTAATCTGAGTCATTCAAAGTAGATCATCACATGATAATGATATTGAATACAGTGTTTTCCTGATTTTGCTCATTTCACTTTACGTCATTGATTTGTACAGATCTTTCCAGATATTCCTTTACTCTTTGTCTCTGCTTCAAGTGTGTTTCTTATAAGTGACATATTATAGGATAGTGGTCTTTGATCTACTCTTCTGGCCCCTTCTGTTTTATGGCAGAATTCATTCCATTCACTTTCATTGTTATGTGTATTTCCCTCTATCTATTCTTGCTCCTGTTTGTTCCTTCTCTCCTTTCACCCTTTCCCATATCAACAATGTTTTAGACAGAAGCATGTCTACCACTTCCCCTGATCTGCCCTTCCTTCTATCAGTGACCCAGCCTTTTATTTAATCTCCTCCCATTCTACTTCCCTGTGGGATAAGATAGAGTTCTATAATCATATAATTATATGTTATTCCCTCTCTGAGCCAATATTGATGAGAGTAAGTTTCAAGCAGTGCCTCTCACCCTCTCCCCGTTTTCCCTTCCATGGTAATAGATCTTTCCTGCCTCTTCATGTGAAATAATTTACACCATTCTTCCTTTCTGTTCCTGATGCACCCATTTTCCTCCTCTTTTTTATGTCATTCCCTCAAATATACCTGATACCAAGACCTTCTGTCTATGTTTATTTCCTCTGCTACTGTTTGTGTTACAATTTTTAAGACTTGTAAGTATTATCTTCCCAGGTAGCAATGTAAATGGTTTAGCTCCACTGAATTCCTCCTCTTTTCTTTCCCCTTTTATTGGAGTTCAAATTTTTGGTTTATTTCTTCCTTATTAAGACTTGAAATCATTATATTTCATCAAATGACCCTTTTATCCCTTGATGTATTATGCCTAATTTTGTTGGGTGAGTTTTTTTTTTCTGTAGTCCTAGCTCCTTTCCCTCCAGAATATCATATTTCATGACTTGCAGTCCTTTAATATTGCACTTCTAAGTCCTATGTAATCCTGATTGTGACTCCCTGATATTGCAATTGATTCTTTCTGACCATTTTCAGTATTTTTTTCCTTTACCTGATAGTTCTGAAATTTAGCTATAATGTTCATTTCATTTTCATTTTTCTCTTTCTTGAGGTGATTGGATTCTTTCAATTCATCTTTGCCCTCTGATTCCAGGACACCAGGTCAGTTTTCCTTGAGAATTTCTTGAGAGATGCTGTCCAGTACTTCTTTTGATTATGTCTTTCAGGTAGTCCAATGATTCTAATGCTGTCTGTCCTGGATCTGTTTTTCAGATCAATTGCTTTATGCATGAGGTATTTTACATTTTCTTCCATTTTTTCAGTCTTTTGAATGTGTTTGGATGACTCATAATGTCTCATAGGGTCATTAGCTTCCATTTGGCCAATTCTAATTTTTAAGATGTTATTTTTACCAGTTAGCTTTTGTACTTCCTTTACCATTTGGCCAATTGTACTTTTTAAGGAGTTGTTTTTTCCATGAATTTTTGTATCTCCTTTTTCATTTGATCTACTCTACTTTTTCAGCAGTTTTCCAAGTTGTTGAGTCTTTTTTCATAATTCTCTTGCAGCACTCTCACTTCTTTTCCCAATTTTTCTTCTACCTCTCTTATATGATTTTTAAGCTCCTCTCTGAGTTCTTCCGTGAGTTCTTACTGGGCTTGAGATCTCTTTCTGTTTTTTTTTTTTTTTTCTTGAGGTTCTCCCCATAGATGTTTGCACCTTGTTGTTTCCTTCTGAGTTTTTGTCTTGGTTTTCCTTGGTACCATGATAACTTTCTATGATCAATTTACTTTTTTTTTTGGTTGTTGTCTTTTCATTCTCATTCCCTTCTTTAGTTTTTTTCCTTTCTTCTAAATTTGAACTCTACTCCTATGGTGGAAGGGGCATAGTATCTGGTTTCTTATGCTAATGACTGCAAGCCCTGGCTGTTTAACTGATGCTGTACTGATGTGACCCTGAGGCACTTGGTGGATTATTGTGTCTGGTTCTGTGCTACTTCTGTGGTGGGATGAATGTTGGCTGGTGCTGCTAGAGGCTGTAGGGCATCTGTCAGCTTACCTTGTACTAAGCTGGTATCCTAGCAGTGCAGTCTGGTGTGTGCTGAGACCCAGTAGGGTTTTTCTGCATTTCCCTAGGGCTACACTGAAGCACTGAGAGATCCAGCTTCTGGAAGACACTGCTCAGAGTTCCCAGAGTTGTATTGAAGCATGTGGAAGTCCAGTTGCCCTAGGATGTTCACCCATGGCAATGCTGAAGCCCAACAACTGCAGAATACCTGCCCAGGGCTGTACAAAAGCACCCAGCAGTTCTATGAGCTGGAGTTTCCTGATTCCCCTGGCTAGACTAATGCATGAGGAGGTCCTGGTGCTAGTATTTGCCTGCTCCACCACACTGAGGCTTAGGCTCTCCTGCTGGTTTGCTGAGGTGGGACTTGCTGCTGGCTTGCTGGGTTGTTTTCTGTCCTGGACTACACTCTTATTTCACCAGAGTGAGACAGACCTTTCTTGCCAATCCTCCATTTTTCCTGGGCTAAAAGACAGCTCCACCCCATATTTTTTTAAAATATATAATTCATTTATTTTTCAGTTCTTAACATGCACTTCCACAAGAATTTGAATTCAAAATTTTTCTCCCCATCTCTCCCCACACCTCACCCCGGACAGCACGCACCCCCTCCATCCCTTTCTCTAGTCGGTCTTCCCTTCTATTACCCCCCCTTCTTGTATCCCCCTTCCACTCTATTTTCCTATAGGACAAAATAGATTTCTATACTCTTGTATAGCTTAATTTTCAGTTGCATACTAAAGCAATTTTTTACATTTATTCTTAAAGTTTCGAGTTCTATATTCTCTCCCTCCCACCCTCATGGAGAAAACAAGTAATTCAATATAGGTCATACATGTATAACAATGCAAAGTACTTCCATAATAGTTATGCTGTAAAAGACTAACCACATTTCCTTCTGTCCTATCCTGCCCTTCGTTTATTCCATTCTCTCTCTTGACCTGTCCTCCCACAATAGTGTTTGCTTAATCTTTTTCCCAGTTTATTGTCCTTTCCATTATCTTTCCTGTCCTATCCCCTTCCCCCTTGCCTTCCTGCAGGGTTAAATAGATTTCCATATCCAAATGAGTGTTGCACCCCATATTTCTGCTAGTTCCACTGTTTCAGGATTCGTTCTGTGTGCTATTTTATAGTTGTTTGGAGGTGAATATGGGAGAGTAATGGTGATTTACTGCTTACTCTGCCATCTCAGCTCCCAGAATTTGATCCATCATATTTTTTAATTTAATTCTGAACCCAAGTTATGATGAAACATCAGGAATCAATAATTTCTGACATTACTATCTGAACAGTCATAGACAAAAGGAATTTGCCATATTTCTGCAAGATTGCATGCACTGATTTGGTAGAATTCTTACTAGAGCATTATGAAACTGACTTAGTGGAATTGATCAACATGTGAGTTAGTTGTTCTCCTTTGCTTTTTGGCTATAAAATAGAATATACCAATAGCCCCAGTAAGTTTTTTTTTAATGCGTTCTTGTTTAATCAAAGATAAGAAAGTATGACTAGATCATCACAGCAAGAAGAACCAGGACAGTAAAGCATAAAAATAATTATCATAATTATTATACCAATAACAATTGTAAAAAACTGTAATTTGAAGTTTTGCAAAGCACTTGACTTACATTATTTTCTTTGATCTTCACAGCAACCCTTCAAGTAGGTTCTTTTATTGCCCACATTTTACAGAGTAGGAAACAGCCTGAGAGGTAAAGTACCTGCTTTGGGGTTCCAGAACTACTAAGTATCTGAAGGGAGATTTGAATTCAGGTTTTTCTGACTCCAAGTCCAACACACTCTCCACTGTTCTGCTGCCTCAAGTCCAAGTAGAAAAGAATGCTGCATTTATGGTCAGAGGATTGGGGTCTAATCTAAGCGAGTTAATTTATGTTATCTGTGTAATGAGCAAATTACTAAATTGTTCTGGGTTTCATTTTCTTTATTTTAAAGTTGAGTTAGCTGTCTTTTAAAGTCCTTTCCAACTTTTAATCTGTCATCTACAATTCACTCCCACATACAAGTATTCGTGTGGCTGAAAGAGGATCAGCAGTGTTGTCTGTCTACTGTGTGAAGAGCTCTGTAGCAGCACATTAATTTACCTCTGAGCCCAAAGTCAGTCAAGTCCTAAGAAAATGTCTTGATGTCATGTTGAGCTAAATGCTACTTTGCAAATGAGCCCACTTAAATGAGATAGCAATAAGAAATTTCAGCTTTGAAAGCTGGTTTTAATTTTAATATTTGATTATTATGGATATAGGTTGTTCAGGGGCATTTTTATTATATGTATCTTGCTGTGCTTAAGTTAGGATCCATTAAAATAAATGATGAATTTTAAAGTGGAGGAAATATGAGGGTTAATATAAATGCTGAGTAATTAAATATGAGAACTATGGCATGCTTACAATAATTTGCCACAATTACTGCTGCATAGAGAAGGTAGGCACTCTTTAGAATGTTTACAGAAGCAAATATGTACATAGTGCTTCACAAACATTCATTAGTTTATTTTTACAATGTTCTTGCTGATTTAGGGCCTCTATTTCCATTTTACATTTAGCAGACTTATATAGGGAATTTAAGTTTCTTGTTCAGTTCAAATTACAGTAACTTTCACTGTAAAGCATTTTGCTTTACCACATATAGAGCTATATTATAGGTCATTTTATGTCCCTTGTGCATATATACTCTCAGCATAATACAGAAAGCCTTAAATTTGATACTATCTATCTCCATGTTTATTCTACACTTTTTCAAGTATCAGCCTATGAGACATATGTGCATAGTACATAATGCACCAGCCCCTTGGAGTCAGGACCTCTTCCAACCAGGGTTCAGTAAACATTTATTAAACAATTCTACTACATGTCAGGTACTGTGCTAAGTATTGGGAACACAAAGTCAAAACCAGTCCCTGCCTTCAAGAAGTTCCCATTCTAATGATGGAAACAAACATATCAAAAACTAGACACACACAAGATATGTAAATATACATAAGTGAACACATGCATGCGTGTATATGTACACAAATATAACATGTACTGTTAATACATGCACACATGTGTGTGCACATATATACCTGTATATGCAGGGCATTTCAAAAGTCTTAAGTTGTTGAAACTTAAAACTGAATACCATGTACACAAAGAAAAGGAGGAGAAAGAACAAGAAGAGGAGGAAAAGGTTAATGAAAAAGGGGACCCAGCAGGAAAGTCCTCCTGCAGAATGTGATATTTGAGTACATACACTTATTTTGTGGCTATTACCCAGGAAGCTCAGCAAAACTGTCTGAGAGGTGGGAGAAACTCCTGTACCCATGTGAGTTGTCAGGTCTAAACAATACAAATAAGAATATTGAAAATGAGAATGATTAAATTAAGGTACAGTATAATGCTTAAAATAAGAGCAGGAAGTAATCTCAGAATTTAGATATCTCAAGCCCCTCATTTTTTTTTAAGATGAGGGAACCTGTCTTGAGAGGGAAAGCTATGTGACCAATGCCTCCTAGGTAACAGAGAGAGCTGAGATTTGGACTAAGCCCTGACTCCTGATCTAGTACTTTCTTCCGTTGTGCTATGTTGTTGCACATAGATATGAACTCTATATTATATACATAACAAAGTAGCAAGTGATATCCTTTATATCCCTTTTATATGCTGTACTAGTCATTGGGTCAAAATTTTAGGTACTTGTATAGTGTGTCATCTCCTCCTACCCTGGTCACCCTTTTGTGTAGGTGATTATGGAGTCTCTGTGTCTCAAGAACTCTATCATATAATCTTAATTCCATAATATGAATTTAAAAGTCTAAATTACAACCTCCATTCTTTCTGGAGTTGGGAGGGCAGAAGGTGGGGATAATTCCCTACAAAAATATATTCAGATACATATACAATCTGTTGTGTGTAGAAATGTGAGTTACCAAACAGTGGGTATAATTGAAAGAGGGGATGATAAAATAGAAGATGGATTAAGGAAGGCAGTGGTTAGAAGCAAACTTGACTTTTGAAGAGGGACTGGATAAAAAGAGAGAGAAAGAAGAAAAAGGGATGGAGGGGAAAACAGAGTTAGTAATCATGATGGTGAATGTGAATGCAATGAGCTCATCCAAAAATTGAAGTGGTTAGCAAAATTAGTTACGTTAGTTTCTAGGTGGTTCTAGGTAAACCAATAGATAGACCAAGTCTAGATAGACTTGGAATCAGGAAGACTGGAGTTCAAATATTGCCTCAGACACAAGACAAGAAAAAAGAGAAGAAAAAAAAATTTGTTTTAACTAGGAGACTGAACTTCATCTTAGGTTAAAAAATAGAACAGTTTGAATTGTACTTTTTGTGGAATTTTTTTTGTCTGTTTTGCTCAATTTTTCAAAAAATAAAAACGATAGGGAATCAGATTATTGACTAGAAAAAGTCTCTTGTTGTCATGACACGTGATGCTAGCTCTAGAATAAAATGGCAAATTCATTCTGAAGCTTTCCAAATTAAACTGAAAACATCCAATTAAGACAACCAAAATAAACAATTAAGATTCCATTTTTCATGCAGAGAAAGAGATTTCCCGTAGTGTCATTTTCTGTTTGCAAGTTCTCCTCCAATTAGGAATGTCAATTTAAGCCCAAACACAGCTTGCAATGCAACTCTTTTTGTAGCCAAAATGTAAATAGGAAATGTACACACAAACATTCAGTGATAAGACAATTTCATTTTCAAAAAGAATACTTTTTTATTATAAATAAACCTTTACTTGTTTACCATGACCCTAGTCTTGAATGATTCCTTCTGAAAAACAACTGGAAATGCTCTTTTGAAAACTGATAATTCCAGAGAGAATTTACTGAGTTGATAAGATACCACCAGCCTTTATCACTAAATACTTTACATAGCACTTCTTTGGACACAGCAGTGGAAAATCATTCTGTATGGGTTTAGGCCACATTTACATTGTCCCATCATTTTTTGCCTTCCATTCCTTTTTCAGAAAATTTTAATTTTATTTTATTTAGTGCTGGAAAAAATAAAAACATAGCTCATCTGAATCTACCTTAAAGGGAACATTACATAATATCTTGAGTAGGTATTCTCCTTGGAGTTTGCTACTGTGAATTCATCTTGCTTTCAGTCAGTGTTATAGGAATATTACATAAAGTAAAATCTTCTAAGAAGTATTTTAATATAGTGGATAGAGGGTGGTTTTTAGAGTTGGACATATCTGGGTTCAAGGCCTTCTGACACATGCTAACTCAGTGACAAGGAGCAAATCACTCGGATTCTTTCTCACTCAGACAGCTCTCTAAAATTTAAATTACAAATAAGTTGTCAATTTTCTTCAGAGGAGTTCCCATGTAGGTAGTTCCTCATATGTGAAGCTCATAGATCCAGAGCAAAAGAAAAAAAAAAGTCTAATGTTTCAGGTTCAGGTTCCTGAAACCAAATATTTTAAGAAAAGCTTGCTTTATCAACCAAGAAATTTGCTTTGTTTTCTATCAAGTAGACATTTCATAAATAAATGAAAATATAAAATCAACTTGCACTTGAAAGTCAAAGGAATTTATAAGTAATTCAAATAATTTAAAAGATTTGGAAAACTGTAAGTACGGCTGAAGTCATTTCAAGATGCTTTTCTACTTTCTTAGAATGAGGAAGAAACAAAATGAAATTCCAATAAATGGGATAAAAGCTGACATAAAAGAAATTTCACATGTTTTTCAGCATATTCATGTATGTTTATATAAACTATATTTAATATAGTTTGCATTCCCTGAGTCATATAGCGACATTAAATTATCTTCTCCTTAAACTTTGGAAATTTCCAAGTTGCTGTTCTCATTTTACCTGAATTCCTCTATGGCCTCCAGACTTTTCTTCTTCTTCCCTATCCCCGATTAGGAGTGTTCCTTTACTATTGTGATTCTCCATCTCTTTCTAGTTTGAGGTGTCCACATCATTTATTGATGGACTAATAGATCTGCAGGGTTGGAAAATGTTTTATGAGGTTGTGTGATTCACTCCTTTGCTTTCACAAAAGAACCTTTATATCACAAGAGACTGATACATTCACAGTCCCCAGTCTCCTAAGTAAAATAATTTGTGTTGAATGACTCTGCTAATTGAAGTTTACCTTTCAGCTTGCTTAAATTCTTGATACTGCAGTTTTGACTTGGCTATCCTGTTTCGGTCCTCAATATACAGGGCAATTAGTTGGTCTATACATTTGTACACACACACACACACACACACACACACACACACACACATATGGCAGCATAGGGTAGTTGAAGGAGAACTAGAGGAGAAGTCAGGTTTGGAATCCTGGTTCACCCACTTTCTAGCTTGGTGATGCTGAACAAATGATTCAGTGTCTTTGAGTCTGTTTCTTTTCTCACATATGTAAAATGGAGACTATAATGCTTGTGCTACTTCTATCAGAAAGCTGTTTTGAGGATCAAACGAAATGAGCTTTGTGAGAGCACCTTGCAGATTGTAAAATACACTGAAAAGGTATGTGGTTGTTATTGTAGCTGAATCTTAGTGTGTAAGTTGGATATATTCTGCAAGCCTTTTGGTTTTATTTTTAAAACTATTACTGCTTCAGTCTTGGATTTTGTGCAGGATTAACTATAAAAATTAACTGACCTTCCAGTGTCCTCTAAGCGAGGACTGTATAGATCCTGGTATCAGGACCCATTCCTCACCTCTTATGCTGTCACACTGTAGGTCTTTATGGTATGCCCTCCTGTAATAAGATGAGAGAGAGAAAGAGGGAGAGAGAGAGGGAGAGGGGGAAGAGAGAGGGAGAGGGGGAAGAGAGAGAGAGAAAGAAAGAGAGAGAGAGAGAAAGAAAGAAAGAGAGAGAGAGGGAGAGAGAGTTATGTATCTACATATGCATTTGCATTTCACAAGGGCACTTTCTCTGCAACCTAGACTCATGGGGAGTTGGCTAAAACACTGAGAAGTAAAGCTATCTGCCTCGTGTCACACAATTAGCATATACCAAAAATGAAATTTAAACCTAAATTTTCCTTACACTGAAGTCAGTTCTCTATTTACTCTACTGACTAATTCTTCTCCCGGTTGGGAATAGGATATATTCCTTTTCTTATGTTTTCATCTGATGATTTAGGTCAGGAGTGGGGAATCTATGGCCTCTAGGTCCTTGGGTGAGGCCTTGTGATTGAATCCAAGTTTTACAGAACAAATGCTTTTATTAAGAATTTGTTCTGTGAAGTTTGAATTCAGTTAAAGGATCACACTTGAAGACCTAGAAGACCACATGTGGCCTGGAGGCTGCAGGTTCCCTACCCCTGGACTATGTTGATTCAATAACCATGATGCTGAATTTCAGAGGGCCATGAGGAAATGCAGGAAGTTAAGGAGAAAAAGCTGAGAGAAAAGCAAAGACAGAGAGAAGCAGATAAAAAGACCCACATATCTTACCCTTCTCTAGGAAAAAAGCAATGAGTGAAAGCAAGTCTTGTTGGAAGTATGAATGGATGATGGTAGAAATAGCCCTATAGCCTATATTATATTAGTTTTGGGACTAATATATACTTATTCAAATATTTCTGTTTTTTCTGTTTTTTCTTTTTATTAAAATTTTTTCTACATCATTATGATTTTTTTAAGGAAAGTTAAATTCAGTATGCATTGATTTTCTTCATTGTGCAAGAAAAGTGACAAAATTCCCTAGACTTAGCACTGGTATTTCATGCTATAAGCATTTCTAATATGAGACCTATGTGAGCCAAGTGTTCTTCAAAATAACCCACTTCAGTGCAATATAGAATAAGGACAGAGAAGCTTGTTCATTTCCATTTGCTTCACATACAACTATTGAATATCTTTGCCCTCTCAGCACAAAGTGATTTTTCAAACCCAACTTGCAGACCTAGCCATCTCTCTTGCACGGCTCTGATTCTCACAAGATACCTTTTGTCTCCTCACAAAATATGTTCCATGATACTCTTCCTTTTACTCTGACTTTGAAAGCATAGGGAATAAGTTAGGATTTTGAGTACGGAAAGGAAAGAATTGTGAGTTGCAAGATTGGATTCAGTTGAGAATTTTTTTGATTTGATTAGTAGGGAAATTCCAGGAACCCACCAATGAAACTCATACTGAAGCATATCCTATCCCAAATTATCTTGTCATAGAAATTTCAAAAAATTTACCAGTGCCTTGAACATAGTAGGAACTTAATAAATGTTTATTAATTCATTGCTCTCCCTCCAGTACACAAATACTTAGGTAAAAAGAAAATCTTTTTGGTAAAGAAATTGGAACTATAAATACTACAAAATTCACATAATTGCAACTGTTTCACTTGGTCCCTAGAGAGTTTGGGAAAGGATGACAACTTTTGATGTCAGGCTGCCTGGGCATGATAGGATCCACCGTGTGGCCTCTGACCATACTGACACTGATGATTCCAAATGATAAAGCTATTAGCTTAATGGTTAGAACAGCATTAGCATCATTCTCCAACCCATATTTGTTATAAAGATGAATGGAAGTAATTAGGAGGGATGTACTGGTTGGGGAGAGAGTGCCATACATCATAATCAATTGCCAGATGTGTAAAGGCTAGGAAATATTACAGTTTTACTTTCTTCTACATTTTGAGAAGGAATTCAACAACAAGTCAACTAATCAAAAATCAAGAGAAGAAAGTATCTAGGGAAGTAACAGAGTTAGGGTTATTAATTTCGTCAGTAAGTCCTTGGGTATTTTTGCAACATTCAAATCATCTCAACTCAATAAACTTTTATTAAGTGCTTACTATGTATAAAAGCCCATACTACCTGCAGAGCAATCAGTCAATAAGCATTTATTCAGCACTTACTCTGTGCCAGGTGCTCTATTAAATGCCAGGAATACAAAAAAAATTCACCATTCTTAAGAAGCTTACATTTTAATGGGAGAGACAATGCCCATATTTTTCATAAACACATATCTTTATGAAGATATATAATACATATATGTTCATATGAAAGAGCTGGAGGTCCTTTGAATCAATGAGTTCATGTAATTACCTTAAGTGGATGACAATACTTCTACAATATCAGTTAATCAAACACTCAGTGATATGAATGTATTACTCTACGTTTGAAAGTTTTTAATCAATTTTGAAATGAAAGTCATTGGATGAAATAAAATAATGATGCACAGGAACTGTATTTGGATTGGTTGAGAAAATTTAGTCATTCCTTTTGGTGTTAGTACCAACTAGTAAACCAGTTTGAAAACTGGAGTTTGAGGGGTTAACTTGGAGGATAAAGCAGTCCAGTCAATCAAGGCCTTTTGAGGAAATCATATGGGGAAAAGAATAAAGAAGAGATTGTCTTTTGAATCCCCTAACCCCTAAACCAAAGGATGGTGTTGTGGAGTTCAAAAAGTGGGAAGATTAGAAGTTTTAAATGAGTATCCTAGAAGTTTCCCCAGAATAGTTCTCAGATCATTGGGAGTTAAGGAATAGCTAGACATATGGAAGTAACATAACTTTGATACTCTTCAACAAACCTGGCAGAAAGATCTATCACGTCAACTAAGGAGAACTTCATGAGGACACCACAGATGTGAAAAAAGGACTTCTAGAAACCAAGATCTATCAGCTTTTGCCTTAGTCACAATTGTTTCCTAAAATCAAGCCCTTTTTGCCCTGAACTCTGTGCTTGTACAAAAGTGTATATCAATACGTCAGATGGGGTGTACCAAAAATGTTTTGAACCAACTGTCCTCATACTATCAGCTAAGGAAATGCCTGTAAAGATGGTTGATTAGTTAAAATCGACTGATAATGTGAGAAGCTTGGGGAGAAATTTATGAGCGCAAGAAACCTCCCTCCACCTCTGCTCTTCGGTGTCCCCTAGAAACCCAAGAAGAGGTATGATAGCTGCCCTCTGAGGAACTGTTACCACTGCGAGTGGGAGTTGTGAGTAAATGTCTAGGCTTATTCCAGTCTACATAAAATAATATGTATTCAAAGTAGATCAAAGTTACCTTAGAAGGAAATGGGAGCTGATGGGAGGAGAGAGGAAAATCCTTCTTTAGATGGTGGCATCTGAACAGTGTTGAAGAAAATGGGTATTCTAAGAGCTGAAGGTGATACAAACAGAACAAAGGTCTTGGGGGCCAGGAAGTGCAAAGACAGGGAGATAGGATATGGTGCATCATGTGCAAGAAGTGGAAAAGAAATCCATATGGCTGAACTCTGGAATGATGCAGGAAGGGGTCAGGTTGTGAAGAGTTTTAAATGCCAAACAGCATTTATGATCAATCCTAGAGGTAACAAGGGAGTCACTGTCATTTATTTAGTTTTTAGTTTTCAACATTCACTTCCATAAGATTTTGAGTTCGAAAATTTCTCCGCATCTCTCCTCTCCCCTACCCCAAGATGGTGTGTAATTTGATGTATACTCTACATATATATTCATATTGAACCTATTTTCATATTAGTCATGTTGTAAAATAGAATTAGAGCCAATGAGAGAAACCATAAGAAGTAACCGACAAAAAAAAAAAGAAGGAAGGAAGGAAGGAAGGAAGGAAGGAAGGAAGGAAGGAAGGAAGGAAGGAAGGAAGGAAGGAAGGAAGGAAGGAAGGAAGGAAGGAAGGAAGGAAGGAAGGAAGGAAGGAAGGAAGGAAGGAAGGAAGGAAGGAAGGAAGGAAGGAAGGAAGGAAGGAAGGAAGGAAATAACACCCTTCAATCTTCTTTCAGACTCCATAGTTCTTTTTCTGGATGTGGACTGCATTTTCCATCATGAATCCTTTGGAATTGTCTTGGATCCTTGCATTGCTAAGAAGAGATAAGTCTGTCAAAGTTAGTCATCACACATTGTAGCTGTTATTCTGTACAATGTTCTCCTGGTTCTGCTCACTTCACTCAGCATCAGTTCATTCAAGTCTTTCTAGGTTTTTCTGAAGTCTGACTACTCATCATTTCTTACGGCACAATAGTATTCCATTACATTTATATACTACAAGTCATTTAGTTATTCCCCAACTGATGGGCATCCCCTCAATTTCCAACCCTTTGTCAGCACCAAAAGAGCTGCTATAAACATTTTTATACATAGGGGTCCTTTTTTCCATTTGTATGATCGCTAGGATACAGCCCTAGAAAGGGTGTTGCTGGGTCAAAGGGTATGTAAGTTTTACAGCCCTTTGGGCATAGTTCCAAATTGCTCTTCATAATGGTTGAATCAATTTACAACTCCAGCAACAATGCACAGCCACTGTTGTTCATTGACTGGGGTGGGGGTTAAAATTGTGAGAGCTTTAAGAAAATCACTTTATGAAAATTGCTGTGGGAACTATATGTAAGATGAAATAGAGTAGGAAGAGATTTCCTAAAGCAGGAGCACTGGTTAGGAGACTCTCAACATTTTCCAAGCATGAGTGATGAATCCCTCAAATAAGAAGTTGGCTACATGAGTGGAGAGATAGGGGACTTTCATCAAGAGTCAAGATGGTGAAGAGAGGAGTGTGTTGCTAGTGAAAGGGCACTGGATTGGCCAAGAATTGAAAGGTAAATGGATTGCAAGTCATAGTTCAGAAGAATAGGGTTTGGGGTTGCAAGACAGAGGGAGTTGTTAAGTGACAATAAATTATGATCAGAAAAGGATTTTCAGAGTTCAAAAACATAAGAGCCATGCAATTATGGATAATGGTAATAGGAAGGTTATGACTATCTTCGGGTAAGTCTGAAGTGGGGTGGATGAGTTATATTATGTGAAATGAGGAAGTTGAGGAATTGTGAAGTTAGTGTATTTGAGAGAGTATTAATGTATATGTTGATGCCCCCTAATGTGAGGGTAAGTGCTGGGGAGGAAAGAAAGTTTATGAGCCAGGCACTGAACTTATTAACGGAAGGAGTGTCCTGAAGACCTGTGGATGCTAGTTACCAGACTTTTAATTGGATTATGTATATGGATTGTGTGAACCTCAAAGGTGGAGAGGGTACCAAATGATTGTGAGAGCAGAACAATCTGGAAATGGCAATGGGAGAAAAAGGAGTATTCCGGCTTCTCCACCTTAATCATTGAGATTGGGGGGATGAGTAAGTGAAGCCAATTTTAGAAAGGGAGGCAAGGAAGCTGGATCATCAGCAAGCAGCCAGGTCTCACCAAGAGTCAAAAGATGTAAGGAGTAGTATAAGAAAATGTTTAAAATGAAATTTGATTTATTATCTATGGAGTAAGCATTCCAGAGAGCACATTTTAAACGTATGGGTAGCTTGGTGATAGGGCATTGGGGATAGGATGGTTTAGATAATAGATATATGTACTAGTCTCAGTCAAAATTGTATTGAGATTTTCATAAGCTCCATTTAGCAATGTTTGAGTAGGACAATAGGAGCCAGATGGTGGGAGTAATCTAGGGTAAGGGTTTGTTAAGGTTTAAAGTCAAGTGAACCATTTATTAAGTATCTGCTGTATACCCTACACTCTACTAAACTCTAACGATACACAGAGGGGCAATGAACAATCTCCTCTCTCAAGGAACACACATTCTAATGGACTGTGACTGGAGTGATTGGAGATAGGGTAAGGGGAACAAGTGATTTTCAGAATGGAGAGTTAAACTATTCCACAAAGGAAGTGAGAATGAGAAGGAAGGAGAGTATAGGTAGTAGAATTATTTGGGGAAAGCACTTGGGAATTAAGGAGACTAGAAGTCATGCTAAGGATAAAAGGGGTTCAGGTCATAACACCTAGGGAAGGATGAAATGTTAAAATAATATAACTGGATAAAGGAACTTCATGAATATGAGTGGAAGGTTCTCTTTGAATCACTTGAAAGATGAAAGGAAAATAATATGATCAGATAAAGGAATTTCATGAACAAAGGTAGAGTTTTTTCATGTATGCAATGAACATGGCTGTGGAATAATCATGAATGTTATCAAGTTCACAGATACAACCATCCCTATGCTTAGTCAAGGTAGAATGTAGGAATAAGTCATATAAGTTAGATTGAAGAACTGGGAAGTTAAGGTATTGGAGAAAATATCAATAAATATGCCTAAAATGCAGGAATTGAAATAAAAATACTGCAGTTGGATATGAATCTCACTGATCAATTAAGGAGAATGTCTTGGAGGTCAGTAGATAGCAGCTACTGGAATCTAAAGTGGAAAAGAAAGTTGAAATCAGATTTTTATGGACTTAAAATGTCAGGTAGAGGAGTTTACATTTTTAAATAGCCTATTTTTTGTTTGTTTTTGTATAGCAACTGGCCAGTGAATTCAAATTTGACATTTTGGTCCTCACTTGAGATTAAGAGAAACAAATATTATCTATTATATATTAAATTTTATATCTACTTTACCCTTTTAAAAACAAAAAGAAACTTTATCCAACTGCTATATAGTCTTGGGAAGGGCCAAGAGGGAAGGAATTAAAAGTGTTGTTTACTGGGGAGGAGCCAAGATGGCGGAGTAGAAAGACTTACACATGCTATCTCCGAACCCACAAGCCATAAATTTCCTGTAAAAAGAACTCCCCACAAATTCTGGAGCAGTGGAAGCCATGCAGCAACTCAGTGGAAGAGATTTCCATTCCAGAGAGCCCTGAAAAGCCGGCACCAAAAGTCTGTCACACACTGGACAGCAGAGACCAGCCCTGCCCTGCCCACGTGCCTCTAGAGGAGCAGATCCAAGCAGGTTTCAGGGACAGAACCTCTGGGGCTGCGAAGGTCCCTCCACCCACAGGCGCTACAGGTCAGTGAGAGAGACTTCTGGGCTGGCCAAGAGGGCAGTGGGGTGTCTCCATAACTCAGGCCTCCTCGAGAGGCAGCTGCAGAGGCAGCAGCAGCCAGGGGCTCCCTGAGCAGACGGGACCTCAGATCCATTACTGAAGATCTCCCCATAAACACCCTGAGGGAACTGAGCCTGGGAGGCGGCCCTGCCCCCACCTGAGAACCTGAATTTAATCTTACCCTGAATAGCAGCCCCGCCTGCCACTGAAAGCCCTGAGGCCGGGGAGCAGCATTTGTATATCAGACCCCAAGCACTAGTGAGGTGGGGGTGGAGAGGAATCTCAGAAGTCAAGTAACTGGCTGAGAAAATGCCCAGAAAAGGGAAAAAATAATAAGACCATAGAAGGTTACTTTCTTGGTGAACAGATGTTTCCTCCTTTCCTTTCTGATGAGGAAGAACAATGCTTACCATCAGGAAAAGACATAGAAGCCAAGGTCTCTGTATCCCAAACATCTGAAATAGATATCCAATGGGCTCAGGCCATGGAAGAGCTCAAAAAGGATTTTGAAAATCAAGTTAGACAGGTGGAGGAAAAAGGTGGAAGAGAAATTAGAGAGATGCAAGAAAAGCATGAGAAACGAGTCAATACCTTGCTAAAGGAGACCCAAAAAAATGTTGAAGAAAATAACACCTTGAAAAATAGGCTCATTCAATTGGCAAAAGAGGTTCAAAAAGCCAATGAGGAGAAGAATGCTTTCAAAAGCAAAATTAGCCAAATGGAAAAAGAGGTTCAAAAGCTCACTGAAGAAAACAGTTCTCTCAAAATTGGAATGGAAAAGATGGAGGCTAATGACTTTATGAGAAACCAAGAAATCACCAAACAAAACCAAAAGAATGAAAAAATGGAAGAGAATGTGAAAAATCAAATGGGAAAAACAACTAACCTGGAAAATAGATTCAGGAGAGACAATTTAAAAATCATGGGACTACCTCAAAGCCATGATCAAAAAAAGAGCCTAGACATCATCTTTCATGAAATTATCAAGGAGAACTGCCCTGATATTCTAGAACCAGAGGGCAAAATAAGTATTCAAGGAATCCATCGATCACTACCTAAAAGAGATCCAAAAAGAGAAACTCCTAGGAACATTGTGGCCAAATTCCAGAGTTTCCAGGTCAAGGAGAAAATATTGCAAGCAGCTAGAAAGTAACAATTCCAGAATTGTGGAAATACAATCAGGATAACACAAGATCTAGCAGCTTCTACATTAAGGGATCGAAGGGCGTGGAATAGGATATTCCAGAAGTCAAAGAAACTAGGACTAAAACCAACAATCACCTACCCAGAAAAACTGAGCATAATACTTCAGGGGAAAAACTGGTCTTTCAATGAAACAGAGGACTTTCAAGCATTCTTGGTGAAAAGACCAGAGCTGAAAAGAAAGTTTAACCTTCAAACACAAGAATGAGAAGAAGCATGAAAAAGTAAACAGCAAAGAGAAGGCATAAGGGACTTACCAAAGGTGAACTGTTTACATTCCTATATGGAAAGGCAATATTTTTAACTCTTAAAACTTTTCAGTATCAAGATAGTTGGTGGGACTACACACACATGTACAAGCATGTGTGCACACACATACACACATGCATGCACACACAGAGACAGAGCACAGAGTGAATTGAGTAGGATGGAATCATATCTTAAAAGAAATTAAGGTAAACGGTGAGAGAGAAATGTAGTGGGAGGAGAGAGGGTGAAATGGAATGGGGTAAATTATATCTCATTCAAGATGCAAGCAGGAGACTTTTTAGTGGAGGGAAAAAGAGGAGAGCTGAGAAAAAAACATGAAATTTACCCTCATCACATTCGACTAAAGGAAGGAATAAAATGCACACTCATTTTGGTATGAAAACCTATCTTACAATACAGGAAAGTGGGGGAGAAGGGGATAAGCAGGGTGGGGGGGATGATGGAAGGGAGGGCAATGGGAGGAGGGAGCAATTTGAAGTCAACACTCGGGGAGGGACAGGATCAAGACAGAATAGAATCAATGGGGGCAGGATAGGATGGAGGGAAATATAGTTTGTCTTACACAACATGACTGTTATGGAAGTCATTTGCAAAAGTACACAGATATGGCCTATATTGAATTGCCTGCTTTCCCAAAGGGAATGGGTGAGGAGGGAGGGATGGGGAGAATTTGGAACTCAAAGTTTTAGGAACAACTGTTGAGTATTGCTCTTGCTACTAGGAAATAAGAAATACAGGTAATGGGGAATAAAAAGTTATCTGGCCCTACAGGACAAAAGAGAAGATGGGGACAAGAGAAGGGAGGGATAATAGAAGAGAGGGCAGATTGTTGATAGGGGAAATTAGAATGTTTGGTGTATTGGGGTGGGTGGAGGGGACAAATGGGGAGAAAATTTTGAACCCAAAATTTTGTGAAAATGAATGTAAAAAGTTAAATAAATAAATTTATGTTAGAAAATGATAGCTATTATTATTGTCATTAAAATGTGAAAAATTGCCTTGAATTTTGTATTAATGTACATCAAAAATAAAGGTTTTTTTTTTTTTTAAAATTAAAAAGAAGTGTTGTTTACTGACAGCCTTGATGCCCCACTGAACCGGAGTTTAGTCTTTGTTTCTTTTCCCCGGTCTCAAGAGAGGAAGGAAATCCCCAATGGGATACTTTTCAAAAGATGAAAACTTTATGGGTTTTGAAAAAAGTGAAAAATACTTTTTTTCTTCTGTTTTCTCTCCCCAGTAATAATTCATTTTTTTGTAAATAATATATTTTTATTTATATATTTATTAATTTTAAACTTAACTACAAAAGAAAAAACATTAACATTGCCTTGTACACAGCAGAACATAGGAGAGGAAACAATATAAAACAATAAATTTCCATTTCAAGAAAGCATGTACTCACTGTATACAAAGGTGTCCAGTTTTTCTTTACTTCATCGTATGTTTTCCTTTTTTTGCCCTCTCCTCCACCCTTCCCAAGCAGGCTATAATTGGTCATGGAAGAATATATATGTATATATATATATACACACACACACATATATGTGCACACATACACACATATATACACATATATTTGCATGTATTTACACATACACATATACAAATACACAGATATTCTTGTACAATATGTGTATGTATATATACATATTTATACATATGTAAACATGTACATAGATGTTTATAGTCATGTACATATATACACATATGTGCTCATACACATATATGCAATTCTGTACCATGATTATCTCCACCTGTGTCTGTTTCTTCCTTCAAGTCTTTCTATGCTTTTCTAGTTCAACCAGCTCACCATTTTCTGCATCACAGTAATATTTCAACTTAATCACATTCTAGCTGAGAGATTGTCCATGAAAACCTCTTCCCAATATTCCTTATTTCTTTTATTCTTAGCTGCATGTTTTATTTATCCAAGAAAACTTTAATTTAAAATAATCAAACATCCATTTTACACTTCCACAATGTTCTCATCTTATAATGTGGTTTAAGATCTGATACTACTGAATCTGTTTCCTTTATAGTTTCTTTCCCTGGTCTTTTTGAAGTTTCTGACCCTTTTTTTCCTAAATGAACTTTGTTCTTATTTTTTCCTAACATGAAGATGTTCTTTAAGTAATTTAATTGGAGTGGCATTACATAAACGGATTAGTTAGGTAAAAACGTCATTTTTTTATTACATTGGGTTTACCTACACATAAACAATAAATACTACTTCAATTATTTAGATCTTGCTTTATTTGTATAAGTGTTTTATGTTTATGCTCCTATAGTTCATATATGTTTATTATGTCATAATTCATATAGTACCTGTATAGTCTCTTTTGGCAGGTATACCCTCAGGAATTTTATACAGTCTAGTTATTTTAGATAGTCTAAAACAATATTGAATAATATAGTTGATGTATAGCATACTTTAACTATTTTTCTCTTTTGATTAAATCTATTTTAGCTTTAACTTTGTCTCAGATCATGATTACTACTCCAGCTTTTTTTATATACTCAATTCTACTCCTGACCTTTATTTTTATGTGTGTTTCTCTCATTTTTATAGCATTTCCTGAAACCAACATATTGTTGAATTGGAATTTTTCATCTGCTATCAGTTTCTACCCTATAGGTTCATTCACTCCATCTGCATTCTAAACTATAACTATTTGTTATGTATTTTCCTCCTTCCTATTTTCCCTCATTGTCTTCATCCAGTTTCCACCCTCCTCTCTCCTCTGCTTTACTTCTACCTCTTACCTTGCCCTCCTATTCCTTTACCTATCCACTTCTCCATGAATACTTCTCTTATTCTCTTTCTCAACCCTATCCCCTTACCTTATTTCTTTCTGAATTAAGAAGACTTTTATACATACATGTACCTATATACATATACACACATAAAAATGTGTGTATACACACACATGAAAACCTCTTCCATATTTCTTTTATTCTTAGCTGCATGTTTTATTTATCCAAGAAAACTTTAATTTAAAATAATCAAACATCCATTTTACACTTCCACAATGTTCTCATCTTATAATGTGGTTATACATACATTATAATACACACATATAAATGTGTGCATGTTTTTTCCTCTTTAACCCATTCCCAGTAAGAGATGGGTTTCAGCACTGCCTGCTCTCCCCATTACTAACTTCTTCTGTATCTTATTTCCCTTTTTTGATTCATATGTATGAAGTGATAGATCCTTTTTATCTTTTGTTAAACCATTTCATTTTTATTTTTAGACTCACACTATCATACTCAGCTCAGTCCAAGTCTTTCTTTCAGACTACCCAAATAAAACTGATAGTCATAAAATAACTGATAATATATTCATATATAAAAAGTAAACAATTTGACTTTATTGTGTCCTTTATAATGTCCTTTCCTTATGTTCTGTTGTTTTTATCACAAATACTTGAAAGTCTTTCAGTTTGTGAAATATCCATTTTTTTCCCATTCACGATGATACTTTTGTAGGATGTTATCCTTGGCCATAATTGCAGCTCTTTTGCTCTATAAAATAGAGTATTCCAAGACCTACTGTCCTTTAATGCAGTTGCTGTGTAAATGACATATTTTTAAACCTTTACTGTAGTTCATCTTTTATCCTCAGGACTTTGTTCTCAGCCCTTTCACTGGATGCTCCATCCTCTACTGAAATTTGGAATAGTGGAAATAGTCTATAAATTAACAACATATTTAAAAGAAATTATCGCTCCACAGAATTTTTTATTATGCATAGAGCAATGATTTCTATTAATGAAACAAACAAAAAAATGATCCTATAAAGTAGAGAGGTGGTATTCTTCATAGAAGTTAGGAGTGGAAATGAAGGGGTAGGAATAGAAACATGAGGTGACAAAAATCACTCCAAATAATGAATCCTGCCATACTTCGAGTGAGGTTATCATAATGGAATTTGAGGGAAAAGAGATGCATTTCCAGCGTTCCTTCCTCCCATGCTCTGAAAGTTCATAGTCTTTTTACATCTCAGAAGAGAACAAAGATGAATTATTCATTCTTTTGTGTGGTTTGTGGCACTACTTTCCTAGATTTAAAAACAAAGAAAATAGAGTTGAGTTAAAGAGAAAAAAAATTTCCCCAGTACTCTAGAAATGATTGGATTTTTGGTTTATTTTTAGTGTTCATTTTCGTTACATTTTTTAAAAAAATAGAATAAACAATATGTATCTCTTTGAAGGAATAGTTCTGGTATTATAAATCTATTGTTTCATACACCAATTTTTTCACACAAACACACAAAAAAAGATCAATTTGATCCTTCCATCTTAAGCTCATTTTTTGTTTCACCAGTTTTAGAAAATAGCCCAAGGGAGACCTTTGTGGAACACAAGTGTCTCTTGGTTTATTTAAATATAACAATTTGCACTTAAATATAGCAAGAGCAGTATGGGACAGCATAGAAGGCACTAGGTGTAGAGTCAGATGAACTTGGTTCAAATCCCAGATCAGTCCCTTGTTGTGGAACCTTGCATAGATTATTTGACTTTTCCAAGCTTCAATATCCTCGTAGGTAAAATTTGTTCTACCAATTTTACAGGGTTGTTCTTAGGATCACATACAATGATATATATATATAAAACAATATAAATGTGAGATATTACAATGATTTTTATTTATTTTATGAAACACATAAGCCTCTGTTAATTAACGCACACATTTAGACGGCAAACAGGTCCTTGGATATACTACCATAAACAAGACCCTCCAAAAAATTATGAAAATAAAACTGAAATAGTAATTACTCATACTTCTATAAGGAAGAAATGATATATCACTCTAGATAGAGTACAAGAAGGGGAGGCATCAGTTCAGATCCTGTCTTTTATGTTTGCTGGTGTTTTATCATAGGCAAATAATTTGCCTCATACAACTTTGCAAGATATAAACTCCTAATTTACAGGAGGTTTGTGATCTCTTGTTAGACAAACTTTTCACATTAATGAAATCATAGTTCCTCAATAGATTGTTCTCTGTACTACAAGAGATGTAGTGTTTAAAAAAAGTGAGCATAAAAAAAGTTAAACTACAAACCTGATAAATAATATCAGATTAAATTAGATTTTTTTTTGTCATCCAATTCAGTGGGGTAAATAAATACCTTGGCATTAGTTAGTATATGGATAAGCCAATTCATTGCACTTTACAATCTGAGGTGATGACATTTGGCAGATGTTTTCTCTTTTATAGAGAGGCATCATTTTATAAAAGGAGCCATATCCTGGCTACTTCTTTTTTTTTATGCAACATTTTTTTAATTTATTTTTTGTTTTAATAAATTTATTTACTTAACTTTTTACACTCATTTTCACAAAATTTTGGGTTCCAAATTTTCTCCCCATTTGTCCCCTTCACTCAACCCAATACACCAAGCATTCTAATTTCCCCTATCCCCAATCTGCCCTGTCTTCTATCATTCCTCCCTTCCCTTGTCCCCATCTTCTTTTTTGTCCTGTAGGGCCAGATAACTTTCTATTCCCCATTACCTGTATTTCTTCTTTCCTAGTAGCAAGAACAATACTCACCAGTTGTTCCTAAAACTTTGAGTTCCAAATTCTCCCCACCTCTCCCTCCCCACCCATTCCCTTTGGAAAGGCAGGCAATTCAATATAGGCCATATATGTGTAGTTCTGCAAATGACTTCCATAATAGTAATGTTGTAGAAGACTAACTATATTTCTCTCCATCCTATCCTGCCCCTCATTGCTTCTATTCTGTCTTTTGATCCTATCCCTTCCCAAGAGTGTTGATTTCAAATTGCTCCTTCCTCCCATTGCCCTCCCTTCCATCATTCTTCCCACCTTGCTTATCCCCTTCTCCCCCACTTTCCTCTATTGTAAGATAGGTTTTCATACCAAAATGAGCATGCATTTTATTCCCTCCTATAGTCGAATGTGATGAGAGTAAACTTCATGTTTTTCTCTCAGCTTCCCTCTTTTTCCCTCCACTAAAACCTCTCCTGCCTGCCTCTTCTATGAGAGATAATTTACCCCATTCCATTTCTCCCTCTCTCCTCCCAATACATTTCTCTCTCACCATTTGCCTTCATTTTTTAAAGATATTATCCCATCCTATTGAATTCACTCTCCTCTCTGTCTCGGTGTGTGCATGCATGCGTGTGTGTGTGTGTGTGTGTGTGTGTGTGTGTGTGTGTGTGTGTAATCCCACCAACTACCCAGATACTGAAAAGTTTCAAGAGTTACAAATATTGTCTTTTCATGTAGGAATGTAAACAGTTCAACTTTAGTAAGTCCCTTATGACTTCTCTTTGCTGTTTACTTTTTCATGCTTCTTCTCATTCTTGTGTTTGAAAGTCAAATTTTCTTTTCAGCTCTGGTCTTTTCATCAAGAATGCTTGAAAGTCCTCTGCTTCATTGAAAGACCATATTTTCCCCTGAAGTATTATACTCAGTTTTGCTGGGTAGGTGATTCATGGTTTGAGTTCTAGTTCCTTTGACTTCTGGAATATCCTATTCCACACCCTTCAATCCCTTAATGTAGAAGCTGCTAGATCTTGAGTTTTCCTGATTGTATTTCCACAATACTGGAATTGTTTCTTTCTAGCTGCTTGCAATATTTTCTCCTAGACTTGGGAATTCTGGAATTTGCCCATAATGTTCCTAGGGGTTTCTCTTTTTGGATCTCTTTCAGGAGGTGATCAATGGATTCCTTGAATACTTATTTTGCCCTCTGGTTCTAGAATATCAGGGCAGTTTTCCTTGATAATTTCATGAAAGATGATGTCTAGGCTCTTTTTTTGATCATGGCTTTCAGGTAGTCCCATAATTTTTAAATTGTCTTTCCTGGATCTATTTTCCAGGTCAGTTGTTTTTTCAATGAGATATTTCACATTCTCTTCAATTTTTTTCATTCTTTTGGTTTTGTTTGATGATTTCTTAGTCTGTCATAAAGTCATTACCTTCCATCTGTTCCATTCTAATTTTGAGAGAACTCTTTTCTTCAGTGAGCTTTTGAACCTCTTTTTCCATTTGGCTAATTCTGCTTTTGAAAGCATTCTTCTCCTCATTGGCTTTTTGAACCTCTTTTGCCAATTGAGTGAGCCTATTTTTCAAGGTGTTATTTTCTTCAACATTTTTTTGGGTCTCCTTTAGCAAGGTGTTGACCTGCTTTTCATACTTTTCTTGCATCTCTCTCATTTCTCTTCCCAGTTTTTCCTCCACCTGTCTAACTTGATTTTCACAATCCTTGTTGAGCTCTTCCATGGCCTGAGCCCATTGAATATCTATTTTGGATGCTTGGGATACAGAGGCCTTGACTTCTATGTCTTTCCCTGATGGTAAGCATTGTTTTTCCTCATCAGAAAGGATAGGAGGAAATATCTGTTCACCAAGAATGTAACCTTCTATGATCTTATTTTTTCTTCCCTTTTCTGGGAATTTTCCCAGCCAGTTTCTTGACTTCTGAGATTCCTTTCCACACCCACCTTCCCTCCAGATCTACCCACCTAGTGTTTGGGGTCTGAGATTCAAATGCTGCTTCCCAGCCTCAGGGCTTTCAGTGGGGGCAGGGCTGTTATTCAATGTAAGATTAAATTCAGCTGCTCAAGTGGCGGCAGGGCTGCTATTCAATGTGAGATTAAGTTCAACTTCTCAGGGGTGGGCAGGGCCACCACACAGGGCTCAGTTCCCTCAGGGAGTTTATGAGGAATCCTTCAATAATGGATCTAAGCTCCTGTCTGCTTTGGGAGCTCCTGTCCACTGCTGCCTCTGTTGCTGCCTCCCGAGGGGCCTGAGTTATGGAGACACCCTGATCCCCTCTTGGCCAGCTAAACAGGCTCTCTCACTGACCTTTGCGTTTGTGGGTGGAGAGAACTGCATGACTGCTGGAGATTCCATCTCTGAAGGCTGCTCAGATCTGCTCCTCTTGGGGCAGCATGGCCAGGGCATGGCTGGGCTCTGCTCCGGGTCTGGCGCATGATGGACCTTTGGTTTCAGTTTTTATGGTCTCTCTGGAACAGAAATCTCTTCCACTCTGTTGTTCTGTGGCTTCCACTGCTCCAGAATTTGTTGGGAGTTCTTCTTCACAAGTATTTTATAGGCTGTGGGTTCGGAGCTAGTGTACATGTGTCTTTCTACCCTGGATACTTCTTAAACAAGCCTATTCAATGAATGGGCATTGCCTCATCTTAACTGAGTTCCTGCAAAGACCTTGGCCTAAAGGGCCCAAGGTCTCCCAGTACATCCTGGGTCATCTCCAGTTATCCTAAGGAATATCACGTCACTGTATTCAGATGGCTCTGGAGGAGAAGTGAGGCTGGTGACCTGCACAGCCCTCCCTCATAACAAAGTCAAGTGCAAGTCATGTCATTATTTCTCTGATGGCATGGTCTTCTTTGTCAACAAAGGATAAACACAACAATCATTTTATAATGAATTTTCCTTTAATTATCCTACTAAAAGGGTCATTAATGAATCTTTTCAGACAAACTTTTTAACTACTTTCCCCTCCACACTGGCAGTAAGATTAGAAAATACTCAGTGCTTTCTTCTGCCATTTGTCTCCATAAGTCCAGACTAAATCTTTCCTATGCATTAGGAAGGAGCACAGCACCCTGGGAAATAGTCAGGCCAAATCATGGGCAAATGTCAAAGACAGAGGAAGCAATATAGACTCTTTTGAAAATAAGCCCTCTAGGTTCATAAACCAAAAATAGCTCCATAAAAAAAAGTAAGAAAGAAAAACATTCTTCCATTCCATGTTTCCTTTCAGTGGCTCTCTGGTCAATCTAAGTCATATGTTATTCTTGTTTCGCTAGAGTTTGGTGAATTTACAAAGCTTGATATTGAAACCAACCTTCCAGCCGACTCTCATATGGCAGTGTTTTTCCTTGTCCAAGGAATTCTCTTGTTTGGTTCAGTCACTGTTATTCTGGGCTTAAGGCAGCATCTGTCTCTCCCCACCTCATGTGGCCTGACACAATGATTTCTCTGTTGATAGAGTATCATAATGCAAATATCACAGTGTTGAAAGATGGTGACCTTGTTTCTACAGAGCTGAACTCCTCTCACAAGAGGTCAGATCGTTAGAATTAGAGGTGACAGGTTCAGCAGGATATAGGTTCCCAGCTGACAGGGACATTGAGTCATAACTTTTCATTCGCTCACTTTGTATTAATACTCTGATGCTGTCTACAGAATCTTTAAGCTAAGAACTAGGGGCTACAACTATTTAAATGTGCTTTGTAAATCTGTCAATTATGATTTTTCATCTCCTAGGAACTATTCTCTACTTTCTAATCTCATAGCCTCTTTTCCTGAGGTCAAATTCCCTTAAGGTTAGCAGTCAATAAAAACATCAAGCAACCAGCTTAAAACAGTAGCAAGTAGCAGGGGCCACAGAAGTATAGAAATTTCCATGTATGCTCCTTAGGGTATTAAGATTACACTTATTGTAACTGCTTTATATTTCTTCCTCTTTCCTTACCCAGTAATTAAATATAGAGTTGGTTTCTGTCATTGTTGAGGTTCATTTAACACTCAGGTAAAAAACAAATAGCTGTTACAGCTATTTGTCAGTAGATTATAAGATTTAACATAATTCAACAATTTGGTAAACATTTCATATGATGTGCTAGGGCAGTGGGGTTATTGAGATGAAATAGACATCACCCTTTTTTTCATGAGATGTATTCTACTCCTTAAAGAGTTATTAAACACCTACCATATGCAGCAATCTGGTAGCCTCAGACATGGGGTCTGAGTTTAGTGTTAGGTAAAATGGACACCTGGAGTGACAATTTTAAGAAGTTTGTTGATGTAAAATCTTGAACATTTAGCACAAGCAATGGTTTTAAATATTCATGCATATTTATTTTAATGATCCTCTTTTATGATCTGTGACTCAAATAGTTTGATGAAAGCTTATATGACCCCAGTGGGTAACACTCCCTATCTAAAAAAAAAAAAAAAAAAAAAAAAAAAAAAGTAAAAATAAATAAATAAATGAAAAAGCCCTGTCTTATCAGGGGGAAAAGAAACCAGCAAAAATCTGCTTGGTATAGTTAACCATTCTGTATCTTCCGATGTTTTTGCAGTGCTCAAGTCCCAAGAGAATTTGTCTTTATTTCAGGATATGGTTGTCTGCACAGGATATTGTCTTATTCACAGATTCAGCTTGTTTTTATTTTCATGACTGAAGAAAAAAAAATGTTTATACTGAGGACAGACGTCAGAATTTACAAATCAATCTTCCTAGAGGTCATCTTCACTGGTCTGTAAATACCTTGGGGCCTATATGATGTGGACCCCAGACATCTAATAGCACTGCAGTGTAGTGTTTACTACATCTCTGTCTCCAAACAGTGCTCCCTGAAGAATATGAGTTCTCTCCATTAGAGGTCTGAGAGGGACTGAGGGAAAGAATGAGTTATTTTTCAGCCATAATGGTAAGAAACTCATCATAACTGGCCCAGGGTCAACAAAATGGTGTAGGAAATAAAGAGATAAAAAAATTTGTTGACTCGGTATTACAATCTCTTGCTGAGGATCAAGGTCATCACAATCCTAAGTAGATGGTAACTGGGTTATCTGAAGATAAAGAAATAGGAATTACATGTGGCCTTTTCTTTTATTGACTGTACATGTCATTGGAATAAAAAAAAAAAAACAACAGAGGTTATAGTTAAATGGGGCTAATGCATGAACTGATTTAACCAAAGAGTTGGTTTGACATTTTTTTCCTCTGGATAGACCAATTTTTCACTTTATTTAACTATCCATTTCAAACAAAATTTCTAAACAATCTTCTATGAAGATGCAGCATAACAATGTTTTTAGTCTTTAATTTTCCTTGCTGTTAGGAAAGCTGACTAAGGGACAAATAGAATATAATTCAACCTATACAGACAGTAGTATGTACCATTAAAATTGAATTAAATTGATGTATATAAACGTATATGCATATATACATATATATGTATACATACACACATATATGTATTGAAGGTTGGCTAAAATTTAATGTATGCAAATAGTCTAAAAAATGGCAACACCATGAAATAACTTATTACTTTACCATTAAGCTAAATCACACAGTAACTTTTATTACAAAGCCATACACTACAGTACAAAATATAGCGTATTTTCAAATTTACAGCATGAGTTTTGGGCAAGAATATTCACCATATCATACAAGGCTTGTACTTCATAAAGTTATATTATATTAAAAACATTAAAAATGTTTTGACTCATGACATATTTATTTTATAATGAACTATTGTACTCTTCTAAACATAGTTTGAGAATGGACTTTTGAACTTTTATGACAATGCCAGCCAGCACTGTTACAGAACACTTCTACCTGACCATTTTGGTCAAAATCAAGAAATCTGTTTCTATATCCCCAGAAGCCTTTGATTTTCCAGGCCCATTGAACATATTAATTGAACATGCTGATTGATTGAACAGAAAACTGGCATCATAACTGTTCTACTTAAGTCAAACAGTGGTGCGTATAAACCAGTCTCAATCCATGTCTCTGGCTCTAATGAATGAACTCATACATATGTTGGTTCACTCAAATTATTCAGATTATAATTCATCCATATATATGTATATGTGCACACACACATATGTATATATACATATAAAATATGTATAGATTACATATGTAACATATTTTATGTGTGTATATACCATACACATGTATATGTGTGTGAATATATATGTATATATGTGTGCACATGTATATATGCACACACAAGAGCCTTAGAGTTCTTTTAAATAAATCTTTTCTTCCAAAATTTGAGCATACTAATCGTGAAAACTAGACTTTTTTCCTCTGTGTTGTCATGTATGAACTATTTGTCCTACTTACCCCAGTTTTTTAAAATTTTTTTCCAAAGCAAAAGATATGAAGATCTTTTTTTTTCATTTCCCATACTTTGAAAAGAAAACTGGTGTGCAGCTCTTTGATTCTTCATGACTTTTGAGCCTGCACTACTACACTTGGTTTAATATTCATTTGGAAAAACAAACATGCCACTTTCTAAGATGATGGTGCTCAGTAAGTGCGAGCTCATCCTCAACGAACCAAGTCATTGCAAATTGTGTGGGTCTCAGTGACCCCAGGCAGGAGAACACTCAAGCCACAATGATTTATATGGGAAGAATTGTATCAAAGCATGGCAGGGGAGCAAGAAAGATTAATGGTTCTTCCTCAGTTTCAAGCTGGGATTAATCTTAAATCCATTTATGTCATTTTAAAACATACACACGCACTATCTTTTCAGAGCCTGACTTGAATATAAAATTAATGCTGAGATTTAATCATACTCAAGTCGTGATATTCCATATGATAGTTTCCCCAGCAACTGCTCAGGCATGTAATGCATTGTATTGCATATGGTTTGGTCTGCTTCCTTAATCTTGGTGTATGGGCAGGGCACCTAAATCATATGTGCTGTCAGACCTGTAGCTTTGAATTTCCTTTTTTTTTCTTCTGTGATTGAAATGCCAATGCTAATCCAGCATTGATGTACGTAAAAAAAAAATTCCACTGAAAGAAAAAGAGATTGAGCTGCCAATGTAGTGTATTTCTCTGAACGTGCAGCACTCTACTGTCTATATTATTCAAAGAAATATACCTGCACCTTGAAAAAATATGTCACTACTTCATTTTAATACCTTGAGACACTAGAATTCCAAGAGATGGAGACATGCTAATGCATTCAGTGGCATATCATTAATATTCAAATAAAAGCATAAGTGTTTAATTCTCTGTTCAGAATTGGGTAACTTCATTTAATGTATACTTAAATCAGTCACCCATTTTCACAATTTTCAGCTCCATTACTGATGGATCATCTTTTCCTTCCACCTATTCACTCCCTGCACTCCACCCTTCACCAAAGCCCTGGGATAGAAGAAAACAAATTCTTCTCCTTGATTGTTTAGAAAGCTGTGATAATCTACCTATTTATTTGAATGTACAAAAGCATGTGAATCATTTTTAACAGCTGAACAATGATATTTTTAACACTTACCTGAAACAAGAGAATTAATGTCCAAAACAAATTCATTGTGGAGCTCAGAAAGAGGCATGAAAATAATTAAAACTCTAATTTCCTAGAGTATACTGGGGGCAGTAAAGAGGAAGCAATGATGCATGTGCATGACATTATCATAAAACACATTAGAGAGCCATGTAAAAAACCTCATTAACTTTCAGATATCATTTTAACAGTTATTTAAATAACCACTCATTGTGGTGGAAATATTTTACCCAAGACTTTCAAATAAGAGTAAAACTCTGTGGCAACATGGCTAGTCATTAATTACATTAACTTCCTATGAAAGAAGTCAAGCTCCTTTATGCCCAACAGTTACATGAAATGAAAGCCTGATATCACTTATTTGGGCCTGAAAGGGACTTGCCCAAATCCTTCATTTTACAGAAGAACAAACAGAGGTCTGAAAAAGTTAAGGGACTTACCTAAGGTCTCCCATTTAGGATGTAGATGAACTTCTTAACATTCAGGGGGACTGTAACTCTACCTCCATGTTTCCCAACACATTTTGTGGAACTCCTCTGGTAAACTTTTGGGGACACATGAATGAAAATTGTCAACAGTGAGAAAGCATGGATAAGTTCTGATCTAAGTACTTGAAAGGAAGTCTGAATTTATTAAATATTAATGCAAGGATTTATGATCTTCTAGTTTAGGGAAATCTCTCCATCATTATAGATCCCAAACTATCCGTGAAATTTCTGTCATGAACAAGTTGCAACATCATCACATAAATCCTCTATAGATCATTGAATTAATTAATTGAATTACTTTTGCAGTAGCTAGGTAGTGCAGTGGATAAAGTCCTGGGCCTGGAGTAAGGAAGACTCATCTTGAGTTCAAATCTGGCCTCAGATTTATCAGTTGTGTGACCCTGGGCAAGTCGCTTAACCCTCTTTGCCTCAATATCCTCATCTGTAAAATGAGCTAGAGAAGGAAATAGTAAACCACTTAAGTATCTTTGTGAAGAAAACCCCAAATGCAGTCATGAAGAGCTGAACTTGATGGAAATATGGCTGAACAACAAATGCAGTAGCACAGAACATAGACGATCTCTTTCCCCTCACTGCCTATATAGGATTTCTTTATTTCCTTCTCTGATCACAACTTTTCTAAAAAGTATTTTTCACAGGGGAGGAGCCAAGATGGCGGAGTAGAAAGATTCACATATGCTAGCTCTGAACCCACAGCCCATAAATTACCTGTAAGGAAAAATTTCCAACAGGTTCTGGAGCAGTGGAAGCCATACAGCAGTGGAGTGGAGGAGATTTCTGTTCCAGAGAGACCTGAAAAATCGACCACAAAGGTCCGTTGCACACCAGACCTGGAGCAGAGCCCAGCCATGACTTGGCGGCCCAGCATTGAGAGGAGCAGACCCGAGCAGGCTTCAGGGACAGAATATCCAGCAGCCACGAGCGCCTCTCAACTCACAAGGGCTACTGGTCAGTGAGAGAGACTTCTGGGCTGGCCGAGAGGTGAGCGGGGTGTCTCCATAACTCGGGCCTCCTTGGAAGGCAACAGTAGAGGCAACAGCGGCTAGAGGCTCCCGGAGCAGAAGGGAACTCGGGTCCATTGTTGAAGATCTCTGCATAAACCCTCTGAGGGAACTGAGCCCTGTCAGGCAGCACTGCCCCTACTTGAGAACCTGAACTTAATCTCTCATTGAATAGCAGCTCTTCCCCCCACGGAAAGCCCTGAGGATGGGAAGCAGAATTTGAATCTCAGATCCCAAGGACTAGCAGGGCAGATCTGGAGAGAGGTGGGGGTGGAGAGGAATCTCAGAATTCAAGTAACTGGCTGGGAAAATGCCCAGAAAAGGGAAGTGATGAGGAAGAACAATGCTTACCATCAGGGAAAGACATAGAAGTCAAGGCCTCTGTATCCCAAGCATCCGAAATAGATATTCAATGAACTCAGGCCATGGAAGAGCTCAACAAGGATTTTGAAAATCAGGTTAGACAGGTGGAGGAAAAACTGGGAAGAGAAATGAGAGAGATGCAAGAAAAGTATGAAAAGCAGGTCAACACCTTGCTAAAGGAGACCCAAAAAAATGTTGAAGAAAATAACACCTTGAAAAATAGGCTCACTCAATTGGCAAAAGAGGTTCAAAAAGCCAATGAGGAGAAGAATGCTTTCAAAAGCAGAATTAGCCAAATGGAAAAAGAGGTTCAAAAGCTCACTGAAGAAAAGAGTTCTCTCAAAATTAGAATGGAACAGATGGAGGCTAATGACTTTATGAGAAACCAAGAAATCACCAAACAAAACCAAAAGAATGAAAAAAATTGAAGAGAATGTGCAATATCTCATGGGAAAAACAACTGACCTGGAAAATTGATCCTGGAGAGACAATTTAAAAATTATGGGACTACCTGAAAGCCATGATCAAAAAAGGAGCCTAGACATCATCTTTCATGAAATTATCAAGGAAAACTACCCTGAGATTCTAGAACCAGAGGGCAAAATGATTATTCAATGAATCTACCAATCACCGCCAAAAAGAGATCCGAAAAGAAACTCCCAGGAACATTGTGGCTAAATTCCAGAATTCCCAGGTGAAGAAGAAAATATTGCAAGCAGCTAGAAAGAAACAATTCCAGTATTGTGGAAATACAATCAGGATAACACAAGATCTAGCAGCTTCTACATTAAGGGATCGAAGGGCATGGAATAGGATATTCCAGAAGTCAAAGGAACTAGGACTAAAACCAACAATCACCTACCCAGCAAAACTGAGTATAATACTTCAGGGGAAAAAAAATGGCTATTCAATGAAATAGAGGACTTTGAAGCATTCTTGATGAAAAGACCAGAGCTGAAAAGAAAATTTGACTTTCAAACACCAGAATGAGAAGAGGCATGAAAAAAGTAAACAGCAAAGAGAAGTCATAAGGACTTACCAAAGTTGAAGTGTCTACATTTCTACATGAAAAGACAATATTTGTAACTCTTGAAACTTTTCAGTATCTGGGTAATTGGTGGGATTACACACACACACATACACACACACACACATGCACACACACACAGAGACAGAGCACAGAGTGAATTGAATCGGATGGGATCATATCTTAAAAGAAATTAAGGTAAAAGGTGAGAGAGAAATGTAGGGGGAGGAAAGAGGGTGAAATGGAATGGGGTAAATTATATCTCATTCAAGAGGCAAGCAGGAGACTTTTTAGTGGAAGGAAAAAGAGGAGAGCTGAGAGAAAAACATGAAGATTACTCTCATCACATTTGACTAAAGGAAGGAATAAAATGCACACTTATTATGGCTATCTTACAATACAGGAAAGTGGGGGAGAAGGGGATAAGCAGGGTGGGGGGTATGATGGAAGGGAGGGCAATGGGAGGAAGGAGCAATTTGAAGTCAGCACTCTTGGGGAGGGACAGGATCCAAAGAGAAGATAGAAACAATAGGGGGCAGGATAGGATGGAGGGAAATATAGTCTTACACAACACCACTATTATGGAAGTCATTTGCAAAAGTACACAGATATTGCCTATAATGAATTGCCTGCCTTCCCATATGGAATGGGTGGGGAGGGAGGGATGGGGAGAAGTTGGAACTCAAAGTTTTAGGAACAACTGGTGAATATTGTTCTTGCCATTAGGAAATAAGAAATACAGGTAATGGGGAATAGAAAGTTATCTGGCCCTACAGGACAAAAGAGAAGATGGAGACAAGGGAAAGGAGGAGTGATAGAAGAGAGGGCAGATTGGTGATAAGGGAAATTGGAATGCTTGGTGTATTGGGGTGGGGGAGGGGACAAATGGGGAGAAAATTTGGAACCCAAAATTTTGTGAAAATGAATGTAAAAGTTAAATAAATAAATAAAAATGAAAAAATGAAAAAATGAAAAAAATCAAGTATTTTTCAAAACCACTTCCTCTATACAGCTTATACCTAGTGATGTGTTATACCCTGCTAATGCCAGATGTGCTTATCTACCTTATGCAGATCACCCTAAATTTTGCTTCTCTCAAAACTGTAGAATTCTAGAATTTGTAGTTAGATAACTTTACTAGGAGAATTTAGACAAAAAAAAAAAAGATGTATGTGTTTGTATGGGTGTGTATATGTGTATGCATTTATGTCCACATGTATGTGTATTGAAATTGCTTCCCAATTTTAAATTGCATCTGTCTTACTCTTTTCCTTCAATTCATTCTAGTTGTAGATCTAGTTCATGTATAAGTTATAGCATCATGGATTTATACCTAGAAGGAACTTTGGGGGTCATTGAGTCCAACCACTTATTTTAAAAACGAGGAAATTGAGGCTTACAGTGATTGAATTACTCACCAATGGTCATTCAGAAAATTTGTGCCATGGGATTTGAATCCTGGCCTTCCTGACACCCAGTTCAGAGGCCTATTCTCTATACCATGCCACCACATGCAGCTAAATTTTGAATAACTCTTAGTCCAAGCCTGCTAAATCAGCTACATGTCATAGTTTATATAATGAAGAATATTTATCCACTTATCTTTTTGCCTTACACCTATCTCTTTTGTGTGGCTGAAGATCTTTCTGATGCAAGCATGACACAATAAATATAGAACATTGTACATGAACAAGAGCATTCAGTATATTCCATCATCTACACAGAACCTCTCCTCCATTTTCACTCTGTGTTTGTTACAGTGACAAAGCACCATCTTGTTTTATGTTGACATGCATTGATAAAAGATCACTGAACAAAACTCTCTCTGTGTTTGTAATGGAATCATGTATGGTGATAATGTCCTTATGGGCCACAACTCACTGAAGGAGACATATTTATGTCTGCATTTTGTTCCATTGAATCTAAAAAAAAAATAACCAAACAATGAGTACAGTAGGATCTAATGGAGCAGTACAATAGAATACAAGTTTAGGCTAATATACCTGGAATCAGAATGACTAGGTTGGAATTCCAGCTGGGAATCATCACCTGTGTGATGTTCCCCTTTCTGGGCCCTAGATTTCTCCTTTATAAAATAAGAAGTTTGGCTTGGATGATCCCTATGGTTCCTTCCAGTTTTAACTAAATATTTTTGTGATCTTGAATGCTCTACATCTAATAAAATATGTAACCTTCTACATGAAAGCTGGTATTTTCCTTCCCATATTCTTCCCCTCCATACATACACAGAGCATTCTCATAAAGATTCTGTAGAGATGAGAAAGGCACCTGAAATGACAGCTTCTGTTGTTTTATAACATAATAATGCTACCTCCACTTGTGTAATCTGATTTACAAAGAGCTTTCTCATGTGCTATCTCATTTGAGCCTCACAAAAATCCTATGATCTTATGGATTGGAAAGGTATCATCTCCATCTTACAGATAAGAAAATTTAAAGACTTACCCTTTCTTAGAGATGGAAGGGACTACATCTAATCCGACCTCTTTATTTGACATACGATTAAACTGAGGTGTAGAGAAGTTAATTGACTTGCCCAAGACCATTCAGCAAGGAGATTGGCTAGTGTTCAAAATTAGGTCTTCTGAATCTAAAACTAGTGCACTTTCCACTATATCATACTGTGTACTTTAAAATAAATATTGGTTATTATTTCTTTAAAATGCCATTATAAGGGAATTCCATCATACTCCTAAAATCTTTATTGTATCAGAAACTTTCACCAGGGCTTGCTTAGCTAGAAGTCTTGTTCTTTCTTAATGTTATTATTATTCTGATGAAAATTACCATTATAAGACTTTTCACAATATAAAGAACCAGCAATATATGTATATGTATATATGCACATGCATATGTACACATGTGCATGTGTGTATACATGTGTGTATGTGTATATATATATATATATATATATATATATATATATATATATATATATATATATATTCCACAAATCTTGAATCCCTACAGTCTCCTTTGGAAACAAGTCTGTTATGCATTGGTTACATAATGGTCAGTCTTACTAGATGTTGAGGAGCCCAGGGATAGTGGTTGCCTGCTGCTTAATAAGGGCACATCACTTTGATTACCTTCCTGGGATGGAGGGTTTCGTATGTTGGTGGTCACAGAACCTAAAGGAGTCTGTAGAGAGATTTTAGGGGATCTATGAACTTTGTCAATTTGGATGGGAAATAAAATTATATTTTTATTTTCACCAACTTCTAACATTTATTATTTCCTGTAATCATTTACTAATTCTGAAAAAGGTCCATAGGCTTCATCAAACTTCCAAAGAAAAAAAAATATTAAGACCCCCTTTCCTCATTTATTCTTATGTCAAACTTCATGATTAATATGGTAAGATTGGTAGAGGGGCTTCTTTACCATTTTCTGAATGGTCTATTCCAACTTAATTAGTTCAGTCTTCTCAATAATTATTGTCCCCTTCCTCACTGAGCAGTGAGAAAGCTGCAGACTAAAGCATCTGGAATGATTTCATGGTGATGCTGAGTGCCAGATGCTAAGAAATGTAGATTTACACTGCTGGATAGAAAAATACTCAAGGCTCTCAACTTCAACAAGAAAACAGTTATTTGAAAGTAATTCTGCCAGACAACTTGTACTTTCTTTGCTGACTATTCTATAGACCTGCTTCTGCAGGCTATTGCTAAGCTGCCTTTTGGGACATTTATTGGAATCTGGCACCTGGAAATACTGCCATCCTGAAATAGGATTACACAAGTCTGTCCCTGTATTGTAACTGACTAGTAATAGAGGAGACTTTTTCCAGCACAATTTCTATAGGGGATCCAGGTCTTGCTTCTACAAATTCAAGAGATATGAAGAATTGTCAGAACCAGCAATTTTGCATTGTTGAAGTTAAGCAACTACTCTGGATAATTTTTTAAAATTTTCACAGAGCCAGGGGATTAATTAGCGTAAGTGTGCAGTACAGCCTAAGTGATCAACAGTCTTTGTAATTTAATGTCTAATTATACATGCTTAATTATAATGTGGCATGAATTCCTGACGTCCAAAGAATTAGGACAGATAGAGGGAATCTGTGTCTTGGGATCTCCATAATTTCTTAAATTTTCATTTGCGGATTAACCCACTAGATTTTGATTATTGGCTCATAGACATATGCTTTCTATGTTGGTATATGGCACTGTATGGAGATGGGACAATAGTTTCATGCCTAAGGAGATGAATAACTGAGAGATCATAGGCAATGATTCATTTATTGCTAGGTCTTCAAAATACAGCTTTAATGAAGGTTTTTTTTATCATTATAAACTTAATAAATGTCGCTAGAAACACCAAACTGACAAAATGTTCCAATTCAGCAAGCATTGGTTAAGTTTTTAAGGAATGTATAGCCCTCCACAAAGGCTTACTTATACATTTCATCGTTACATGGAGGTCATTCTGAGTTCTTCCAGGATACACCAGTGGGACACCGTTTCTTGAAGGCTTTGCCATAATGTGAAAGCTTTGAGCACATTCCTTGTCACAGGGCAGCCTAGCTAAAAAAAAAAAAAAAAAAGAAAAGAAAAAAAAGTAGAGATTTCTATAGTATGCTGACTTTTTAGTGGTGATTTTTTTTTCATCATTGCTACCAATAAAGAAAGAAAAATACTTGTGGAATTTAGGATTGAACAATTCCAGTAGCCTCCCTGCTTCAAGTTTCATGTCTTCCCAGTCCATTTTCCCCTCAACCTGCAAAACTAGTCTTCCTAAAGTGCAGGTATAGTCATTTCATTGCTCTCATGACTCCTTTTTATTGTTAGCATTAAGTATACACGTAAACCCCTCTGTTAGGCATTTAAATCCCTTCATAACGAGGCCTGTTCCTGTCTTCCCAGGCTTCTTATACTTTACTCCACTCTGTATATTGTACAATCCAGTGGCTTAACTCTTTACTGTTCCTTTCACAAGACATTCCATCTCCAAATGCTATGCATTTCTCTGTCTCCTATGCCTGGAATTCATTCTCCATCTTCTGTGTCCTTCATATGTCAGTTAAAATCTTACCTTCTGTAAGAAGCATTTTCTGGTCCCTCTTACTGCTAGTTTCTCCTCTCTGAGATTATCTCCACTTGACCAGGTATATCTTATTTGTTTGTACAGTTGGTTGCATATTGTCTTTCTCCTTAGATTGTGATTTCCTTGAAGTTAAGGACTATTTTTGTCTTTTTATCACCAGTGCTTAGCATATACCCTCTTATATATCTGTACTGGTAAGCAGAAAGATGGCTTAAAGATCGTTCTTGGAAAGGGAAAGGAAAGAATTGGTGGATCTAAATTTTACATTTTGTCAAAAGGCAAGAAGAAACATAATTTTATGTGCTATATAGTCACTACACATACACACATATGTATATATATATATATGTATGCATATATTTATCACAAAAAGAACTCTTTCAAAATAATTGCACCCAATGTGTCAACTTGCCAAAGAGAATGAAGAAAAAGGAAGAAACCAAAGACTTGAAGACTGTATAGAGAGAATTAAAGAAAAATTAAAAAGGGGAAAAAAAAGGAAAAGTAAACAAAAGACAGGAAGAAAGGAATGAAGGAAAAAGAAAGGACACAGGAAAGGAGGAAAGAAAAGAGGGAGACTGGCAGACTTACCTCAAAGTAGAACTAGCTATTAGCCAATTTGGTCACCGTAGTTACTGCTAGCATACTGTAACAAAAAGCCATGTCCAGATTAAACACAGATTTAAAATCCACTTCATTGCTCCTGAAATTTTTCTGTGACCTCCAAGTTTTGGTATCCTGATTAATGTGACCTGAATATGAGGGTTAAGTGACCCACTATTTGTTATTTTATAATTACTTTAGAGGATATTTATTTTTTTCTAGTTCCTTCTTTTGTCATCTCTCCCAGAATGATACCTTAGGGAAAAGTCTAACAAAAATATAAAGAGTATTCCTCTCATAGTGACACCATTTTCAGAGGGTCCTAGTCTATATATTTTGAGAACAAACATTGGTAGAAACCTTGTTTCTAAATATTTCTATGTAGAGAATCATTGGCTGATCTGTTGAGATCGTGTTTCTTCACACTGTCCTAAGAAATCATTGTAAGCTTTGTGATTAGGTAAGAGTTCCATGTTATATTTTGAAGGGAATTGACCAGCCATTTCTACACAGAAATAACTTTTTTATGATGCCTAAAATTCCACCACAATATCACTCATTTAAGATTTAAATTTCTATATCCAAGATGCCCTCTAAAGAAATTGAAAACGTATGATGATTTTAAATTAAATTAATTAAAATAAAAAGGTAAAATGATTTACAAATAACATGAGCTAACATTTTAAGAAGTATCTTTATGGTTGAAAACAAAGCTGTATGGCAATAGAACGGAATTGGGTAGAGAAGTGCAGAAAAGGGACCTGGGATATGCCAGCTGTCAATTAGAATTTTCCAATATCTTAGCCAAGAAAACCCCAAAAGGGGTTACAAAAAGTCAGACATGACTTGGAATGATTAAGCAACAACACACTTTATCTTCTTTCTCCCATGAGTGGTTCCTGTAAAATGCAATGAACTTCTCTGCATTTTTCCCTTTTACAATTGTAATACCATTGTTGGTTGACGATGCTTATGGCAATACCCTCAAATCTCTCATAATGGATCTGGTCACATAATAAATCCTTGTTGATTGATTAACTTAATGAAGGGAAGGACCTTATTTAGATTTCTTTTAATGTCTACCTCCCTAAATAGTAGATATCTGTACAGGCCTCTATTAAAGTCCTATTTCCATGACTCATCTTGGTGTGGAGGTGACCATGCGCTCTCAAAAATCTATTTGAGCATTTTATCAGCATCAATAAGTCCAACCAAGTCCTGCCAGAATGTTTCTTTCAAGGGCTGGCAATGGGCAATGTTTATAACATAAAGACCTGCCTATCTATGTTGAGAAAGACATCATAAAATATTAACTGGTATGTGATGACCATCCTAACTCATAAAGACTTTACAAATTTTTGAATAAGATAAATATATGTATTGGAAAAGAAAGTAATCACATTGACAAAAACCATGGGTCTTTATTACAGATAAAATAGTGTAGACCTGGATGAAGGAACTTCGAAGGAAGTATTTTATATATTTTAAGTAGCTGAAAATTTTAGTCCTAACAAGCTAATTAATATTATGATGATCATAGATTAAAAATCTATTCTCTAACATGGAGTTTTGTTTAATTGCTGTGAGGAATAAGTGATGACTATAATCCCAAAATAATTTTTCCTTAAACATTATTTTTTTGTTATTTAAATTGGTTGGTGTGTCCTTCATATACAAAGGGGAATGAAGTGATGTAACTTTCTTGGCGTCGGTTTAAATAAAAGTGTATATAAGAAACCCCTAAAGAGAAAAGGGAATGGAAATCATAAAAGCTCATGCAATATTAAAGCCATCCAAGTGAAACCTTGTTTCTCACTATATAAATGTTAGTCTATGGGTAAAATAAGATTGCAAGAGTTAATCATTGTTTAAAAATAGGAAAAAAAGTACATCTTGGTTTTTTTAAAAGATATTTAAATCATTCATTCTTTGAAAATTATGTGTATGTATTTTTTCTATTTTTATTCCTACTTTGACAAAAGAGATTTACATGCTATTGCAGTACAGGAAATATGACAGAAAAAACCTCCCTTGTGATTATATGAACTAAAGAACCTTCCTCTAAACCAATATAGCTACTTTTATAAGTTTCCTTCTATGAGTATATAAATTTCATTACTATTGATGTTGACTATGTGTTAATAAAATAACATCTTCCCATATTAAAATAAGTAATGTATTTTATATTGCAAATATTTACAGTGTGACAGGTTTTTTAAGAATCCCATGATACCTTTATTTTGATACCTATGACTAATTTGATTCATATTTTAAAAGAATTGAGCCCAATATTTATCTAAGTTGACCAGCAGTTTTGGTTAAAAATAATAATCTGTACTGGTATATCTATGTATCATTGTACACAATATGTGTTGAAATCATAAAGAAATATACTCCAATACAAAAATTTGAGGGGGAGGACAAGAATATGGAAGTAAATCTGGAATGAGGTATAAAACCTCACGTTGTGACCTCCCAAATGAGGTGATTATTCATTCTAGGTAAAAACCTTACTTCTTTCACTCCTCTTGGGGTTCCAGAAAACAGAATAAGCTTATCTATATTTTGAACTTTTATTTACAAAACAAAGAGGTTTGAAGATAATACAGCCAATTTTTGTATGGTTTAGGGAGGGGGAAGAAGAAACCTGGGGAATGGTTTACTTCCCTGGGATATAGCTAAAGAGTAGTTTGAGTGCCCTGAACTCTTTAGGGGAAAATACCAAGAATTGTGGGGAAGACTCGATAGTGTAGCAGTGTCAGAGAGAAAGGAGTATATTCAAGAAATGAGGCAAAAACAAAATCAACAGGTCTTGAATATAGATATAGGTGGTAAAAGTGGGGAGTCAAGGATAACTCCAAGATTTCAAGCTTAGGGGACTGGGAGGATGGTGTTGCTCTTGATATAATAGGGAATTTTTGAGGGGGTGGGGTTTAGAAGAATTGAATTTTGGATATCTTGAATTTTTTTTTAAAAAAAATCCACCAAATACCCCATTTAAGACATCTGAAAAGCAGTTGAAAATACCAGACTGAAGGTCAGCAGATTAGCATAAAGGTAACTTAGTCCATGGAAATGGATAAACTCAGCACGCAAAGTAGAATAGAGAGAACGAAGAATAAGACATAGCCCTGTGGGACACATAGAGACTCATACAACTCTATGCCATCATCTCTAAAGGGACCCTTGGAGGTCAACTCCCTATTGTTCAGCTAAGGAAGGTCCACATAGTTGCCACATAATCTTAAGTTACAAATCTCATTCTATCATTCACCTGACAAAAAGGGGAAACAAACAAAGAAATAAAAAACACTTGAGTGGCTCCTTGCTACCTGCAGGATAAGAAGAAAAAATCTTATCCTCTACAACCTAATAATCCCAACTAATTTTCCAGTCTTATTTCTTATTATTTTTCATGAGCTTCCTATTCCAGGCAAGCACAGCCACTATCTGCTAATACAGTACTCTATATTAAGTTATCATTTGGGGATTCTGATTTTCATTTAGCATGATAGCTTTCCCTTCCAGCTTCATATTAGGTGAAAATTTTACACACAAGCACTCACGACATTATCATTATCATCTTCATCAAAAATGTTGAATAATAGAAGGGGTCAAGGAGAATTCACTATGGAACACCATCAGATATCTTCCTCCAAGTTGACATCTATTAATCTATTTTGACTATTATTATATTAAAATATGTTAATGACTATCTTTTGTCTGATCATTTCTGTAGTTCCAAATCTCCTATCTGTACTGTCATCAAGCTAGAATCACAAGGAAGGACAGTTGGTTTGTTGACATTATAATATACTTTATCTACTACATTTTTCTGAACTACTAGTCAAAAAGGAATAAAATTATTCCGGCACAACCTGTTTTTCATGAAGCTATGTTGGTTTTTGTCAATACATCCCTTTCTAAATGATCAAACACTTTAATATTAATAGCTTAGAATTTTGACATGAGAGGAAGTTATACTTATTGGCCTATATTTTACACATTCCTGATTGTTTTGTTTTTTTTAAAGTAGGACAGCCTTTGTCCTACTCAAATCCTATATCGCTTTACCCTCCCTAACTTCCATATTCCCAGATCTTTTAGAGATTACAGAGATTCCCAAGATCTGCTAGTAATCACAACTATAGCTACTAAGTTTCAGGAGTCGTACCTGAACCTGACTCTTCTTTCTATCACACCCTGGCTGATTTTATTTCTAATGATTTAATATGATAGCATTGCATGGCAGCTAGATGCGTACTATATTAAATCATAACTCCAAGTTTAAAAAAAAAGCTATGAATTTATATGTATATAGTCAGTTCCTTAAATTAGTCTTTTGCTGTGCTTAAAAATTTTGAGAGATGATTATTAAATTGAGTGGATTACAGAGAATTCCAAACCAAAGCAATAAATAAAATAACATTCCACTTTCAAGCTCATTTCCAAGTCATCCAATCAAATTCAAGATAATAAAAATCTGAAAACTGATATGCCAGGATCTCCTGTCTCCCTAATCTACCTATCTTAATGGTAGCAACATGTATACAAAGTTGAGAGATATGACTCAATTATAACAGTACAGACATCACTATAACCAACCAAAGAGTCTCACATTTTACTAAATAGATTCTCAGCTTTTGAAATTAAGAAAGTGGATTGGGTATAAGAGTGGGAATTAAATTGTTCATTTTTAAGTTTATTTTTATTTTTTCAATTAACAAGCATTTTTAATTTGTACCTCAAGCTACCACCCACTGAAGTGAGAAGAAAATAATTATTATGTAGATTGTAGTACAGCAGAACACATTCATTAAAAATTAAAAATTTCATTAAAAAATTAAAAAATTTATTAAAAATATTTATATCATTCTTCATTTTGAGTTCATCACATTTCAGGTAGAAGGTGAGTGATGTGTTAGATTTTCATATTTTAAACTCCTGGTTTGTCATCACATTGATGAGTTTGAAAGACTCCCAAAACTGTTTTTCTCTATAGTTGTATACATTTTTCTTATTTATACTCACTTTGCTGTCTGTCACTTTACAGATATTTTCCAGTTTCATCTATAATGTTTCTTCTTTCATTTGAAAGTATTTTTTTTCCAATTCCACCTAAAGACAATTTTCAAAATTCATTTTTGAAAGATTTTGAGTTCCAAGTTTTTCTTCCTCTCTCCCTTCACCTGTCCCCAAGATGGCAAGCAAACATATAGGTTAGAGGTGGTCAGTCATGTAAAAATAATTTCCATATCAGTCACATGAAAGAAGAAACAGAACAAAAGGGGTAAGAAAGTGAAAATAGTATTCCTCAATGTTCAAACGGTGACTCCATCAGTTCTTTCTCTGGATGCGGATAGCATTTTCTATCATGAGTCTTTTGGAATTGTCTTGGATCATACAATACTTCTTTTTAAAAAATACACATTTCACCCTATATATCAAATTTATTTTTTTAGTTTATTTATTTTTAGTTTTCAACATTTACTTCCACAAGTTTTTTAGGCTCTACATATACGTTCCTATTAAACATATTTTCACATTAGTCATGTTGTATAGAACAATTATAATGAATGGGAGAAACCGTGAGAAAGAAAAAAACAAAACAAAACAAAGAAAGAAAGAAAATACTCTGCTTTGCTCAGCATTCAGGCTCCCCAGTTCTTTCCCTGGATGTGGATGGTATTTTCCATCATGCGTATTTTGGAATGGTTTTAGGTCCTTTCATTGTGGCAAAGGTCTAATTCTATCAAAAATAGTCATCAAGGACTGTGGCTGTTACTGCGTACAATGGTTCTACTCCCTTCACTCAGCATCAGTTTGTATAAATCTTATGAGTTTTTTCTGAAGTCCTCCTGTTCATCATTTCTTATGGCACAATTATATTCCATTACATTCATACGCCTCAACTTGTTCAGTCATTTCCCAACTGATAGGCATTCCTTCGATTTCCAGTTCTTGGCTACCACAAAGAGAGCTGCTATAAATATTCTTGTATGTGGAGGTCCTTTTCCATTTTTATGATGTCTTTGGGATACAGCCCTAAAAATAGCATTACTGGATCAAAGGGTTTGCACATTTTTATAGCCCTTTGGGCAGAGTTCCGAATTTCTCTCCAGAACAGTTTGATCAGCTCACAGCTCCAACAACAATTTCTTGACATCTTCTTCTGTTTTGTCATATGAACCAATATGACAGGTATGATATAGTATCTTGGAGTTATTTTGATTTGCATATCTCTAATCAATAGTGATTTAGAGCATTTTTTTAATATGACTGTAGATACCTTTGAGTTTTTTCCTCTAAAAACTACCTGTTCATATCCTTTGACCATATATCAATTGGGGTCACATTTATCAAATTCTTGAAGACTGAGTTGAATTTCTTTTTAAAAGACATACGTCAAAGATTGGTGTTACAGTATGCTTTTGTTACTTGAATATATTGCAAATATATATTGTAACATATTGCATATGTTATACATCATTCCAAACCTAAGAACTACATGGAGACAAGGCTGATAATGATATATGCTAAGTATTATGTTAGGTCTTGTACAACAAAAACCGTTGCAGACCCAGTTTCTACAATCTTGATTGCTTTTCAATTTCTTAGTCCTTTGGGTTCTTAGGAGAATTCTCTGTCTATGCCAAAGACTACAGAAACTCAGAGCACTGTTTCAAATAACACATCTGTCCAGGGCATCCCATCATCATAGCTCATAGCAATGTCAGAATAATTCTCTGTAGATTGACATTGGAATCCAGTACATACTCACTGGGCTTCTAGTATCCACGGAATAAGCTGCTCTCTACTAGCTCCAACATCCTATTCCAGGGATTCACAAGCAAAGGTCTGAAGCACACTTAATCAGTGATTAAAGTCACCTACATTCCATTCAGCAAAGAACTATTCCCTATTCTAAGTTACGTCTCTAGTCCTATGCCACAACTAGGATGAGAAAACTACTCTTTTCATTATGGCACTGAAATGTTTGGGAGAAACAATTTTAAATTATACCTGTTAAAGATTATCCATAGGAATAAAAGATGGACTGTCTCATTGGGGAAGTGAAGCAGGTAGATAGAGCGTTCCATTGTTACCTTTCAGATATCAGGAAAACTTGATTAAAGCTTTCTGCACATGGAGGAGATATCCTGTGACAAATGTACAGGAAGGAATGCATGAGTCAGACAGTATGAGTAGGCATGAAAAGGCTGAAATATGCATGAAGGAAACTTCCAAATCAGAGCACAGAGAAATTGAGGATTTTTTGATATAAAACAATTAAGTCATTGAAATTTGTTATGTTGCTGCTTTATTAACACACTTCCATTTTCAGGGGCATAGAAGCTGGTCAGTAAAAACAATTCTTGAACTGGTAAGATACCCAAGGACACATCGCTCCCCCCATGTGGTTGCAGAGCACACAGTTCAACAAAAAGAGGCACTTTGTACCCATATTCACCTATGTCTCATGTTCTCTATTTTACCTCTTCACTGTGTTCATATATGGATGTCATCCTTTATACACTAGCTTTTGTTTTCTTCCACAACTTCACCACACCACCTTGTGGTTTACCTCATCACACTTTCCTTACCAACAGGCTTACACAGTGATCCTTTTTCCTATCCTCTGATGTGAAAGGGAAAAGATCAATCACTCACATTATAGATAGCTCGCATCCAAGGAACATATATTACACAAATTCACATGGATTCATCCAGTTATGAATTCTTCAATCATACCATCTCCTGCACTAACCAACACTATCTAGGTTAAATTGTAAATACAGTTACTTTGTCTAAACCTTTGTCTCAACATTATTGTGCCTCTATGCCCTAAATGTTCTAGGCTCTCTGGAAAATGAAAAGACACATTTTCCAGATCTGCTCTGACCTGAATAATACTACATCCCCTTAATCTTCCATTTCTGTTCTTTTCTTTCCCCCCACATATGTATATAAACATTCACCTATCACCTGTCCTAGAGGTAGCTGGAAGTACATTGGCTAAAGTACCCGTTTGAGAATAAAGAAGACCTAAGTTCAAATCCAGCATCAAATACTTTCTAAATGTGTAACTCTGGGCAATTCACTTAACCTCTCTTGGTCTGTTTATTTGACTGTAAAATGGGAATGATTATAGCACCTACCTCCCAGGGTTGTTATAAGGATCAAATGAGATTATATTTATAAAGTTTTTGGCATAGTTCCTGGCACATAGTTGGCACTGTACAAATATTAGTTGTTACTACCACTACTACTACTGATACTACTACTACTACTACTACTACTACTACTACTACTACTACTACTACTACTACGCAAGTCACTTGTTTGTCTCAATTTAATTGACTCTAAAATGGGGTAATACCACAGTCTTCCCAGAGTTGTGATGATTAAATGAGATAACAATTTATAAGTTTTTAGCATAGACTCTGTCAGTCAAAAATGATTTATCATGACATTACCCCGAGACATTAATCTCTTAATAAATGCTTGCAGTAGCACCACCCAGAGTCAGTACTCAGAGACTTAAATGAATTTTTGCTCTCATTGATTTGGTTTCTTTCTCCGCTGATGAAGAATGCATTCCAAGACTGCACTCTACCTGTCGCTTTCCAATTTCTAGGACATCCGTCCACATCCTTCCACAAGTTCTGCTACCATTCTGGACACCTTCACTTTCTCCTGAAATGCAAAGAATGCCAGTGGGGCACTAGGGTTGTTCCCTTGCTTTCCCTTGTTCTCTACAAATGAACATCCTACGTCTTATTTTTGATGATTAATTTTCCTTGTCACATCTTTTATTCTAATTCTTTTTCTTTCTTATTTTTTATATGCTATAATGTGTTCATACCCATCTTGTATTTCTCCACGAGCCTTTTTGTGATGCTTACTTTGAATTACTTGGAGAAAGTGGATAGATGAATTGGAGGAGAATGGGGAAGAAAACCTACTGGATACCCTTAAATTGTAACAGACAATGTCCTTATCTATCTAAAAATAGGCTAGACCCTGGAAAAGAGCTCCCACTGAATTTCGTACTCCCTCTGAGTACAAAAGGGCAATTCAGAGAGAACACTTGCTGGGTTTCATTTCAGTAATTATAATTACCTAATATTTAGCATTTTGGAACACTGATATTTTCTGAGTAATTTCTGTATGTTCATTAGTTGTCAGGTCCTTTATTCCTTTGCTCTACTTGTCTAATATTTAAAACACCATTAATTATACTGCATGGGAGTACATAGTTTGTTTGTTTTTTTAAGATCTTGGAAATCTATAGGCAAGCAACAGTTTCTTCACTCTCTTTGAAGGAATTGTGAGAATATTAAAAACTTCCCCAAAAGAGTAATGTAAAAAACTCCTAACCATTTCATATGATTTCTTAATCAGTTTATTATGCAGGAGTTATAGGTATTTCTACTACTTTAGAATCACTCAGTAATATATTTTCTTCCCTTGGATGTTCTACTGCTTTGGAATTACTCAGTAATATCTTTTCTTCTCTTGGATCTTACAGACCCTTTTATATGAAACTGTTTAATGTCTTTATTGTCTATTTTTTTGTATTGTAGTCATTTATTTATCCATCATATACTTCTTCTAGACTGTAAACTCAATAAGAGTAAATGTTCTCTCTTCTCTAAAGTTTCTCTCTCCCTCATCAGCTCTAATTATAATACTTTGCTGCACACAGTAGGTAAGTTTTAAGCGCTTGCTGAGTGTATTTAAATGAAATCTCCGTCTTTTTCTAGTGTCAGTGTAGCGCTGGGGATGCATCTCACTCCAGTGAAGACAGAATACCCAAACTTCTAGATTGAATCAATTGCTACACTGCAAAGAATATAAGTACCAAAAATTTTATAATATTTACCAGGCTAGAACATGCATAATTGAATCAGTTGATCAGTGGCATAAATGAGCTGTGAAAAAGTCTTAATTCAAAAGGGAAGAGCATTGGATGTAATGGAATGACACTATAGAGAAGATATATTGGCATTGGTTGAAAAGAATTGACACAATACATTATGAAGTATAAAAACAGCAAGATGGTTTTGAAAATTAGCGTTCTGATAGCAGGCCAGCTAAGCAGTGAAATAGATACAGCTACGCTGAAAGGAATGGTTTGGGGAGAGGCAATGAAGATAGCTTTTGTTTCTTTTTCCATACTTGACTAGAAGATGATTTTGTAAATTTCAAAAGATCAGACAATTTGGACTTCTCATTGAATCCTAGCTGTGTCCTTGTAATAGAAATGACTAACACTGTATCAGTAGCTCAGGACAAATTAGACGTAGTAGAAAAGAAACTTCATGGCTCTAACAGGATCCCAGTAGAAAGCTATAACTGAAGAGAACTTCATGAGAAACACACAAAAGGAAGAAAAAGGTTTTTCACCCAACCAGGAGCTTGGAGTTATGCCTTGACCCCAAGTGTTTTCTAAGCTACATTCTACTTTCCTCTGGTCTCTGCACTTTTGTGGAAGAGTGTGCTCCAGACTGGTATACTTACATTCTTGATATACCTTGTTAGTAGATTTAAAATAAAAACATTTTTTGTTAATCTATCATTTGATACTAAGGCAATATTAAGGGAAAAATATGTTGGTGGGAACATGGACAGATGCTTCTAAATGAAAGTACTAGAATATGACACAAAGACTTTTAGTCCTAATCCTAGAAGCCTAAGTCCTCAGTCATCCTTTGATGAACTCAACATAGTCCAGAACAGATTGAGAGAGGAAGCCTAGAACCTGTACTATATCTGGATTCAAGCAACATACTTAATAAAGGACATACTTTCCCTTTTTGGACAAGAGGGAGAAAAATGTGCCCTAAATGATAATGTGTATAGGTAGATTCTTAGCTGGTTGAAGGTCATTTGGAGGGTCACCAGGCTGATGAAGAAATACAAAATAATGGTATAGCTCAATTAAGTGAAATGAGGATATTTATCCTGGAGAAGCTGTCTTTAAGTATTTGAAGGATGATATGTAGAAATAGAATTAGATTTGTCCTGTTCCCTACATTACTTCTTTTCCAGAAGACATAACTCAGAGAATGTATTGAAATTCGAGAAAGTTAGGTTTTTCCGCAATGAACAGGGAGTAGAGAGGAGCATCCCAAACTCTTGAGGTATACAAAAGTGGAATAAGGTAATGGACTACTTCAAGAAATACTGGATTTACATTTCACTGAATTTCTTCAAACAAAAGTAGACGTTGATAAAAATCAAATAGCATGATCAAGAATTTTGGGGAACTTTCGAATTGATGAGGTCACAGATCTATTTGAATATCATAGAGGGAATTCTTGCTCAAGTCTGGTATGGACGAGGGAATCTCTGACCCTTCTTCCAATTCTGAAATTCCACATTAATTTGACTCTAGCTTCAAAGACTATAAGAGGTACTGTGGCATAGTAGATAGAGTGCTGAACTTGTAGTCAAAAAAGCCTGCATTCAAATCCTGCCTCCAAACATTTAACCTCTCTTGACTTCAGTTCCTTATCTATGAAATGAAAGGGTTGAAGTGGTCCGCAATTTCTTCATCTATAATATGAGGGGTTAGGAACTCCCCTCCAGGTCTCTGAACTCCTGTCCAGCCCTAAATCTATAATCTCACTTATAATGAATTGATGACAATCTGAAAGGATTTTCTAGTGCATTTTACACACATGCACACACACACACATCACAGATGTATCAGATTCTAGATAACAAAATTAAAAGGGATGACTTATACAACTTATAAAGTGGGCCTGAGGATCAAGATTTAGCATCATCTTTTTTTATGTTCAAATAATGATCTGAAACCCAAAAGACAGGATTCTTATACATGTTCCACCAAATACCGAAAACAAATCAAAGGGAAAATGGCTTCACAAGATAGAATTTCTCCAAAATCTTTAGGAGATTCTGTATGGTTTACTTCCCTTTTCTAAGATTTAAGTATATCTGCAGTTCCTTGAGATGATTTCTCATGTGTGTTGTATAGCTCCTTTTGAATTTCTCCATAGCCTAAATCCTCAAAACAAAATTACTAACATCACAAGTGACTGAAGCTTTTTTTCATATGTACCCTTCACTAGATGTTTGGATTCCTTTTTTTTTAAATAAACGTAATGTCTTTCATTTGAGTTTCAAAAATCAATTGCATAAGAAATACAGGATGGAGAAGACCTGGTTTGATAGCAGTTTCTTATAAACTTAACAGTTTATAAGGAAAAGATTAAAGGATTGTACTTGGCCACAAACTCAGTATGAGTCAATGTGATACAACTGCTAAACTAATGAATGCCATTTTAGACTATTAGTAGAAGTTTGGTAATTTGAGGAAAATAAAATACACCATTATATTCCTATATAATTGATGTCTACCTAGAATATTGTGAGTAGAATATTTTATCTAGATTTATGTACATTCTACGTGCTACCTTTTGAGAGGGATATTGAAACATTGGAGTCCACAGAGAGGGGACTAATGACAAGTGAAGATTCTAGAAACCTCATCATAGGAGTACTTATTAAAAGACTTTCTAATTGGGAGGTACAATAATGAAATCTGATTCTTTCCAAGTTAGTGAGCTTCCCCTCATTGATTGTCACAACACAAGGCTAGATGATTATTTTTCAAGGATGGGAGAAGGGACATTCTTTGGAAGGGAGATTGAACTGAAGATTCTAAAAGTCCCATTCCACTATGAGAGTTTACTATGCTTTAATGAATTATTAGGCTTTACTATCATAGGCACAATATACAAAGGAACCATCTCACCTTGCCCCTTAAACACTTCTGAATCATCACATATCTCTGAGGTGGGTTTAAGCTCCTCATAGTTAATTCCTTTCCAAGTTCTTTCTTTGCCTGTAAGTTTCAATGTGTCTTACTCTCTAATTTCTTCTTAGTATCATAGATTTTGAGAGGCACCATGGCATAAAGAAGAAAAAGATAGTCTCATGGTATAAAAGATCTGGATTCAAGTGTTACCTCCACAAAATGTGTGACTGTGTGACTGTGTATGCTCATTTAACCTCTCTTTAATCCAGGACAGCTCTCTCTGACTGAAAATTGAAAAGGTTATTATATTGTACTGGAAGAAACTTCCACAACAGGGAGTTTTTTGTATCAATGAAATAATAGTTTTAGCCCAACTTGTAAAAAAATAAACAACCAAAAAAAAAAAAAACATAACCCTTAGAGTTGGTTTAATTCAATTTGAAAAGCCAATATTAGACATTTATGTGTAAAACATTTTTGGGAAATGGGGATACAAAGATTTGACCTTAAGAAATTTACTTTCCACTAGAAGTATGTAAAATTTAAACATGAAGTAAAATTCTCTCTATATAAATGGCTAAGTACTAGATCTGTGATTTCATTGGTCTAAGGTTAATCCCGGGTGAAGAAATTGCCTTTACCAGTTCAACTGGGATCTTCTCTGCAATTTAAAGTTTGAAAGAGTTGCTCAGAGCATGAAGACTAAGTCACTTTTTCAGGTCACACTGGTGGTAGGACTTTAATAATGATAAAGATTATGTAAAGCCTCATGTAAGAGTTGTGGCTTAAAGAGAACTATCCTAAATAAGATTTTTGTTTGTTTCTTACCCTTTTCCCCATACTTTTCCCACACCTGAGGTTTGTTTTTCCTCTGATCTGTCCTGACTCTTTTTCTCTTAAATGGTAACCTTTCCTTTCCCAAGATGCAGTATTGCCTTTAGATCTGGGCAAAAGAAGGGGACTTCCTGGGCCCTAGCCTCAGGAAGGTCCACATTTTGGAGGACACCAGTACCATTTTCTCAGACCTTCCCATACTTCCCTTCATTCACTCTGAGACTCATTTAGTCTGATAAGAAATTCAACACCAAAATTTTATTTTATAATTGGCCCTGATTTTGACCTTAGCCAGAAACTGTGTGGCTGATAGAAGAATATTTTGATTGTCTTGAAGCTTTTGACTTGGCCTGGTAGGAATGTTCTCTATAGCTGTCTCCACTGTCCTTATTGGCTTCTGCCAGCTTATCAGGGCAATGGGGAAGCTCCAAGAGGGGATGAGGAAAAGACTCTCCAAGCTACAACAGACCTATTCCCCAGTGAGATGGGGTCATGAGAGCACAGCAAGGGTAGGGACATACAATTTGTCTGAGAACCTGCTGACTGAATATGATAGACCCCAGTACCCTGACAGAGACTTTCGGTGGTGTAGTCACCCACTTACACCAAATCTGGGTTCCAGAACTGCAACACTGGACCCTTCCCACCCATCTAGGCAGACCTGAGAACATGCAGTAGCTACTTCTATGACCTCTCGGTTGAAATTCACTTGGACTCCCTCAGGCAAGCTCAGATCCTCAGATCCCCAATGAAAAAACCTAATCCCTTCATGACAGTAAGGAGTCATAACCATACAAACACACTAGTAACCACAGCACCTAAACATGATTGATGGCACTTCTTCTCCTCTCCACAACTCCTCCCTCCATCTTCTTTCTCATTCACTACTTAGAAATCCACCCAAATGCTTACATGGGACCTTGAACCTGAACTGCAGTCTCCTGTACTTGGGGTTCCCATGTTCCACAGCATCTTCTTGCAATTGCCAACAATTTTGATATAAAAGCTGTCCACTCTCACTCCCTTGCATTACTCATAGACAGGTGCCCACTCACAGAATATACTTAGATTTTAGCCTAGAGCTCAATTATAATTGGGTGACTGAAAGGAGGATCCCTGGATACTCGTCTGTCCTCTCTGGGCCTTTTGGCTTTGATCATAGAAGATGGCTTCTATAGCTGTCTCTGGGGTCACTATTGATTTCCACCACCTTTTATGGGATGGAGATCTCCAGTTGCACACCCTCTTGCACACCCTCACCTTCCAGTCATTAGCTCTAAAGAACCTGGAGAGAGGGGAAGACTCTGTCAGAATCTCTTGTAAACTTGAACCTTAACTACATTAACCCTAGGATTTCAACACTGCACTTACCCCTACCTAGTGGAAACACAGCTGAGACACAGTAGCATCCAATCACTCTACCACCCACACTGCTGAGACTGACTTGTGCCCTCTGGGAAAAAGCTAAATCACCATTGACCCCCACCCTGCCTGGAGGCCCTGAAGAATTTTAACATTCACTGACTGGGCATGTAAGTACCCCAGAATATAACTACTGATGAATTATTATTCCTCACATGGGTCTATGATTTTGCAACACATTTTTAATCAAAGTTTTTATGTAGACACCTTCCTCCCTGTCCCCCTCCCCCCCACCAAGCATGTGGGGTCTAGTGGCAACTTTCCATGATACATTTCTATTTAGCTTTTAATTACCAGCCCAAGACTACCCCAGACAACAGAAAAGCTATTTTGGTCAGTAGCCCCACTAAATTTGTGTCTACATGGTGTTTGATTGATGAATATGCACAAAATCTTCCAACATAATGAAAGATATTAATATATTAGTTTCCTATAAATTCAGGAAATTGTTGGATTAGTCCATACTGCTCTTAAATCAAAGATATTTGAAAATTCAATATATGTGTGAAAATTATTTTCATTTTCTTAAAGGTACTTCCAGCTTTAATAAAAATACAACTTCTTGCCTAATCCCAAATAGCCCTAAAAAGAATAGTTTTGACCATAGATATGTAAACAGTAAGGCCTATGTGTATTCATTTCAGTACTTCATACTAGGAAAGGGAAAGTTTAAGCAAATTCTCAATAACTGTTGAATACAATCTAATTAAGAAGTAACTGGAATTACTGATTGAGCAAAGAGAGGTGTAACAGCCAGAAAGGATCAAAGAAGAACCAGGAAAATGATGCCTAGGAAAAAGATCTATAGGCAATTGTATAGAAATCAATGTGTTCATTACTAGCCTTCTTCCTCAGCTATCTAACCTAGGATAAAAGTGGTCAACCACCTATTTAGCAGCCTCAGCTTTCCAAGCCTAAAGCTGAGGCTTTCTTACTTAAGTTTAGATGAAAGTATGTGAGAAGACTAAATGGATCTGCTAGGTATATCTGGGTGTGGTCTTGGAAGAAGGAAGTTCACCTGGAAAGTCATGACTTCTGTGGCTATTACTCAGGTTTCTGACTTTCTCTGACTCTGTTCGGAGTCTAGGGAAATAGAAGTATTTTTTTTTAATTAATTTAGTTGTTTTCAGTTTTCAACAATTACTTCCATGAATTTTAAATTTTCTCCCCCTGCCTTTTCCATCTCTCCCTGAGATGGCATGCAATCTTATATGGGTTCTACACATACATTCTTATTAAACACATTTTCACATTAGTCATGTTACATAGAAGGATTAAAATGAACGGGAGAAACCATGAGAAAAATCAAAACAACACAAAACAGAACACAAGAGAAAGTGGCCTACTTCTTTCCGTGTTCCGAATCCATAGTTCTTTCTCTGGATGTGGACGGCATTTTGCCTTGAGTCCTTTGAAAATGTTTTAGGTCCTTGCATTGCTATGAAGGGCTAAGGTCTATCAGAAACAGTCCTTTCACACTGTGATTGTTATTGTGTATGTTCTTCTGGTTCTCCTCAATTGACTGAGCATCAGTTCATAAAAGTCTTTCAAGGTTTTACTGAAGTCCAACTGTTCATCATTTCTTATAGCACAATAGTATTCCATTACATTCATATACTACAACTTGTTCGGCCATTCCCCAGTTGATGGACATTTCCTTGATTTTCAATTTTTGGTCACCACAAAAAGAGCTGCTACAAATATTTTTGCATACGTGGGACCTTTTCCCATTTTTATGATCTCATTCAGATACATCCACAGAAGCAATACTGCTGGTCAAAGGGTATACACATTTTTGTAGCCCTTTAGGCATAATTACAAATTTCTCTACAGAATGGTTGGACCAGCACACAGCTCCACCAACAATGCATTAGTGTTCCAACTCTCCCATGTCTTTTCCAACATTTATCATCTTCCTGTTTGTTATGTTAGCCAATCTGAGAGGTGTAATGTGGTACCTCAGAGCTGTTTTGATTTGTATCTCTCTAATCAATAGTGATTTAGAACATCTTTTTCATATGACTGAATAGAAGTATTTTTTAAGGGCTGCTTCTGAATCACTAATATTTCTGGAATACCTAGGGAGTTTAACATCAAGAGAGTAGAGTTCACTGATTAAGCTGACCATAGATTGAAAAATAATTTCACAAACTTTCATCTTTCAGAACAAAGTTTAATGAGGGGGGGAGGGGGAGAGGGAGAGAGGGGGAAAGGGAGAGAGAAGAAGACAGGATCTTTGATTCATATGAAACTCTTTATTCTGATTAAACTTTTTTCAGGTGTGAATGGCTAGAAAGAGAAAGAAATACTTCATAGTAACAGTAGACTGTAATAACTGCAAGGGACTTTAGAGAATATCCATGCTAACCTCCTAATTTTACAAATGAGACTGTGCCTTGCTCAAAGTCACTTATATAATTCATAAAATAGTACAGGAAGTAAAATGTCTTGATTTCCCACAAGGTGCTCTGTCCACTATACCACATTGCAAATCAATATTTTTATATCTCCAATCACTCTTTGTCACTAAACATAAAGTATCAATTATCACAATTCATTGTCCAATTTTCCATTTTTACTGCACTGTTCTTCACAATCAGCATCATCAGCTATGATTTTTTAAGCCATCAATTTTAGCTATACTGTGGGCATGATCTTCACTTTTCTATTGTTGCATCTGCCATCGCACCTTCCTTATCAGGAAGCATTTTCAATAATATACCGGTAAATGTGCTTTATTTTGATTGGTGGTCTACTCATCACAGATAAATACTTTTAAATTAGTTCTAATCTGAGCACATATATAAAGTAACCACTTAAGATTATATTTTTAATGTTATGGGTAATATATCTTATTTTATTGAAATACCAACCTCATTGACGTAAGCAGTCGTCAACAATACTCTTTTCTCAAGGTAGGCATTAGAATGTTAAAACCAGAATGACCTTTCAAGTCTCCTGGGTTTCCAACCTTAGAGTCAGCCTTAATTCTTCCCTCCTCCTTATCCACTATTACCAATCACTTGGCAATCCTCTCTCACCTGTCTTTCTCTCCATGTACATAACTACTTTCCTATTTCAGGTGCTCTATACTTCTAGCCCACCCTTAACAATAGCCTCATTAATTTGTTTCTCTACTTTTACTTCCTTTTTCTTCTTCATTTTCTCCTCCACACAACTGCCAAATTAATATTCTTAAGGCACTGGTGTAACTATGTTACATGACTCCTTAAAATCTTAAGTGACTCCCTATTAGATCTAAGATAAAATGTAGACATCTTAGATTGGCATTTAAAATCCTTCACAGTCTGGCTTCAGTTGATTTTTTTCCAGACATTTCACATTACTTCCTTTCATGCACAAGGCATTTCATTTCATCCAGTCTAGCTTATTTGCTATTCTCTTTACTTCATATTGTATTTCCTTCCTCAATGCTTTTACAAGGGTGTCCCCTCCTGCCTCAAATGCATTCCCTCCTGACATCTGCCATTCAAAATCCTAGCATCCTCCAGTGATGACCTCATGTGTCAATTCCCATACAGAGCTTTTCCTGCTATGCCTTGTTGTTAGTGCAGTGTCCCTCCTGAAAAGAAGACGTACATTATTTTCTCTGTAGCTATTTTAGTGCCACCACTAGGCCAAGTAACATGTAAATTCATTGAAGGCAGGGGCTGTTTTTCATTTTTTTTTTGTCTTACCAGCTCTTAGTACAGTATCGCCCACAAAAGTATTTTAAAATGAGAATTTTAAAGAAGTATTGAATTATTTTGATTTTTAACTATCTTCATGGGTATATGTGTATTCAATTATTTCTGATGTAAAGTATTATCTCTTTAAGGTATTCCTCTTTCATATAGAGCAATTTGATATGAAAAATAAAAAAAAATACTTTGCATGAAGAAAAATAATTCAACTGGTAGATTATATATAGTACTACTTCTTTCATAGGTGAAGAGCTAAGGTGCCAGAAAGGAGCAAGAGAAAAACTTTGGTGCAAAAAAAATACTGTGAAACTCTATGTGTAAAGAAACACAGTTTTCAGGCAAGTTGTCAGCACTTTGATTTGAAAATCAGAAACTAAAATATGACATAAATACGAATACTTAAATCAACTGCAAACATTATAGAGTGATGACTCTTTTATGAAAATAACTTGGCTATTTAAAGGGGGCAGAAATAACTTTTATATATTAAAAATGACTATAAACAAATACTTGTTACATGAATTACATTGAAAGCTATAGAAAGGGTAGCCAGGGAGTTACTGGGCATTGTGGTGTCTCCATTCACTTTCATGTAACCATTCTAAAGTTTAACAATTTAAAACACAAAATTCAAAATTACTTAATTGTAGAATATGTGGTAATGAAATAACAACTATAGATTTCATAGGGGAGATTTAGAGAATTTATAGACTTAAGATTTAATTTAGAGAATTAGAAATTTAAGCTTCTAAGTCAAAGGGGAGTCCCTGAGTTTCAGGAAGCTCTAATTTAAACTATTGGAAGTTGTGAAGGGTCAACAATGAGAACCTGACAAATAAGGACTAAATAATGAAGAAATGGCATTAGGGAAGGCTGTCTATGTCCTAGTTGTGTGAGGAATTGGCAGTTGTATCCATCAGCTGGCAGAAGGCTTCAGCTAAGAGCTTCCTGACTTTTTGGTGAGAGGCTGAATTTCATTGGAAGAGAACTTCATGATCATCTACTGTAATTCACAAGCCCTTAGATTTGGGGAGAAACAAATTGTTAAAGTGGATACTATTCTCTGCTGCCCCTTCTGGTTGGGAAGGGAAAAGAAGATGGGAAAACTAGGTTTTAGATATTTTTGCCATAAGAATTGTATGTTGTGAGTTGATTGGTAGATGAAGCATGTTGATGAATCAATGACTGCCTGGGCTCCTCCACCTTGCTCTGAGTGAGCCAGAGCCATTAGCTTTGCAGTTTTCTGGATTAAAGGCAGCAGTAAACCAAAGTAAGGGCATAATACATTCTTAGAGCCCTTTGAAGGGTGGTTATGAATTGAAAGAGCTTGTAATTCCTTTTCAGTGAGAAAGTAGAAGAGAAAATTCATTCTTAACAGGAGCAGTTAGTCAAGAAAAGAAGGGGATAAGTATTTATTAAGCCTCTACTATGAACCAGGAGCTATGCTAGGTACTTTACAGCTTTTATCTCATCTGAAGAAATGGTTTTGTGTGGGACAAATACTCTTGTACGGACACTGATTTGTCCATGTTCTGAGTACATTGACAGAAAACTGTGACTAAGGATTATACATGTAATGCATATATGTATATATATATATATATATATGTGTGTGTGTGTGTGTACGTGTATATATAGATCTATATATACACGTACACACATATATACATATATATACGCATTTGTAATGTATATATCATTCACATACCTGCTTTAATATATGAGTATTTGTGATAGTACTCCTTTTGGTTTATTAAAGCAATAGTTATATTGTGTCATCCTTGTTAGTGGCTAGTTTTGTATAAATGAAGACAAACAGGGGCTTAAGAGCAAAAGCAGTGAACAGAGTTCTTCACCCCAAATAGAGTTATTCTTAGGTCTCTGTCAGAGTTATAGTGCTATGTAGACACTCTGTGGTACTTTTTTTTCTGGGATCCTAGATATGCTAGTGTGAAAGCAAGTTGGAATGTGCCATCTTGGAGAATGAGTAGATGTCAAGAGATCCCAAGTGAAAAATATGAATTGCTAAAGAGTTGGTGAGCCACACTGCTTTTTAATTACATTTTTTAATTAATGGAACAATTCATGGTCTTCATCCCTATTTCAAATTCCCTACATTCCTTGAAAGCTCCCAACAGTTGCCATCATCTTCCTTCAATTTCCCTATTATGTATTTTGTGTATATGTCATATGTACTCATATGTGTATATCTCATCTCCTTCACCCATTCATGTAAGTTCCATAAGAGTAAGAACAGTCTGTTTTTGGTATCCCCCAAACCAAACATAAAACTAGATATCTGTTGGATAATTGATTGAAAAAAAAAATAGTACATTAGCTCCCAAAGGCAATGATTGCTTGATTATTTTTGTATTTTTTGTGCCTGGCATAGTATTAAATGGAAGATTACTAAATGCTTGTTGATTGGTTATTGCATCAAGATCATATCCATGTATAATCAGTTTTACTTCAATCTTTTATTTTTTAAAAAATAAGGTTTAAAAATACAGTCAAATGCACACTAATGAACCTCTCTTTGGCTTATTTGGCCAAGTTTGTATTGGAAATTCAGTCCACTTTAAGTCTGCCCTATCACTTATCTCAAGCATAATAGACTCTAATCAGCTAAAGAAAGAGGTTTCCCTTTAATTGATTTACCATTGATTACTTTTATCTGCTTTAAAATGAGAATTCTAACATTTCAATAAAATGTACCAGTTAGCTGCTAAGAACTTAGAGAAGCTAAGAAACCATAATGAATTTAATGTTAACAATAGGAAACAGTTCCACAAATCACTTATTTTATTATATGAGATAGTAACATTTAGACCTGGGTGGGGTGGGGGGGGGGTGTACTTTTAAAATCCCCTACTATAATCTGTCCCCTTTGTGCAACATGAGAGAAAACTGAAGCCCAGGAAGCATAAGTGACTTGCAAATAGGCACAGTGGAAATGACTGGGATAACTGGGATTTGAAGCCATTCCTTTGAATCCAAATCAAGTACTCTTTCGATTAGTAAGATTAGTAAAATTAGTCAAAAAGCACTTACTAAACTGTAATATGTGTCAGGAACTGTACTACATCCTAGGGAAATAACAAAAGGTTAAAAATGTCCGTGACCTCAATTTATATTCCAAAGGGGAAGCAACATGTAAATAAGAAGGGAATTACATGGCAGAAAAAGAGACCTAGAGTTTGTAGCTGTAGGAAAGCAGGGGAACTGGCCACAGTTCCAAGGCAGAGAGGGACCTTGTGATTCTGGCTGCAGGGGATCAGAGGTCCTTTTTGGGTAAGATAAAAGCAAGCACAGACAAGGAGAGCAGTGAACACACCTCTCCCCAGATTACACCAACTTGGAAGCATAGGAAAACTGTGGAACCCCAGCACTAGTTCTGAAAACAGCAGCATAAAATATCCTGAAGTTTGGAACAGTACCTCCCCATTCTGAGGTGAGCAGAGGCCAACTTTAACAAAGTTTAAAATCAAGAAATAGGCTGAATAAAATGAGCAAACAATAACAAAAAACTTAACCATAATGAGCTACTATATAGTGGAAGAGAAGATCAAGATAAACTCAGAAGACAACCATGTGAAAATAGTCTCAAAGAAAAATGATAATTTGACTCAAGATCAATGATAATTCCTGGGAAAGTTAAAGAAAAAGATAAAAATAGAAGAGAAAAAAATGGGGAAAGAAATTAAAGTGATATAAGAAAATTATGAAAAAAGAATGAACAGCTTGGTAAAAGAGGTACAAAAATTACTAAAGAAAAGTAGTTGTTTAAAAGAAGAACAGAGAAAATGGAAAGAAAGGTACAAAAATTCAGTGTAGAAAAAAATTCCTTAAATAGCAGAATTGGCCAAGTGGAAAAAAGAGATTAAAAAAATCTCACCAAAAAAAACAATTTCTTAAAAATTAGAATTGAACAAGTGGAAATTAATAACTCTGTAGTACATTAAGAAAGAATAAAACAAAGTCAAAAATGAAAAAAAAAAGAATACAATGTGAAATATCTCATGAGAAAAAAACACCTGACCAAGTAAATAGATTGAGGCAGGATATTTTAAGAATTACTTGAATACCTGAAAGTTATTATCAAAAAAGGGTCTAGACATTACATTTCAAGAAATTATAAAAGAAAACTTCCTCAGAATGTTAGACCATGAGAGCAAAATAGAAATTGAAAGAATTTACTAATCATCTCCTGAAAGAGATCCCAAAATAAAAACTCTCAGAAAAATTAGATCTAAATTCCAGAGTAACCAGGATAAGGAGAATATATTGCAAACAGCTAGAAGGAAACAATAAAAATGTGTGAAACAATGGTTACATTTATAGATACGGTACTCTTATTGTTGTGTTTGTGCTTTGTTGCTGAAGAAGACCATGCCATCAGAGAAATGATGGCAGTAGTTTCCATCATAAAGGAGCACAAGACTTAGAACATGATATTCTGGAAAGTAAAGCTTGGATTACAACCAAAAATAACATACCGAGTAAAACTGAGTATAATTTCCTCAAAGGAAAAAATGAATATTTAGTGAAATAGAGGACTCTCATATTTCTAATGAAAAGACCAGAGTTAAATAGACAATTTGACATTCAAATACAAGACTCAAGAGAAGCATAGAAAGGTAAGAATGAAAAAAATAATAACTATAATGGACTCTATAAACTATTTACATTCCTATATGGAAATATGAGATATGTAATTCCTAAAGACTTTATTATTATTAGAGCAGTTGGGAGTCTACATAGGCAGTGGGCATAGTTGGAAGGCTATTGTGTTGGAATGATCTAAAAAAATGGATGAATGAGAAAGAAGCATACACTGGGAGAAGGGGGAAAGGAGAGGCATCTTGGAAAAAATTATCTCACATCAAAGAGATGCTCAAAAAAGATCTTCTATTTTGGAAGAGGAATACAGGGTTGTAGGTTGGGAAATTCTTGAATCTCACTCTCATCAGAATTGGTTCAAAGAGGGAAAAATACACACACACACACACTCAGTTGGGTATATAAATCTATCTTACCAAATAGAGAAATAGGAAGGAAATGGGATAAAAGATGTAGGGAGGAAAGATGATAAAAGGGAAAGCAAATTAAGGGAAGTAAACAAAACAAAATTCTTGGACTGGGGGCAGGGTACAGGATAAAAGAGAGAGAAGGATAAACAGAAGAAGAAAGATAAAAAGGAAATATACAATAATCATACCTGTGAATGTGAATAAGGTGAGTTCACCCATAAAAGATAAATGGATAATGGAATGGATTAGAAACTAGAATATGACAATATACTGTTTATAAGAGACACACCTGAAACAGAAAGACATAGAGTTAAATAAAGGAATGGAACATAATCCATTATGTTTCAGCTGAAGTTAAAAAAGGCATGAGTAGTAATCATGAACTTAGACAAAGCAAAATCAAAGGTAGACCTGATTAAAAGACAATGAGGGAAATGACATTTTGCTAAAAGATACAGTAGATAATGAAGTATGTTAAAAAATGTATGGCAAATTTCTCTGATAAAGGCATATCTTTGTCAAATACAAATTTATAAAAGGAAGAGACATTTTCCATTGACAAAAGGTCAAAGGATATGAATGGGGAATTTTCACAAGAGGAAATCAAAGCTACCTATAGTCGTATAAAAACGCTCTAAATCACTATAGATTAGAAAAATACAAGTTAAAACAAGAACCTCATACCTATCAGAAATGACAAATGCTTGAGGGTATGAAGGAAAATGGATACAATAATGAACTGTTAGTTCACTTGTGAACTGATCCAACCATCCTTTTGTTTTCTTTTTTTAAAAATATATAATTTATTTAGTTTTTAGTTCTCAACACTTACTTCCACAATAATCTGAATTCAAAATTTTCTCCCCATCTCTCCCCACCTTGCACCCTAGGACAGCATGCACCCCATCCACCCCTTCCTCCAGTCTGCCCTCCCTTCTATTACCACCCCTGCTTCTTCCTTCCTCCTCCCCTCTATTTTCCTGTAGGGCAAAATATATTTCTATACCCCATTGTATGTACATCTTATTTTCCAGTTGCATGCTAAAACAATTTTTAACATTCATTATTAAAGCTTTGAGTTCCATATTCTCTCTCTTCCTCCTTCCCTCCTCACCCTCATTGAGAAAACAAGCAATTCAAGGTAGGTCATATTTATGTAGTCATGCAAAACACTTCCATAATAGTTATCTTGTGAAAGACTAACCATATTTCCCTCTATCCTATCCTGCCCTCCATTTATTCCATTCTCTCCCTTGACCTATCCTCCCACAAAAATGCTTGCTTCTGATTATACTTTTCCCCAATTTGATGCCCCTTCTATTATTTTGCCTTTCCTATCCCCTTCTCCCTTGACTTCCTGCAGGGTGAAATAGATTTTCTTGTCCTATAGAGTGTGTTTTATTCCTTCCTTAAGGCAAATCTCATGAGAGTAAGACTCACTTATTTCCTTTCATCTCCCCCCACATCCCCTACATTGTAAAAGTTCTTTCTTGTCTTTTTTATCTGAGATGATTTGCTACATTCTACATCTCCCTTTCTCTTATGCCAAGTATATTCCACTCAACAATTAATTTTATTTTTTAAGTATTCTCCCTTTATATTCAGCTCACTCTATGCCATACACACACACACACATATATATGTATATATATGCATATATATATACACATACACACATAGACTCATGTACACGTACATACCTACATATATAATATACACACATATACATACCCATACATACCTACATATATGTATATGTCTGTATCTATACATACACATGTATACATATATACATATACATATATATATATATATTCCCTCTAACTACCCTAATACTGAAAAAGGTCTTATGAGTTACAAATAACATCTTTCCATGTAGGAATGTAAACAGTTCAACTTTAGTGAGCTCCTTAAGGCCTCTCTTTCTTGTTTACCTTTCCATGTTTCTCTGGATTCTTGCATTTGAAAGTCAAATTTTCTATTCACCTCTGTCTACAGTAGACACTATAAAATATCTGATAGTCAACCTACCAAAACAAACCCAGGGAATATATGAACACAATTACAAACCACTTTTCACCCAAATAAAGTCAGATCTAAGTAAGTAGAAAAACATCAGTTGCTCATGGGTAGACTAAGCTAATATGATAAAAATAGCAATTCTACCTAAATGCATTTACTTATTCAGTGTCATATCAATCAAATTACCAGATAATTATTTTTTAGAACTAGAAATAAATAATATCAAAATTCATCTAGAAGAACAAGAGGTCCAGAATATCAAGGGAACTAGTGAAAGAAAATGCTAGGGAAGCTGGCCCAGTCCTACCAGATCTCAAATTTTAATATAGAGCATCAATCACTAAAACCACTTGGTACTGGCTAAGAAATAAAGGGGAAGATCAGTAGAACAGGTTAGGTATTCAAGACACAATAGTCAATAAATATAGCAACGTACTCTCTGATAAACCCAAACACCCTAACTTCTGGGATAAGAACTCACTGTTTGACAAAAACTTCTGGGAAAACTTCTGGGAAAACTTCTGGATAACACTGTGACAGAAACAGGGCATAGACCAATGCCTGACACTGTACACAAGAATAAAGTCCAAATGGATACATGATCTAGGTATAAAGATTGATACTACAAACAAATTCAAGGAGTGAGGAATAGTGTATTTGTCAGATTTATAGAGAATGGAGAAATTTTTGACCAAACAAGAGATAAAGAATATTCTGAAGTGCAAGATGGATAATTCTGATTACATTAAATTGAAAAGGTTTTGCAGGTGCCAAGATCCTCATGGTGCCTGGTCTTCAGAGACGCTGGACTCAGCCCTTCTCTGAACCGGACTTCTTATCCGCAATTGCTCAAGATGCCTGAGGAAGTACAGCATGGAGAGGAGGAGGTGGAGACCTTTGCCTTCCAGGCAGAGATGGCCCAGCTTATATCCTTGATTATCCACACTTTTTATTCTAATAAGGAAATCTTCCTTTGAGAGATTATTTCCAACGCCTCTGATGTGCTGGACAAGATCCACTATGAGAGTCTGACAGATCCTTCCAAACTGGACAGTGGTAAAGAGCTAAAGATTGACATCATCCCAAACCCTCAGGAGCATATCTGACTTTGGTAGATACTGGCATTGGCATGACAAAAGCTGATTTGATCAATAACTAGGGAACCATTGCCAAATCTGTCACCAAAGCTTCATGGAGGCTTTGCAGGCTGGAGCAGATGTATCCATGATTGGTCAGTTTGGTGTGGGTTTCTATTCTGCTTATTTGGTGGCAGAGAAGGTAATTATTATCACCAAGCACAATGATGATGAACAATATGCCTGGGAATCTTCTTCTGGTGGCTCTTTCACAGTCCGTGCTGACCATGGTGAGCCTATTGACAAGGGCACCAAGGTGATCTTACACCTGAAAGAAGACCAGACAGAGTATCTGGAAGAAAGGCAGGTCAAGGAGGTTGTAAAGAAGCACTCTCAATTCATTGGCTATTCCATCACACTTTATTTGGAGAAGGAACGAGAGAAAGACATCAATGATGATGAGACAGAGGAAGACAAAGAGAAGGAGAAGGAAGAACCAGCCAAAGATGAGGAAAAGCTTAAGATTGAAGATGTGGGATCTGATGAAGATGAAGGCAAGGACAAGAAGAAGAAAACCAAGAAGATCAAGGAGAAATACACCGATCAGGAAGAGTAAACAGGACTAAGCCCTTCTGGACATGGAACCCTGATGACATCAGCCAAGAGGAGTATGGCGAGTTTTATAAGAGCCTCACCAATGACTGGGAAGATCACTTGGCAGTAAAGCATTTCTCCCTGGAAGGTCAGCTGGAATTCAGAGCTCTGCTCTTCATCCCCTGCCAGGCTCCTTTTGATCTCTTTGAAAACCAAAAGAAGAACAACATTAAGCTGTATGTACGGTGTGTGTTCATCATGGACACTTGTGATGAGTTTATTCCTGAGCATCTTAATTTTATCTGAGGTGGGGTGGACTCTGAGGATTTGCCCCTCAACATTTCCAGAGAGATACTGCAGCCGAGTAAGATCTTGAAGGTCATCCATAAAAACGTTGTCAAGAAGTACCTAGAGCCCTTCTCTGAACTGACAGAGGACAAAGAGAATTACAAAAAGTTTTATGAGGCCTTTTTGAAAAACCTGAAGCTTGGAATCTATGAGGACTCAACCAACAGATGCCGTCTATCTAAACTGTTGCAGTATCACACTTCTCAGTCAGGAGATGAGATGACTTCCTTGTCTGAATATGTTTCCAGAATGAAGGAAACCCAGAAATGCATCTACTGTATCACTGGTGAGAGCAAAGAACAAGTGGCCAACTCTGCTTTTGTGGAACGGGTACAGAAATGTGGTTTTGAAGTAGTATACATGACGGAGCCCATTGATGAGTACTGTGTGCAGCAGCTAATGGGAAGACCCTTGTCTCTGTTACTAAGGAAGGGCTAGAACTTCCAGAGGATGAAGAAGAAAACAAAAAAATGGAGGAGAGCAAGGCAAAGTTTGAGAACTTATGCAAGCTAATGAAGGAAATTCTGGATAAGAACATAGAGAAAGTGACAATCTCCAGTTGGCTGGTGTCTTCACCCTGTTGCATTGTGACTAGCACATATAGCTGGACAGCCAACATGGAACGCATCATGAAGGCCCAGGCATTAACTCCACAATGAGTTACATGATGGCCAAGAAACACCTGAAAATACACCCAGATGACCCCATTGTGGAGACTCTCAGGCAAAAGGCTGAGGCTGACAAGAATGACAAGGCTGTGAAAGACCTGGCAGTGCTGCTTTTTGAGACAGCTCTGCTGTCTTCAGGTTTCTCCCTTAAAGATCCTCAGGCTCACTCAAATTAATTTACCGCATGATTAAGCTAGGTCTTGGCACTGATGAGGATGAGGTGACAGCAGAAGAACCCAGTGCTGCCGTTCCTGATGAGATCCCCCCACTTGAAGGAGATGAATGCATCCCGCATGGAGGAGGTGGATTAGACAAACCTCTGCATCAGATCCCCCCACCCTCTGTATAGTTCCCTGTGTTTTTCCACAGAAGCAGTAGAGGCCCTGTCCTTGCCTGGCTCCATCTGCCAATGTCTAGTGGGTTTTTTCCTCCTGTTTTCCAGTGTATTAGGGCAGGGCTTACAGGGTCCCTGTTCCCCCTCTCCTGATCTGGGGAGTAGGATGTTGTGTATTATGGGCTGTTAATGTTTATTTTATTCTGAAATTAAGTACGCAGAATAAAGACAATGCAGTTTTTACACAGAAAAAAATGGTAAAGGTTTTGCAAAAACAAAACCAATGTGACCAAGTTTAGGAGAGAAGCAGAAAACTGGGAAAGTTTTGCAACTAATGTCTGCAATACAGGCATCATTTCTAAAATATATAGAGAACTGAGTCAAATGAACAAGAATATAAGTCATTCCTCAATTGATAAATGGTCAAAAGATATAAACAGGCAGTTTTCAGAGGAAGAAATTAAAGCTATCTATAGTCATATGAAAAAGTGCTCTAAATCACTATTGATTAGAGAGAAGTAAATCAAACCAACTCTGAAGTACCACATTACACTTAATAGATTGGCTAACATGACAAAACAGGAAGATGATAAATATCTGAAAAGATGTGGGAGAGTTGGAATACTAATTCGTTGTTGGTGGAGCTGTGAACTGATTCAGCCATTCTGGAGAGTGATTTGGAACTATGCCCAAAGGGCTACAAAAATGTGCATACCCTTTGATCCAGCAATATTGTTTCTAGGACTGTATCCCAAAGAGGTCATAAAAATGGGAAAGTGTCCCACATGTACAAAAATATTTATAGCAGCTCTGGTGGCCAATAACTGGAAATCAAGGGGATGCCCATCAAGTGAGGAATAACTGGAGAAGTTGTATATGAATGTAATGGAATACTACTTTGCTATAAGGAATGCTGAACAGGAAGACTTCAGAGAAGCCTGGAAGGACTTATATGAACTGATGTTGAGTGAAAGGAGCAGAACCAGGATAACTTTGTATGCAACAACCATAGTGGGTGAGGAATTTTTCTGGTAGACCTAGACCTTCACAGCAATACAAGATCCTAAAAAATTCCCAACGAACTCTTGGGGTAAAATGCCAGCAACATCCAGAGAAAGAACAATGGAATTGGATTGTAGAATGAATCAGACTATTTTACCTTGCGTTTTTTTTTTCATGATTTCTCCCATTCACTTTAATTCTTCAATGCAACTAAGGTGAAAATATATTTAGTAAGAATGTATGTGTAGAACCCAAGTAAGATTGCATGCCATCTTGGGGAGGGAAGCTGGAGAGAAGGGAGAAAATCTAAGATTTATAGAAGTGATTGTAGAAAACTGAAAACAAGTCAATTGATTAATAAAAAAAAGATGAAAAAGGAAGTCCTCTATTTCATTAAAATTCTATTTTTTCCCTCAAGTATTATGCTCAGTTTTGCTGGGTAAGTGATTCTTGGTTTTAATTCTATCTCCTTTGACCTCTGGAATATCGTATTCCAAGTGCTTTAATCCCTTAGTTTAGAAGCTGCAAATCCTGTGTTATTGTGACTGTATTTCCACAATACTTGAATTGTTTCTTTCTGGCTGTTTCTAATATTTTCTTCTTAACCTGGGAATTTGGCTACAATATTCCTAGGTGTTTTATTTTCTTATCTCTTTCAGAAAGTGATCAGTGAATTTTTTCTATTTCTATTTTACCTTCTGATTCTAGAACATCAGGACTGTTTTACTTGATAATTTCATGGAAGGTGATATCTAGGCTCTTTGTTTGATCATAGTTTTCAGGTAGACAAATACCTTCCAAATTATACCTCCTGGACCTATTTCCCAGGTCAGTTGTTTTTCCAAGGAGATATTTCACATTGTCTTCTATTTTTTCATTCTTTTTGTTTCATTTTACAATTTCTTGTTTCTTATAAAAACATTAGCTCCCATCGCTCCATTCTAAATTTTAAAGAATTGTTTTCTTCAGTGAGGTTTTGAACCTCCTTTTTCATTTGGCCAATTATGCCTTTGTTTTGAGAATTTATTATGGTTTGGATTCGCTCCTGTAAATGACACTTAGACACAGCAGTTAAAAATAAAAGTAAAATTTAATTATGTACAATTATATAATACTAAGAAAATGGAAAGATAGAGAAATCTGAGGGAGAGCTGAACAACATCTGTATCAGGGGAAAAAGTAAAAACATCACCCTGCCAGAGTAAGAAGGAAATATTCTGAACAACATCTGTATCAGGGGAAAAAATACAAATCATCACCCTGCCAGAGTAAAAAGGAAAATACAAAGGTTAGAAGAATGCGGGAGAAGGCAGGACTCCAACTGCCAGGTACAATCATTTAAGGTATGAGTTACATTTTTTATACAAGGAATAGGTTGCTTACAAAGACACCAAATACCACAAATAACAAGAAGTATACACAATATAAGAAGAATAATAGAAATAGGTAAAGAAAACATCATCGATTCGGGGGAGCACCAACTCTAACAGTCACGGCTGGGGAATCCGGTTTCACAGCCTTTGAGTCCCGAACGGGAAGGTCCCAGGCAGATCGTCATCTCCATGGGTGAGATTCCAAAGAGGCTCTGAGACTTGCTAGCTAATATAGGTCTTTAAACAAAGAAGGCACTCAGCCAACTAGTTTTAGCAATAGGATTCTGCATACGTGACTTAAAGTGGGAAATAAGTCAATTAATCAACTATTTGAGTGGAGTGTTATGGCTAGGTGCAAGAAACAGACTGCTCTTTGATGTTTTGACAAGATTATGCAGGAGGGGAGTAGCCAGATCCCCTTGCATAAACAATTCCAGGAGGGGCTAGTTCCTAGAATCACTATCTAGGTCTGTTAGCTTGAGCCAAGTCATAAAGTTCACAGAGCGGTTAAATTCTCAGGGGCCTGCATTTCAGTTCCTAGTCCTCATATCAATTAGAGTGAACTTATTTTATATATAAGAATTTCAATTCTTTATTCAGCCTTTTAAAGTATTTTTCTTCACATTGACTTTTTGAACCTCTCATCATTTGGGTTAGTCAATTTTTAAAGGTGTTATTTTCTTCAGCATTTTTTGAGTATTCTTTAGCAAGCTGTTAACTTGGTTTTCATGATTTTCTTGCATTGCTCTCATTTCTCTTCCCAATTTTTCCTCCACCTCTCTTAGTTTATTTTCAAAATCCTTTTTGAGTTCTTTCATGGCCTTAAACCACTGCATACTTTTTTGGAGGCTTAAGATGTAGAAGGCTTGACCTTGCTGTCTTCATCTGATTGTATGCTTTGCTCTACCTCATCTGAAAGGATGAAAGAAAATACCTTTTTCTCCAAGAAAGTAACATTGTGTGATCTTATTTTTTTCCCTTTTGGGGCATTTTCCAAGCCAGCTACTTGACTTTTGAGTCCTTTGTCAATTGGAGGCTATACTCTCCTGGGCTTCAGAGGTTTTGTGTAGATGTTCTCTGAGATATCTCTAGTGATCTCTAAGTTCTCAGTTCCTCCAAGGTGGTACAATCAAGGGATATGGAATATACTCATCTCCTGACCTGTGCTCTTGTCTGTGAGCAATGTAAAGCATTCTTTTCTTCCCTGGAACTGAGAGTTGGATTCTCTTTCTACATCCACCACAAGTTCTACCATGCCAGTGTTCCTCCTCACCCCACGATTGCCACTCAGGACTGAGATCCATATCAACCACATGATTCTCCTAGGGTATTTAGGTGAAGGACTCCAAAAGTGAAAGCTGCTACTTTAGTGGCTGCTACTGCCCAGAGCCTGGGACTGGGGTAGGACCATGCTCCCCTCTCATCAAGATGAAAGAGATTTCTTACTGACCTTTAAAGCTGTCTTTGGTGTTTGTGGGTTGAGAAATCTGAGAACCACAGTGGCTACCAGTGACTCAGTGTTCTGAAGCATGATCCAGTCCTGAATGTGCCCTGCTCCAAGTCCAGTGTGATAGCCTTTTTCTGTTGGCCTTTCAGTCTGTCTTGGGCTGGAAATATGCTTCATTCTGTCATTTTGTGGCTTCTGATGTTCTAGAATTTATTTAGAGTCATTTTTACAGGTATTTTAAGGGCTATGGAAGGAGAGTAAGAGCACATCTGTCCTTCTACTCCACCATCTTGGCTCCACCCCCCAACCATCCTTGAGAGTAGTTTAGGACTATGCCCAAAGGATTATAAAACTGTGTATACCCTTTGACCCAGAAATAACACTACTAGTCTATATCTCAAATAAATCAAAGGAAAAGGAAAAGAAACTATGTACAAAAATATTTATAGCACTTTTTTATATCAGTAAAGAATTGGAAACTGAGGGTGTGCTTATGTGTTGGAAAACTGCTGAACAAGTTATTGCACAGATAAGATATATACAGTGAATAAGAGTGAGGAGTTTAGAATGACATAGAGATTGTGGGCATATATGGCAGTATTCTCAAAAATCATAAGGAAGTTTTGAAGAGAGGAGGCTTTAGAGAAAAATGTAAGAAATCTTAGGATATTCTAGTCAGAAGGGACATCTGAGTTTATGCAGTCCAATTCCTTCATTTCCCAAATGAGGAAACTGAGGTCCAGAGAAGAAGTGATGTGCCTAAAGTCATAACAATAGTAAAGAGCAATTTTGTTTTTGTCTTTTTTTTCTTCTTCTCCTGGTGCCATGTCAATCAATTCTCCCCTGAGTATTTGTAGGTTTATAAATCTGGAGAAGGAAATGACAAACCACTTTAACATCTTTTCCAAGAAAACCCATGGACAGAGAGTAATGAAGAAGAAGACATGACTAAATGACTGAACAATGTTTATAAATAGGGAGAAGCACAATTTGACACAGTGAAGAGCCAGATTCAGAAGCAGGAAGGCTCAAGTGCAAATTCTGCTTCAGAAACATACTATGCAAATCGCTTAAATTCTCAGTACATAGGTGTAGCACCATTTTGACATTCACAGCACCTATAGCAGTCATGAATATGCCAGTGCAATTCTGAATGGTGAAATACAACAGGCCCTCCACACGGAAGATAGAACCAAAACATTTATTCAAACACCAGAAAGCCAAATCCATCATAGCAACCAAGAAGTCTATAGACATTATCAGACCTTCCCATACACAGACAGTCACAATCCTAGCTGCCTACTTCCTCTGTCCTTCCCAGCACTGACTAGTCTGACCAATTTCCTCTCAGCTCCACCCTTCCTGATCTACCTGTTCCTCTCATCACAGTCTCCATGTGACTCAGACTTCCATGTCACTGCTATGCAGGCAGGTCACATGGGCCTATTAATAAAAGGGAAAGATCTTCCCATTTAAAGTACCATTACATTCTTTAAGTTAACATTACAACAGATTAACCCTCTGACGTTATGTTGCTGAGAAGATACTGGCCAGCAAAGTGATCTTTCTAAAGTACAGATCTGACCATTTCATCCTGTACTATAATTGTGTGTGTGCTTGTCCTTCATTGCTAAAGAGGACTATACCATCAGAGAAATAATGACATGATTTGCACTTGACTTTGTTTTGAGTGAGAGAGGACTGTGCAGGTCACCAGCCTCAGTTCTCCTCCAGAGCCATCTGAATCCAGTGACCAGATATTCATCAGGATGACTGGAGATGACCCAGGATGAGGTAATTGGAGTCTAGTGACTTGCCCAAGGTCACACAGCTAGTGTGTGTTGAGTGTCTGAGGTGAGATTTGAAATCAGGTCCTCCTGACTTCTGTACTGGTACTTTATCCACTGCACCACCTAGCTTCCCCCTGCACTACAATAAATTCCATTGACTCCCTATCAGCTGCAGGATGAAATATAAAATCCTCTGGCATTCAAAACCCTTCATTAACTGACCCTCCTTCCTTTCCTGTCTTCTTACACGTCACACCTTCTACCACATATTCCGTAATGGAGTCCAGTGACACTGGCCTCCTTGCTGATATTTTAACAAGATACTTCATCTCCCAGCTCTGGGCATTTTCACTGACTATCTCCATACTTACTTCTAGCTCCTAGATTCCTTAAATCCCAACAAAAATATCATAACATATAGAGAGTCTTTCCTAATCTCCCATAATTCTAGTGCTTTCCTTGAAGCATTATTTCCATTTTTTCCTTGATAGAACTGATTTGAACAGAGTTATTTGTATAACATCTTACTAGATTTTTAAGCTCCTTGAGGGCAGGAAGTATTTTTGCCTTCCTTTCTATACTTTGCACTTAGCACAATGTGGGACACAGAGTTGGTGCTTAAAGCTTATTAACAGATGAATGTTACTTAGTATCTTAAAACTACTAAACACTTTCATATGTATTATCTAATTAGATTCTCAAAACAGACATGTGGAGTCAGGTAGCACAAGTAGCAGCATTACTCCCATTTTTTTAAATGTATTTTTAGCACAGTTTATAACAGATAAAGCAATTCAAACTTTTGGTCAGGTGATACATCTTTTTAAAGCATTTACATTATGAACCACAAAAGAATTTTTTTTAAACATAAGCCAGCTGAGACACAGATAATATTTATGTTGCTAACTTCACAATCTCTTGATCTAATTGTCTCCACAGTATTACTAAGAATAAAAGGACCCTAACTTAATGTTGTTGGTCTAAAGTCCTATGCCTAATAGCTTAATTTTAGACAACCTCGGATGTTACCCTACCCATAATCTATAATTGAATAGATCTGGTATTAAGCTTACAAACATTTTGACTATAGGAAATTGACACCACGAGTAGGGACATTGCAGGAAAACAACATCTCCCCAACTTCATGTCTATTCCAGACAGGAGTAGATTGTCCACTTACATTCAGTCAGACTTAAAGTCTCCCAGGTGTCAGTGGGGAAATTGAGTCTGGAGAATCCCACCTCAGCCCATGCTGAACAGCTGCTCTCCCACACTTCCCTTGAGATCACCTATGTAGTTCGTACCAGCATCTCATGAGCATACTGGCATCATGTAATGGAGACTCAGATCTCCTTTCTTGCTTCCCCTACCTGGAGTTAGACTCAGAAGAACAGTCACTTAGTAGTCCCATATCATCTAAAAATGGCAGGTTCCTATAACCAGGTTTAAAATATGATTATAGTTTCACTTTGGCTCAGGAACATCTTTTAGGCAAGTCTTAAGTGTCTTACATGTCTTTCCATACATGTTCTAGTTCCTGATTAAATGGCAATCATAAAATCAAATTTACCATTAAAACCTTGACTTTTCCATCAATGCCAAATTTTATCAGAAGTTACCTTCCTCTTGGAAAGTTAGACTGAAATTCTTTTCTCCAAACTAAAGATGTCATTGATTTATTCTCAGTAATTAATTCAGTCTATTGTTTTAATACTAATTGCTTTTACCTCACTTTGTAACATGACCAATTTTTCTCCCCATCATCCCCCTCGCCCCACTTCCCAATACCTTGCATTCTGGTTGCTCTTTCCCTTGATGTCCCCTCCCCTCCATCACACCCCATCCCTATCCTATCCCCATCTTCTCTCTTTTCTTGCAGGGCAAGATAAATTTCCATACCCCTATCCCTGTAATTCTTATTTCCCAATTATATGCTTTAAAAATTCTCCACATTCGTGGGGCGGAGCCAAGATGGCGGAGTAGAAGGACGCACATTTACGAGCTCCGAGCCCACAACCCATGGAATTGAGGTAAAAGGAGATCCCCATAAATTCTGAATCTCTGCAGGGGGTGCATAAACATAGGGGAAGAGATTTCCGTTCCACTGAACCCTGGAGAGCCGTCCCCGGGGTCCATCGCGCCTCGGAAAGTGGACCCCACCCCCACCCCTGGCCGCGACCCAGAGAAGCTGACCCGAGCAGACTTCAGAGAGGAAAGCTCCGGGGGGAAGCTCCGGCAGCCGGGAAAGTCCCTCCGCCCACAGAAGCCACAGGTCAGTAAGAAAGAAAGCTGCGATAGGGGAGGGGAGCGGAGCGTCTCCGTGACTTGGGCCCCCTCGGGAGGAAGCGGCTGCGGCTGAGACGGGGGGCAGGAAGCGGCGGAGGCAGAGGCGTGGGCGGGCGGCTGAGGCGGCAACGGCCCGGGACTCAGGAATCCCCCAGCAGCAGGTAGGATCTTCAATACTGAAGGTCTTTCCAACCTGAGGGAGCCGAGCAGGGGAGACGGCCCTGCCCCCACCCTGCTCTACTGCTGAACGCCTCTGAATAAAACCCCCAAGGGAACTGAACACAGCAGGCGGGGGGGCCCCCCACCCCCACCCCGCTCCGTTCCTGAAAGTCTCTGCAGAAAGCCCCTGAGGGCCCAAGCAGGAGGCGGCCCTGCCCCCACCCCTGCGCCAGAACCAAAGCTTGCCGCGGGAAAGCGCATTTGAATCTCAGAGGCCAAGCACTTGCTGGGCGGATCCAGGCGGGGGGTGGAAAGGAATCTCAGAAATCAAGTAACTGGCTGGGAAAATGCCTAGAAAGGGGAAGAAAAATAAGACTTTGGAGAGTTTTTTCCAACAAATGCAAATGATCCCAACCTTCGGATCTGATGGGGAGGACGAGAACGTATTTTTCCCATCAGGGAAAGATGTGGAGGGCGGGGCCTCAGCACCCCAGACACCTCAGGGGGGTGTTGGGTGGGCTCAGGCCTTGGAAGAGCTTAAAAAGGATTTTGAAAAGCAAGTTAGACAGGTGGAGGAAAGACTGGGAAGAGAAATGACAAAGATGCAAGAAGAGTATGAAAAAAAGGTCAATATCTGGGTAAAGGAGACCCAAAAAAAATGCTGAGGAAATTAACACCTTGAAAAATAGGCTCACTCAATTGGCAAAAGAGGTTCAAAAAGCCAATGAGGAGAAGAATGCATTCAAAAGCAGAATGAGCCAAATGGAAAAAGAGGCTCAAAAGCTCACTGAATTTAATAGTTCTCTCAAAATTAGAATGGAACAGATGGAGTCTAATGACTTTATGAGAAACCAAGAAATCACCAAACAAAACCAAAAGAACGATAAAATGGAAGAGAATGTGAAATATCTCATGGGAAAAACAACTGACCTGGAAAATAGATCAAGGAGAGACAACTTAAAAATTATGGGACTACCTGAAAGCCATGATCAAAAAAAGAGCCTAGACATCGTCTTGCATGAAATTATCAAGGAAAACTGCCCTGACATTCTAGGACCAGAGGGCAAAATAAGTATTGAAAGAATCCATCGATCACCACCTGAAAGAGATCCAAAAAGAGAAACTCCTAGGAACATTGTGGCCAAATTCCAGAACTCCCAGCTCAAGGAAAAAATCTTGCAAGAAGCTAGAAAGAAACAATTCCAGTACTGTGGAAATACAATCAGGATAACCCAAGATCTAGCAGCTTCTACATTAAGGGATCGAAGGGCGTGGAATAGGATATTCCAGAAGGCAAAGGAACTAGGACTGAAACCAAGAATCACCTACCCAGCTAAACTGAGTATAATATTTCAAGGGAAAATATGGTCTTTCAATGAAACAGAGGACTTTCAATCATTCTTAATGAAAAAACCAGAGCTGAAAAGAAAATTTGACTTTCAAACACAAGAATGAGAGGAAGCATGCAAAAGTAAACAGCAAGGAGAAGTATTAAGGGACTTACCAGAAATGAACTGTTTGCATTCATACAGGGAAGGACAATATTTCTAACTCTTAAAACTTTTCAGTATCTGGGTGGTTGGTGGGACCACACATACACATGTACACGCATGCACACACATACACACATGCATTCACATGCAGAGACAGAGAGCACAGATTGAACTGAATAGGATGGGACCATACCTTAAAAGAAATTAAGGTAAATGGTGAGAGAGAAATGTAGTGAGAGGAAAGAGGGGGAAATGGAAGGGGGTAACTATATGTCATTTAAGAGGCAAGTAGGAGATGTTTTTTAGTGGAGGGAAAAAGAGGAGAGCTGAGGGAAAAAAAAAAACAACAAATAAACAAAAGTTTACCCTCAAAAAAAAAAAAAAAAAATTCTCCACATTCGTTTCTACTACTTTGAATTCCAACTTCTCTCTCTCCCCCCTCCCTCCCTAGACCCACTAAAAAGGGAAGTAATTCAATACAGACTAAACATATATTGTTTTGCAAAAGACTTCCATAGTAATCATGTTGTGTAATACTAATTATATTCTCCTATGACCTAACATATCCCCCCTATTTTTCCCCCCTACAATTGACCTTGTCCCTTCTCGAAAGTGTTTATTTCTAGTGACTCCCTTCTCTCATTTGCCCTCCCTTCTAACATTCCCTTCACTCCACTTGTTGCCTCCTCTCCTACTTTCCTGTGGTGGATACTTCCTTCAGCCACATGTGGGGAGAGTAGCTTTATCCCCCCCCCCGCAACTTCTCCCTTATCTCCTCTATTGAATAAGGTTTTTCTTATGTCTTTTATGAGTTATAGCCTGCTCCATTTCATTACTCCCTTTCTCTTCCAGGTATTTTCCTCCTTCATCCCTTGATTTTAATTTAATTTATTTATTGTGTGTGTGTGTGTGCATGTATGTGGATATCATCTCTTCTGATATAACACACCCTGTAATCTCTATGTGTATGTGTGTGAGTGTACAATCTCTCCAACTACTCAAATACTGAGAAAAGATTCAAGAGTTAAAAATATTTTCTTTCCATGTAGTAATGTAAACAGTTCAGCTTTAGAGAGTCTTTTATGATTTTTCTTTCTTTTTTTTTCCCCTGTTAACCTTTTCATGCTTCTCTTGATGCTTGTCTTGGGAAGTCAGATTTTTAAATACAGATTGGGTCTTTTCCTCAACATGAAATCTTCAAATTTGTCTCTATCACTGAATGTCCATCTTTTCCCTTGAAGTATTATATTCAGATATGCTGGGTAGGTGATTCTTGGCTTCAATCTCAGTTCCTTTGACTTCTGAAATATCTTACTCCAAGCCCTTCATTCATTTAATTTTGAAACTGCCAGATCCTGTGTTATTCTGATTGTATTTTCACAGTACTCAAATTGTTTCTTTCTAGCTGCTTGAAGTATTTTCTCCTTGATCTGGGAACTCTGAAATTTAGCCACAATATTCCTAGGAGTTTCTCTGTTTCGGTTTCTTTCAGAGGGTGAGTGATGAATTTTTTCAATATCCATTTTGCCCTCTGATTCTATAACATCAGGGCAGTTTTCCTTGATAATTTCATGGAAGATAGTGTCTAGGCTCTTTTTTTTTGATCATGGCTTTCAGGTAGCCCAATAATTTTTAAATTATTTCTCCTGGATCTATTTTCCAGGTCAGTTGTTATTTCAATGAGTTCTTTCACCTCATCTTTTATTATTATTATTTTTTTAATTTTTGGTTTTGTTTGCTAACTTCTTGGTTTAACTCATAGTCATTCTTTTCCCTGGACTCAATTCTCTTTTTCAATGAATTATTTTGTTCAGTGAGCTTTTGAACCTTTTCCTCCATTTGGCTAATTCTGTTTTTTAAAACCTCTTTCTCCTCATTGGCTTTTTGGACCTCTTTTTCCAACTGAGTTAGCCTCTTTTTAAAGCTGCTGTTTTCCTCAGCAGTTTTTGGTTCTCTTTTAGTATGCTGCTAACTTGTTTTTTAAGGTCTTCTATTGCTTGAGCCAAGTTTAAGTGCCCTTTGAAGGCAGGGCCTTTGACTTCCTCTGACAGTATGCCTTGTTCTCCCTCATCTGAAGAGATGGGAGGAGACACCTGTTCCCCAAGAAAGTAACTTTCTATGGTCTTAATTTTTTTCCCCCTTTTCTGGTCATATTTCCAGTCAGTTACTTGGCTTCTGAGTTTCCTCTCCACACCCATCTCACCTCTATTTCCACCCAGCTAGCTCTTAGGGGCTGAGATTCAAATTATGTCTCCCAGCCTCATGGCTTTCGGAGGGGTTGGGGCTGCTATTCAGTGTGAGATTAAGTTCAGGTGCTCAGGTGGGGGCAGGGCTGCCACACAGGGCTCAGTTCCCTCAGGGGGTTTATAAGGAGATCTTCAACAATGAACCTGAGCTCCTGCCTCCTTTGGGAGCCCCTGTCTGCTGCTGCCTTCACTGCTGCCTCCTGAGGGGGCCTGAGTCATGGGGACACCCCGTTCCACTGACCTTTGGCACCTGTGTGTGAAGGGACCTGCACTGCCACTGGAGATTCTGTCCCTGAAGCCTGCTCGGATCTGCCCCCCTCAGTGCCATTTGGCCAAGGCAGGGCTGGGCGCTGCTCTGGGTCCAGTGCATGACAGACCTTTGGTGTCAGTTGTTCAAGTCTCTCTGGAACAGAAATCTCCTCCACTCCATTGTTCTGTGGCTTCCACTGCTCCAGAATTTGTTGGGAGTTCTTCTTTACAGGTATTTTATGGACTCTTGGTTAGGAGCTAGCATATGTGTGTCTTTCTACTCTGCCATCTTGGCTCCTCCCCCATATTACTCCCATTTTACAGATGAAGAGTCTGAGGCTATGAGGAAGTTAAGCAACTTGCCTAAGGTTATGCTATTATAGTAATGGAAACTGAACTTAAACTCAAGAAAGGTAGGAAGATGTCAGATTGTGAAGGCCTTTAACTGAAAACAGAAGATTCATTTGATCTTTCAAAGAACAAGGGACCACTAGAGTATTAGTGTGGAGGAGGGGAAGTGAGAGGAGGGTGAAATGGTCAGAACTACACTTAAAGAAAGTTACCTTAGTAGGTGACTAGAGCATAGATTGGAAGAGGAAGACATGAGGCAGGAAAACCAAATAAAAAGCTATTATTTTGCAGAATGGTTAACTTGACTTTGGCCAAATTGAATGAATTTTTAAATAACTCATTGACAAATATTTGGAATAGAAGGCAGTGATCAACAGGAGCAAGCAGGGCTTCAAAATCGAATAAAATGAAAGTCATGCCAGACTAGACTCATTACATGTTTTGAACAAAGTCATTGAACTGGTAGATGAAGGAGATGTCAACATAGGGTACTTACAGTTCAGTAAAACATTTGAAAAAGTCTTTCATATTATCTTCATATGTAGGATGTATATGTGCCAGCTAAGTGATAGGTAGTTGATTTGTAACTACTTGATTGACCAGACAGAAAGATTAGACACTAATGAATTGATGCTAATTTGGATCAAAGGTTTTCCATGACTGGGGAACTTTTGGAGATTTCTTACTTTCAGTAAGTTTTGGAAATCTTGTTTTCATTGAAGGAGTGATGAATTCTGTTACATATATTGATATTCCAGGAAACAGAAATTATTGTTAAATTATATGTTTCCAGTTGGAGATGGAATGATGCACCATGATCTTGCAATATATTACACATCATGAAATATTTAGAAACTGATCCAAGAGTTGGAAATAAACATAAAACATATTTCAGTGGCCTGAGAATTCATCTAATTCAAACCCTATTGAAAGTATATGGACTAGTCTTAAAAAAAAAAAAAAAAGTAACACTTTTTTTCCTCTTATGGCACAAGCATGGGTTTAGGTTGAAGAATATATATATATATATATATATATATATATATATATATATATATATATATATTTTTAAAATGTGGCAAAATCTCATTAAATTAATGTCATTGTATAAAAGCAGTTATATCACAAAGGGCTCAATATTGTAATATCAAAGGTATTTACTACAATAAATTTAATTATTTTCCTTTGCCCTGAGTAATTGGCACACACCATTATGAAAAAAAGGAATATAAATGCCTAAGAAATTAGATAGAAGAAATAACATTTCCATTTGAGAGCATCATTGAAGTCTTCATGAAGCTTAATCAACTTCTGCATGTGTCAGTTTTGTACTGGTCTTTCAGGCTCTGTTTAGGAAAGACAACTACCAGAGAACTCTGCCCTGTCTTTTCCCTCTGCCCTACAGAGACTTTAAGTAGGGTATGGGTATTTTGGTGGGAGTGAATGAAAGGGGAGAGCACAAGAGTGAGGGGTATCTTCATAGTTGGTATGGTTTATGTGTTGATGATCCTAACTACATAATTTTTCCTGGTTTCTGCTTTTGAGGTTTCCCGCAAATGCCTCTCCTCAGAAGAATAACAAATTAGAAAAAATTTAAAGTCTTTCTAGATTAATCTTTAAGAGAGACAACTTAGGTCCCTTCATTGTCACTTCACTGAATTCTTTCCCCAAAGGATAATGCAGCTTTCATGGCAAATCTCTTCCTTCTTCTTTCTGGCTTTTCCTCTCCCTCTGCTTCCCTCCCTCCATTCACCATCCCTCCTCCTTTCTTTCTTTCCCCTTTATATGATATATGCATATCTATCTATCTATCTCTCTATCTATCTTCTAGCTGTGATGTGATTATTTCTGTTTTTGTATATTTATAAATCAGACACATGATGCAAGAAAGCTCTCTCTACCAATGTCAATCTGAAAATGATTTGCAATTTTTGGTATTGGAGAGTTGCTTTGGGGTATTAAGAGGTGACATTACTTGACTAGGGTCATACAAATAGTGTGTGTCAGAAATAGGATTTAAATCATCCTTCCTGATTCCAAGACAGGCTCTCTTGGCCCTAAACCATGATGCTTCTCATTTATATACATGCTTACCTGTATAGACACTTGTAAGATTTCATACACACACAGACACACACACACACACACACATATGTATGGATGTATGTGTGTATATATACACATATATACTTATATATATAAATATATATTCACATACATACATATCTAAATATGCATGAATTCATATTTATTTTAATGATATTTTATTTTCCCAATTACATGTTACAACAATTTTTAACATTTGTTTTTGTTGAAGTTTTGAGTTTCAAATTCTATCTCCCCTTTTTCCTCCTCCCCTCTCTGCTCCCCCCTGCCTAAATGATAAGCAATCCAACACAGGTAATACATGTGTAATCACATAAAACATTTCATTATCATTCATTTTGTACAAGACTCATGATTTTATATTTTAATTCTATTTTATACAATATTAAGTTACACATAGACATCAAAAAACCATTATCCCATTAAAATACAGTGGCATTGTTTTCTTTACTCATCTGGTTTTGTAGTTGCTATTTTCTGTCCTGACTGAAGATCTGCTGGATAGTGCCAGCTGTTGAGTCAGCAGCAAGTAGGACATGATTCCTGAGATTCCTTTTATACTCCACCCCCCCAGGGCAGCCACCTGCTTGTCATTGAGAAAAGGACTCATGTGGCAACCTGACAAATACCTGGTTGCTGAGCATAGCCTTCTCTGAGGCTCACTTGTAGATTTCCTTTAAAGCAGGGAAAAGGGGTTGGGGGGAGGATTGAAAATTCATAGAAACATCCCCATGGAGCCAAGCTGAAAGACAGAGAAAGAAACCTTCACCTCATAAATAAAACATCAGCAGAGTCAGTGCAAGGTGGTGAATCTTTTTTATTAATATCATACCTAAATGATACAGGAAAACAAGGCGATGAAGTAAAAATGTATGTCAAAGCAATATCCTAATCCCAGATGCATTGTCTGACTCACCAGGCAAGCTGTTCTAGCCTACAGATGCACCCTTGTCTTTCCATTTTGCCCTTTGGTCCAGGATATTCTTCTTCCATTACATTAGACACCTCCAGTTCAGTTGGGACACTCAGCATGGTGAGTTGGAATCCTTGAGTCCTATCTCTTCTTCATATTGGTAGTGTTTCTACTCCTGCATAAATGCAACTGAAAATACTATCCGGCACCTTATAGAATGATGCTTCCATATCAGCAATACAGTCTTCTATTTGCCTGACCTCCTTTTATCTTCGACTTTCCATCTTATTGGCTCAATCCTAACTGCCACTATTCAGAAAAGAATGTGTACATATGATACTATGCATCTTTGAAACCACTCATGTTATTACAAGTTCTATGCCAAGTACGGTGATTGATTCATGATATGAGTCAATAATATAAGTGATATTGTCTTTAATTTACAGATAAGGAAGCCAATTGGTTTTTAAGTTATTCCATGAACTCATTACTCTATCTTCTGCCTCTGTCTTTAGAGGTTTTCCCTCATGCCTAGAAGGCTCTCCCTCTTAATCTCTGTCTCTTCAAATGTAGAGATTCTTTCTAGAGTCATCTTATGCCCAATCTCCTTTTATATTTCCCTTTTTTGTCCGCATTCAATTTCTCCTTCTCAAATTATTATATGTAGTGAGTACGCTCTGAATGACTATCCTAGATCCAGCATGGCTCCATCCTCTCTTAGTACTATCCTTGAGGAACTGGAGTAACTCTTGAGACTCCATTCTGGATGTGTCCCCCCTACTGTTAAGCACCTGTGACTAGCACCTTGGATAGGTTTAATCAGTTGATGTTTATTTTCTTTGTAGTTGTTTAGTCATTTCAGCTGTGTCTGACTCTTCATGATGCCATTTGGGTTTTCTTGGCAAAGATGCTGGAGTGATTTCCCACTCCTTCTCAACCTTATTTTACAGATGAGGAAACTAAAGCAAACAGGGTTAAATGACTTGCCCAGGGTTACACATTTTTAAGTGTCTGAGGCCAGATTTGAACTCAGGAAGAGGAGTCTTTGTGACTCCAGGCCCTGCACTTTATCTACTGCACCACTTGGCTATCCCTGATTAACTTTACAGAGATGTTACTTTGCAGATGTAACAGGAACAAAAGTACAAACATTTCCCCTTACCAACCTAGTGACACATTATCCTCTATATGTCTTTAGAGTCAGGAGAGAGTGAACTCAGATTTAATATTGTGTTTACATAGCTTTGGTACCACCAGATTCATGTCCCTAATGTAGCACTAAGGATGGTTCAGTCTTGGTCTCTTGGTTTAATCCTGAAGGTCACTCTTTGATCCTTAGAGCATCGGTTCTGGGTTGACTGAAAACTTGACATGGATTCAACTTGGCTACCGAACTGCTTGAATCTATATTGTTCACTCTCTTTACCTTTTAAAATTTATATACTTGTAGCCCTTAAATATATCTTTCTCACTTAAAACAGAAGAACAAATACCAAGGCAGACAAAGAACAAAGGCCCATAATCATAGGTCCACATGTTAGTCTTAGATGGGGAGAAGGCTGGAGTATTTTTCTCCTAGGGCATTGCCTCTCCTCAGATGCCATCTGGTAAGAAGAAGTTAACCAAAAAGCTGTTATCAAATCCAAGAGATCAAAGCTGAGTCATTTCTCTTGAATGTACTCCCAGTTCTAGTTTCTCAATAGCTTCCAATTAGAGATTGCTATTCAACATATCGTTACCATAACCAGATACAGAACATTTCCACACTTTCCAAAGTTTCTGCAAGGCATTTCTATTACACATCACCATGTTGGCTTATTCCCCACTGTGAATAGGAATAATGGTACATATTATGGAAAATTATGGAATTATGGAAAAAAAACAAATCACAGTACATTTCTTACTGATAATGGGTCAAACTTGTCCTTCATAAGAAAAGACCAACTCATTATTATAAAGGATACTTCTCCCAAGATAGTTGAATGATATTGCTAACAATATAGTTCATAGAGTGGGCTTGGATACATATCATTGATGTTTTCTAAGTTGAGAGGCTGTATAATTACAGCCTTTTAATTTTGGTGAAATAGCTATTTAATTCCAGCAACCTTCCACTACATGGGTAGTAATGACCTAAGTTCACAATGTTCACACTGTTAATGGCTGTTTGTTAGAAAAGACATTGAACATTTTTTATATGTAAGCAGGATACACTGAAACAAAATTGTCACTATGGAAATGAGACCTAAAAAGATACCAATTTCTCCTGAGCTCCTGTTTCAACCCTACCTCAAAGGAAATTCACCAAGTCCTTGCTGAAGTTAATCCTTCTAATTTGGCTCATGATCATATCACCTCCTGCCTCTTCCAAGACTCCATTAATAATCCTTTCTCCACCATCTCAACTTTCTCTCTTGACTGACTTTTTCAACTCTACCTACAAACAGTGCCTCCCCCCACTTTCCCAAAATACAACAAAAAACATTTTTCTTAAACCTGGTTACCCTTCTCACACTACAAATATCTTTTCTTCCTTTTGACACCAAAATTCGAGAGAGTAGTTTTTGCTCACTGTCTCTATCGCCTTACCACCCACTCATGTTTATATCTCCTTATAACTTGACTTCATTTACAACTCTCTAAAAATTCAGTAATGGTTTCTTAATTGCCAAATTTGGTGCCTTTTTTCTCAGTCCTCCTCCTTGATCTGCCTATAGTATTTAACACCATTGATATCATGATATCAGTATCTGAGACAATGCACATATCTTAATCTTCATGACATTTATTCCTCTACAATTATCTATTTCCCTGAATTATGTCATCTTCCAGTCACTCATTCTTGAAACCTAAGAGGCATCCTTCATTTCTTCCTCTTTGTCGCCATCTACATTCAATGAATTGTCAAGACTTGATTCTTACTCTGGAGTATTTCCCAGTTCTGTTTCTTTCTACTCCCACTTCTACCACCCTAGTTTAAGTCTCATTATCTGTCACCTATATATCAGTCTCCCAATAAACTTACACTAGCTCTAGTCTGCGTTCTTCATCAATACTGAATATGAATCCTATTAATATACACATCTAACTGTAGTGAACTCCTGTTCAAACACTAAGATTCCATTTATCTGGCAAATATAACCCCAAATCTTCATCCAAAGACAAAGGCCCCAATCTCTCTCCAACCTATCATTACAAACCTATCTCAACACTTCTCTTCATATTTTCTATTTTCCAACCAGAAATGATGACATACTATTATCCAAACACGCTTGACGTTTTACTGCTCATTTGCATATTTAATTCTTTATACCATCACACCAAAGCTCTGTTGCACCCAGATAGGTAAACTATTTAATACTTATTATGTATCAACCTCTGGGACAAGTTCTGGGGATACAAATAGAAGCCTTCTAGATAGTTCATGACCTCAGAGACCTTACATTAAAATGAAAGGAGACAACTGAAAGAAAGCCAGCCTCTACGAGCTAGAAAGGGGAGTGGCACACACCTGGTAGTATGGCTAGTGATGTCAAAACAGTGCTGCTCAGGCTTGGAACTGAGAGTAATAACTATATAACTGGCATATAGAAGCCCTTTGAGGTTCCAGAGGCAGAGTTCCATTTTTCCATGGGAAGGAAATTAAGGTGACAACTAATGTGAAGATTTCATATTTGGAGATTTTGAGTGATGTTGCAGAGGCATAAAACTTCCTTTCCATTTTCCTAGTTCAAATCCTACATAGTTTTCAAGGTCAGTTTCAAAATCTAGCTCTTCTATGAATTATTACCTGATTTCTCTAGCAAACTTGATCTCCTGTTCCTTTTAACTCTCATTGAATTTGGTAATTCTCTTACACATTTAGCCCATCCCACTGTAATGGCAAAAAAGTAGGATCTTTTGCTGTTTTTGTGTTACTATAATCAAATGCCTCTGATTGAATCTTACCTTTATCAACCAAGAGTGTTTACTAGGAGTAAAGTACAGAAACAAGAGTATCTTTAACTAAAAACAGTATATACATTTGTATTGTTAATTATTTTAATGTGATTAAAGATCTTCCCCACCCAATTAATAGACCACCCATTAAGAGGAGTTTGATTAGGGATTTGTAGGAAGACCCAAATCTTTTGTTAAGTTTCTAATGAGGCACTGGTTCTGCAGGGTTTTGATGCTCTCTGAACTCTAAAAAATGTATAAATATGCTGAGCATGAGGTTTTACGTTGGGGTGTACTGAGTAGAAGTGTTTGTTTGGCCAAGTGAGACTCTGGGAAGTCTCGAGGAGGCCCCCCTGCTTTGAAAACCAGAAGTTGGTGTTTCCCTCTCTGATGGCTATGTATGTATGGTCAGACAGTTATATGTTGATCTATGATGTATGTCAGACAGTTGGAAGCTCTGTCTGTTGGTTTTTATTTCTCTGTATTTTCTCTGAAGTTCAGGGTGCTGACATTTCCCCCTGAACTAAGTTGATGATACATGGGCTTGATTAAAGTAATCATTGACCCCTTAAGAGTTGCCTTTCCTTTTATAAAAGAAGACCAAAGAACTGTACAGCATGCCTTCCTCCATATGTTAGGGTGCTTGCTTTTACAATTACTTATGCACATCACTTGTCCATGCACCAGATAATAAGCTTCCCAGCTGTAGATACTGCGTTATTATCTTGTCCAGTTTTTAATCATCCTTCAAGACTGAGCATACCACCCTGAATGTAATGGGTGATCAATTAATGTTAGCTAAATAAGTGACTAAATGAATGGACAAGTTCAGTTTGGAATCTAAAATAGGTGCCTCCACTTTCCTCTCATTCTCTCCTTAACCCTCATAATTTAGCTTCTGACCCTCATCATTCCACCAAAATTGGTCTCAAAAATTACTAACAATGTTTTAGTAACAAAATCTAATGAATTTTTCTCAATCCTCCTTCCCCTTGCTCTCTCTGACAACTGGTGTTTTTGATCACTCTCAGAATCTTATCCATTTCTTCTCTCTAGGTTTCCAAGATAACATTCTTTCCTCATTATCCCCATATCTATCTACTTACCTTATCTCTTTTAATGGATCCTCTTCCATGCCATGACCTCTAACCTTAGATATCCCTCTTCTTTTCTTCTGCCATACTGCATCTGGTGATCTCATCAATTGTCGTGGATTTGATTACTGTCTCTAGGCTGATGATGCTCAAATCTGTCCTATCTATTCTGCCCCCATCTGTCTTCAGACCTCCAATACTGCATCTGAGAGACATCCATTTGCCTTTCAGACATCTCAAGCTGGAAGTCCAGTAGATGATTTAAATTCAATATGTTCAAAATGGAACTCATTATCTTTCTCTCTAAACCCTCTCTTTTCCTATTACTATTGAGCGTAACACCATCCTTGCTGTCACTCAAGCTCTCATTTTAGGAGTCATTCTTGATTCTTCACTATCTCTCCCCTCCCATATCCAATCTGTTGCCAAAGTCTATTTATTTTACCTTCACAACATCTCTTAAATCATTTCTCTTCTTTCCTCTGACACTGCCACCACTCTAATGCAGGTCCTTATCACCTAATGCCTGGATTACTGCAATAACCTGTTGGTGGATCTCCCTGCCTTAGATCTTTCTCTGCTCCATTCCACTCTCCATTAAGCCACTAAAGTAATTTTCTTAAAGCTCAGATTCATTCATCACCCCCCTACACATACAAACTCACACACACACACACACACACACACACTCACACTCTCAGTAAACGCCATTAGCTTGCTATTGCCTCCAGGATCAAATATTAAATGAACTGTTTGTCATTCAACCAAGCCCTCTCCTGTCTTTCTTCACTTTACTCCCCAGCAGGTATTCTTCAATTCAGTGACACTGGTCTCCTGGGTGTTCCATATAATTCTCATTATTTTTTTTCTGACTCTTCCCCATACCTGCAATCCTCTTCCTCCTCCCCTCTTATTTCTGACCTCTCTGGCTTCCTTTAAGTTCCAACTAAAATTCTAATTTGCTGTACACAGCTTACTTTGTGTGTGTGTTGTTTGTATATGATCTACCCCATTAGACTGTAAATTCCTTGAAGGCAGGGATTGTCTTTTGACTCTCTTTGTACCTGCAGTGCTTAGCACAGTACTTCTAAGCAGGTACTTAATGCTTAATAAATATTTATTGATAAAAAAACAGATTTTATGACTGGTGAGAGAAGCTTTGAGGCACCTCGAATGATCTGCCTGCCTTTACACAATAGATTAATTTTCTTCCAGAAATCTTATATGTGTATCACATTTTTGCTAATTGGATCACTAAAGGCTCTGTCCATTTAAGGATTCTTTCTCTAAAATGAATACTTTATTTGAAAAGTACTTAATACTGAAGGTACTGAAGGATTTGTGTTGAAAGTCTAGTTTTTTAAAATACATGAATAGTTCTTGATGTTTTGGCAGAGTAAATTTTTGAAAAATGCTAAGAAGGCATAATATAAAAAAATTTTAAAATATATGATTTCCCATATAGCAACTTACTCCACCCCACCCTCTTGTACTAGATAACTTACTCTTTTTCATGTCTCCATTAAATGAATAATGTGTTCTTGCTGTGCCACTGAACAGTTATATAGCCTTTGATAAGTCACATTCTGTGTTAGCCCCAGGTTACTTATCAGTAAAATAAAGAAATAAGACTACGTAATGCCTCACCTCTATCCCTACAAAATCTATGATTTTGTAAGATGGTCTATATTAGAACTACTAAATATGGGGTCAGCTAAGGCATTTGATGTTTTTATGTTTGATCTGAGTACCATTTAGTTATCTCTGTTGATTAATTAGGAGAGAATATAGCATAATACTTAGTAGACTTTCCTTGTGTCAAGAAGACCTGACTTCTAGTCCTGTCTGTGACATATTAGTAGTGTGACTGTAAGCATGTACCTTAACCTCATAGGGTCCCAAACCCATCCCTAATCTTGGAAATCACAAGTTGCAATCTTATCTCTACGGCCTTGAAATCCTTATCCATTCTCTCTCTCTCTCTCTCTCTCTCTCTCTCTCTCTCTCTCTCTCTCTCTCTCTCTCTCTCTCTCTCTCTCTCCCTCTCCCTCTCCCTCTCCCCTCTCCCTCTCCCTCTCCCTCTCCCTCTCCCTCCCTCCCTCTCCCTCTCTCCATATAATATATATATATATATACACACATACACATGTGTGTATGTGTGTGCATACACAAATACATACATATTCCAATTAACATTCTTTATTACTTATCTCATTCATTCCTTTTAAGAAAGACAAATACATATTCCTTGTAACAAAGGTAATAAATAGGCACAGTCAAAGCAAAAGAAATCCATATATTAACCATGCATAGGTTGGAAATTTCATACACGAAATGTGAGAAATGAAATCACATGCTCAAACTTCCCATCTTTTTCATCCATTACAAAATCCATTACCTGCCATTGTTTTAATTCCCATGCAGATTTATTTGGCATTCCTTTTATCTCATAAACTAGCAATTCTTACTTTATCCATTGAGCTAATTTGTGGCATAGTTGCTAAATAATTCACTTCAACTATTACTTTGGAGGGTAGTTTGATGTAATCATAGAAAGCAAGGGGCAGATAACATGTAATGACGCCTTCATATATTATCCTTTTATGAACTATGAACGAGGCAAGCTGAAGATTTGTCATGCCTTTAGAAAACTTGGTCTGACAACCTGAGAAAAAGAGAATTCTAGTCAGGGATCAACTTTGCATATGATCTTGTGACTATCAAAAGGCATTCCTCCACCCCCAGTTTAACTATGGTGTTTTACAACAAAGGAACTCAGCCAGTAGGTGATAGCATATGCACCAAGCAGATATACACAAAGATTCAGGGGCGTAAAGGAACTTGAAGGAGTGTGAACTCTGGCAGCAGACCTATTTTATTGCCAAGGCAATATTCAAAGGACTGAGGATGATTTTGAATATGTTGGCACAATTCTGAATCACAAATATAACAGACTCTCCACAGAGAAGGCAGAAGAAAAACATTTATTCAGACATCAGAAAGCCAAATCCCCAAACCAGAAAGTCAAATCTGTCCAAGTAGCCAAAAAGTCAACACACACTAGTACTGCTGGGGACAAAGGCATTCCCAAGCCTCCTCCCCACCTGGCTGGGGCCTTCCCACAAGCAAACACTCATGAGTCTTGCTGTGCCTGCCTGCCATCATCCATCATCCATCATCCTCTCTCCTCCGCCCAACCACTCTCACTAACTTTCTCCCATTTCTATTTCACCTGCTCAGCAAGCTCCTCCCAGCACACGTGACTTAGGCTTTCAGGTGATTTAAGCAGCTCATTTGGGCCTGTTAATGAATGGGGTAGATCTTCCTGTTTAAATTACCATTACAAGTATGAATTGAAGACAGTACTGGATTTGTCAATCAAGAATGAATAAAAGAGAGGAGCAGACCCAGGAATCCACTTGAATGATGCACAAACCAGCTGTGCTATGATTGGGGGAAGCAACGCAAAGACACTGAGAAAGGAGGGACATTGGGGTCCTGCAGTTTTAGACTTGTGAGTTTCCTTAGCTACTTATTCACTCCATATGACCTTCACTAGCAAGTCTAAAAAATAGAATATTATATGGAGTTTTTTTTAAAATTTCAACCATTATTCTTAGATGTTAACTACACAACATCCACTTAAAAAAGATTTCATTCCATCAGTGAAGAATGATACATCATTTTGATACAGTTGACTATAACAAATCAACTTATTTTCAAGTCACAAATTAGATGATTTGAAAAAAAAATAATAGTCTAGGGAAACATCTTAGAAGTACAGAGAAAACAAAAATTTTATGGCATAAAGAATTTGATTCTTTTCTTGAACTTTTTGCTTAAAATGGTAGCTTTTGAAATGATTTGGAAGAATTCACAGATGAGGAAAATTAGAATATGCAAAAATACTTTAGTTAATATGGAAAAAAATACTCATTCCTGAGATTTCCTGTATATAATTTCCTTCTGACAGCATTCAGATTGTTGTCTTAATAAAATTTCTTAAGTTCAATGTTAAAGTTGCTTACATGACAGCTTCTTAGGTATGGAATTAAAAAATGAATGGAGTTCTGTTCTGTGTAGTAACAGTGCTTATGTAACATTTCAGGAGAATAAAGATCAGAAAGTAAAGCAAGAACATTGTGTTTAGTCATTTCCCAGATGGAATTTTATTCTGTATTATTCTCTGACTGCCACTCAGGGAGCCTCCTGTGATCCAAATGTGGCCATTTAACACAGTGCTAAGAAGCACAGGTAGAATAATTAGATGCAGGAAGTTCCCACTTATAAGTTTTATTTTCCCACATAGCATTTTTGCTTAGTTGAATGATTTTCTATTTTTAATCTACATAAACACAGTTAAAATTTTTTAAAAATATTGAGTAGCCAAGAGCATTATGGAGTTCTAGATCCTAAGAAAACTCAGGAAATAAAATATTTTATCTGGTAGTCATTAGAATATAGAAAGCATGGTGAACTGCATAGAATGATGTACTGAGTGTCATGGAGACAGGATTGAATCTTGTCTGTGGCATTCATTAGCTGTATATTCTAAAGGAAAGTCACCCTACATATATGGGAATTACTAAAGCAATTTCAGGATTTTTGTGAGATGTGACAGATAATGTACAACCTTTGAAATGCTGTATTAATGCCAATTATTATTATTAAAGTTAACACCTGCATATAGTAAAAGCTTCTTAGTGTCATAATTCCATTTTCCCAAACCAACATTTTAAAGGAGCTTCTCTATTTATCTCATCGTTATTGTTAGAAGATGGCATAGACTGCTAATAACAGCAGACATCTGTGTAAAAGCTGAAAATACGAATGCTAATCAACGGACCCAATATCACACTTAATTAAGATGTTTCCTTATTTATATAATCCTTGCTTCTGGAACTTGTCACTCATAGCCAACTCCAGACTCACACTGGTCATGTGAACCTGGTAAAGTCACCTAACCTCTGTCTGCCTCAGTTTTTGTTTTTTTTTTTTTGTCTGAAAAAGTAGAGATAATGACAGCCCCTAGCTCTCATGGCTGTTGAGAAGTTAAAATTAGGTAATATTTGCTAAGTACTTTGCAAATCTTAAAATTCTCTAAAAATACAAGGTATCATCATTATCACCATCATCATCATCATCATCATCATCATGTAGAAAGAATATTGGATCTGAAGTTAAAAGATATGAATTTAAAGCCCAGATCTATTACTTCATAGGGCAACTAGGTGGTACAGTGGATAGAGTGCTGGGCCTAGAGTCAGGAAGACTCACCTTCCTGAGTTCAAATCTGGCATCAGACACTTACTAGCTATATTGTCCTGGACAAGTCACTTAACCCTGTTTGTCTCAGTTTCCTCTTCTGTAAAATGAACTGGAGAAGAAAATTGCAAACCACTCCAATACCTTTGCCAAGAATACCACTGGGTAAGACAATTAATCTCTGTGACTCTCAGTGTCCTCATCCTTAGAATAAAGGTGTCAGACTAGATGAATGTTCAGGATCCTTGTAAATCTAAACTCTGTAATGTGCAAGGAGATATTACTAACAACAGAAATTTGAAAGTGTAAATTGTCTTACAGCCTATGGCACAGTACCCCAACCTCTGAGGTTATATACATGGGGTCCTATCTTCAAGGCTTCTCAAAAAAATTAAATTAAATCATATTCCTGTGGCTTATTTTGCTTATCTGAGATTGGTAAAAGAGTCTCTCTCTCCTATACAAACACTAAAGCTAATATTACATATCACATACATTGTGGCCTTTATTTCATCTCATAGAAAGACAACAATACATAAATGTATTCTGCCTAGGTCATAAACAACTGGCATAATTTTCTTCTCCTTCTCCTTTCTCTTCCTCCTCTTCTTCTTTGGATCTCTCTCTCTCTCTCTCTCTCTCTCTCTCTCTCTCTCTCTCTCTCTTTCTCTCTCTCTCTCTCTCTCTCTCTCTCTCTCTCTCTCTGTCTCTCTCTCTCTCTCTCTCCCTCTCCCTCCTTCCCTCCCTCCATCTCTCTGTCTCTGTCTGTCTATCTATCTGTCTCTGTCTCTCTGTCTCTCTCTCTCTCTCTCCTCTCACCTCTCTTGTCCTACCATTTTCCTAGGTCCCATATTCATGTCCTCAAGGTAATAGAACCACTCAGTGTTTAAATTCTTTAGGGGTAGAGAAAGAAACTTGAGGTTGCCAGAGGGGCAGAACTTTGGAAATTCTGGTAAGTTCCATTTTAATTCCAAAAACCCATATAGCCATCTGCCTTATGGTACTAGCTTGATAGTTTGGACTGTACCTAGAAGGCAAATAAATTTGGTTTGATTGGCAAGCCCCCTTCTCACTGGTAGTAGACTGTTACAATAAATCCCATCAAAAATGGAGAGCAAAGTCAAGATATTTTATTCTCCTTATTATGGCTTTAGTTCTTCGTTACTTCAAGTCAAGGGCTGGTAGATAAGATTATTTTCTCAAGACCCTTGAGATGCTTGGAAACACACTTTTATTTTATGTAGGAGTCTTCAATTTAAGGACTTGGGTCCAGGAAAGCTCTCTACTCACATGCTTGATATATGCAACTCTAATGCTTCTCTCAAAGGCAACCTTTTGTAGACTCAGTTCTCCTTTTTAGATACTGTTTAGATCTCTCTGAAAAGAGTGAAAATGTTAAAAAGAAACAAGAAAGGACCTAGTCTTTTATAAAGTCTCCTTTTTATTTTTTAAATGCATTTATTTATTTTCAGTTTTCAACATCTGCTTTTATATTGAGTTCTAAATCTTCCCTTCTCCCTCTCCAGGATGGCATGCAATATCATGTAGGCTATACATATATGATAATATTAAACATATTTCCACATTAGTAATGTTGTGAAAGAAGAATCAGAATAAAAGGAAAAAAAAAGCCATGAGAAAGAAAAAGAACAACAGAAAAGAGAAAATAGTATGCTTCAATCGGCATTCGGACTCCATGTTTTTTTCTCTGGATATGGATAGCATTTTCCATTATGAGTCTTTTGGAATTTTCTTAGATCATTGCATTGCTCAGGAGAGTTAAGTTTTACAAAGTTGGTGATCGTACAATATTGCTATTACTGAATATAGTGTTCTGGTTCAGCAACAGTTCATGTAAGTCTTTCCAGGTTTTTCTGAAGTCTACCTGCTCACCATTTCTTATGGAACAACAGTATTCCATTGTATCCCTATAATTCATGTACACTATATTCATATAACTTGTTCAACCATCGATAACCATCTTCTCAATTTCCAACTCGACTACCACAAAAAGAGCTGCTATAAATATTTTTGTATATGTGGATCCTTTTCCATATTTTGTGGAAAACAGACCTAGTAGTGGTATTGCTAAATCAAAGGTATGCAGTTTTATAGCTCTTTGGGCATAGTTCCAAACTGTTCTCCAGAATGGTTCAATCAGTTCACAATTCTGCTAACAATGCATTAGTGTTCCAATTTTCCCATATCTTCACCAACATTTATCATTTTCCTGTTTTGTCATTTTAGTTAATCTTATAAGTTTGATGTGGTTCCTCAGAATTGCTTTAAATTGCGTTTCTCTAATTGATACCAATAATACTCTAATTAATACTGATAATATCTAATACTGATAATACTCTAATAATTAGAGCATGTTTTTTCATATAACTATAGAAAGCTTCATATACTTTGACCACTTATCAGTTGGAGAATGGCTTGTATTCTTATAGATTTGACTCAGTTCTCTACATATTTTAGAAATGAGGCCTTTATCAGAGACACTGACTACAAATATTTTTTTTCCCCAGCTTTCTGCTTCTCTTCTAATCTTGGTTGCATTGGCTTTGTTTCCACAAAAAATTTAAAAAAAAATTAACGTGATCAAAATTATCCATTTTTCATTTCATATTGTTCTCTCTCATTGGTCACAAATTCTCTCATTTTCCATAGATCTGACAGGTAGGCTATTCCTTGCTGCCCTAATTTGCTTACAATTTTACCCTTTATGTCTAAATCATGTAATCATTTTGACCTTATCTAGGTATATAGTGTAAGATGTTGATCTTTGCCTAGTTTCTGCCATACTCTTTTCTAGTTTTTCTAGCAGTTTTTGTCAAATAGTGAGTTCTTATACCAGAAGCTGGACTCTTTGTGTTTATTAAACAGGAGATTACTATACTTATTGCCTATTGTGTCTTGTATACCTAACCTATTCCACTGATCCACTACTCTTATTTCTTAACCAGTACTGAGTAGTTTTGATGATTGCAATTTTATAATACAGTTTTAGATTTGGTACAGCTTGCCCAACTTTCTTTGCAATTCTTTTCATTAATTCACTTAATATTCTGGACCTTCTGTTATTACAGATGAATTTTGTTATAATTTTTTCTATCTATAAAGTACTTTTTTGGTAGTTTGATATGACACTGAGTAAGTAAATTGATTTAGGTAGAATTGTCTTTTTTATTATATTAGCTCAGTCAACCCATGAGTAACTGATATTTTTCCAATTATTCAGGTCTATAACATCTTCTTTTTATCAATTATGTGAAAGGGTGACCTTTCCCTTAACAATCAGAATTAATCTTTTTTTTTGAGAGGAAAAACTGAGAGCACATTTGAACTGACCACTCTCCTATTCACCCCCAGGAAGAGCTAGAAAATACTTACATATGAATGAAGAATCCAGAACATCATCACTAGACACTTGTATATTGCAAGACAGTGACTTTTGCTTCTCCAGAAAATGATATTAGGAATAGAAGGAACACGTGGACCTAATTCAATTATGACCTGTCTTCTGCTGCCCCTACTGCCAGTGAATGGAACTGCAAGCTGTGCAGCCTGATACATTGCTTAAAGTTCTTAGATCCACTTACTAGGCATTCTCCTATATGGTGGCTGATAACAGAAAGCAAAAGTTAGATGTTAGTATAAGTCCCAAGGGAATGTTTCTATTCAGTAGGAAAAAAAAAACATGTCAGATTTACTCTTCCTCACAATGATGGGAGTCAATCAAAACACTGAACAATTCTTTGTGGATTTCATAAATATGGATAGGCCTGTACTGAGGATTAAAAAAAACAAATCAGAAAATATAAACAAACAAATATAGCTGTATTGAGGAAGATGATATTTTATCAAGACAAAGATAAATACTAGTCTATACTCTAATAACTAGCATAAACTTTTGTCTAAATATATAGATAGATATAAACCTATAAATAATTTTTATTCTGTACATATGCATATTTCTCTGAAAATAATTTTGAATTAAAGTACTATAGAATAATCTTAAAAGTCTACTTGTGTATATAGTCACAAGACTGAATTTACATAGGTATATATATACATATATATACACACACACATATGGCTATAATGTAACTATGCATATATACACATTGTGTGTATATGCAGACATATGTATGTGGACATACACACACACACATCTCCTCACATAAAATAACATACTTAGAACTGAAAGGACTTTTTGTCATTGTCATTCAGTCGTTTCAGTCCTGCTTGACTCTTCGTGACCCCATTTGAGGTTTTCTTGGCAAAGATACTGGAGTGGTTTGCCATTTCCTTCTCTATCTTATTTTACAGAAATGAGAAAACTGAGGCAAAAAGGGGCTAGCTGACACCCAGGGTCATACAGCTAGTTATTGTCTGAGAACAGATTTGAACTTGGGAAGATAAATCTTTGTGACTCCAGGCCTGGCATTGTACTACCTAGCTGCCAGAGAAATGGTTTTTAGAGGTCACTCAGTCCAATCCCTTCATTTTCCAGCTGAGGAAGTGAGGCAAGAGAGGTGAAGTGAGCTGGGAATGATCATAGAGTTTGTAAGTGGCAGAGCCAGGATTCTAAGGAAGCTCTCTGACTCCGTATCGAGACTTATTCTTTCCACTAAACTCTCTCTTTTCTCTTGGCCTCTTTCTTTTGCTGCAGCCAAAACTTAAATATCATTCTTGAACTATATAAATGCATTAACTCAACAGGCAAGCTGGTTATTTCAGATGTTATTTTGAAGCCAATTGGAAAATTTGGCGGAGTCTGTTCAGCTGAATTCGATTATGTACCTGACTCACTGTTTCCTTGTACTTCCAACACAAGGTAGTGACTAATATAACTATTTATATGACTTGATGACTTTGGATTTTGATGTGTCATTTCTGTTATTACCTGAGGATAATATTGGGAGGCAAATTAAATATGAGCTTCCTCTGCTGGAGAAAAAAATGTATTTTGACTAGGCCACTTATGTATGCAGAAACATCACACTGAATAGGAAGAAAGAACTAGTCCCTTTGGACCAATTTTCTGCCTTGCTCTCCACCCCCATGGAGCTGCTTCTGAGCATAAGACATTCTTTTGAAGTCTATCGTCCCTGGGGGTTTGGAGCGAGATAAGAATTTGGCCCTAGATAAAGAGCATAGACTGTTTAGCATACAGCCTTGGGCTCTAAACCTCTCTTAGTACTAGAAAGACAGAGAGAAAGCAGAGGGAATTCAGAACAGAACAATACACGAATGTTTAAGGGTGGAGATATTGATTTATGATACAAGAACACGCAAGAGATTCAACTAAATGATTATTTATTGAAGCAGATATTGCTTTGTCATCCTTTAAGTCAAGGATATAGAACACTCAAAAAATAAAAAAGGAGAAATTATTACAGGGCTCAAGGGACAGAACTAGAGAAAATAGGATTTGGTTCTAAACAGAGGGGAATGTAGTCCCCTCCATCCCCCACTCAAATTCAGCTACACAGCGTTCAACCATGGAAGAAATTTCCAACCATGACACAAATTTCTAAAGGAAGTGATAACAGCAAGGTAGCTTAAAACATTTAACACAAGGTTGGTCAAGGCAATTTCCTTTTATTTATTTATTTTTTTTTGCCTTAAAAACAAACAGCTTTTATGGGATGCCTGCTAATGCAGTCCATTCAAAGTGAGGCTTAGGTTATCAGTTGTTTCCATATGTCAAATACCTCAAAGTCATTTTCTTTGAGGAATGCGTAATAATGAACAATAGGTTTATGGCAAGGGAGAGACACAGTGTGATGCAATGGAAGGGAAAATAGCTTCTAGGATCAGAGGACCTTGGTTGGATTCATCATTTTGTTACTCCTTGGGTGACCTAGGGAAAAGCCCAAACTCTCTGAACCTCAGTTTCCTCACATATGAAATGAATAGATCTTACTAGCTAAAGAGACAGGGTAGTATAATGGAAAGATCTCTGTGTTTAGCATCAGAAAGATCTGAATTCAAATTCCAGCTCAAATGCTTGCTTACTCCAACTCTTTTGGTGCTTTAGTTTTCTCCTTTTTAAGGAAGGAGGTTGGACCTTGAAGATCTTTTCTAGCTGTAATCATCTGTGACTTTCTGTGGCACTCTATGATAGGTTGTCATTCAATATTGGTTAGTTTTGAAGTATTCAACTCAATAATGTAATGAAAAGAGAAATGGATTTGGCCTCAAGGGACTTAGATTTTAATTTTCTGTTATATACTACCTATGTGACACTGAGCAGCTCATTCAATCTCTCAGTTTCTTCCTTTGTAAAATGACAGGGTTTGATTAGATCAGGGGCATTAACCTGGGCTATGACAATTTGCTTTAAAATATCTTTTAATAAACAGAGTTCAGTACAGTTGGTTTCTCTTCTTGCACTTTGTGCTTTATCATATCCATTTGAAATATTCTGAGAAGATGTTCACAAGCTTCACCAGATACAAGTTCCATGACCCCAAAACAGATAATAACCTTTAGACTGGATGATATACAAAGTCCTTTCCACATTTATAATCTATGGCCAGTCAGTCAATTAAAAAAATGTTAGATGATGGAAACAGCAAGGAACAGTGGAGAAGAGTGTTGGACTTGGAATCAGAAAGATTTCAGTACAAATCTTGCCTCTGTCACTTCCAGGATCTGGGTAAGTCACCTAAACTCATTGTACTTAAGTTCGCTTAAATATGCAATGAAGGAGCTTGGACTTAATGGCCTTTAAATTGATTCTTAACTCTAAATCAATGATGGTATGATCACAGACCATGTCTCACACTGTTCTTTTGCTGGAAATGTGGGGGGGGGGGGAGGGAGGATGGAAAACAGTCCTACCCCCCTAGGGAGTTTTCAGCCTCATTTGAGTAGGTAATTCACTCATATCTATACATACCCATGCCCACATATATATATACACACACACATATATGTATATATACTATATATATGTATTCATATGCAATATACATTTTATAACATTGTTTATTTGAGGGAAATGAAGCAGATGAGAGATACTTTTAGCTGAAAATCTACTTTTTTCCTTGGACTAAACAAATGGCACTAGCTAAGTAACCAATTTTATCTCTGCAGTTTCATCTGTATCTTAGTACCAATATGTCAGGAACCATGGACATACATAGCTAAGTTCTCTTTTTTATTTAGCACTAACTGAGAAAGTTGAGGAAAGCTGACAGCCTGGGACTGCACATGTTAGGGAGGGGCACTGGTATTTCTATTCAGAGAAGTTTATAATTGGGACATATTTGCATTTCAAAAAAGTGCTAACAGAAAGAAAATGGTGAAACTTGAATTGCTAGTCCAGAAGTGAGGGCCAGAAAAGTGGCAGCAGCAACAGCAGGAGAGAGGCCTACTCTTGGCAGGGACACTTGGCTGGGAAATGGAAAGGACAAGGTGACATTTGCAGTGAGAGTGGAGTCCCCATGCCTATTCATTCTTCCAGCAGACAAAAGTTGCCTCACATTGGCAGTGATACAAAGCAGGGCATAGTAAGGAGGGAAGAAATGCACCAGTCCATGCAGAGATTGGCCTGAGGGCCACGTTTAACTTCAGTGCTTGGAGATGGCTGGGGAGAGTCTGTTAGAAAACTTTGCCATGCCATGCTATACTTTAAGCGCCTAAACAATTTGTCAGGAAGCGGTTTGAGCCATGATTCATGCAAGAGGCAGAACGACCTTTTCTTGATAACTAAAGGAGTATTTGGTACAATGAAAGAGGCATTGAATTTGGAGTAAGAGGAAACCCGGGCTCAAAACTCCATCTTTGCTAATTACAATGTGTGAATTTAGAAAAAGCCCTTAACTTTCTAAGACTTAGTTTTGTCATGTATAAAATGAGGAGATTTGGACTTGATGACCTTTGAGGTCTGTTCCATTCCCAAATCTCACATGCCCATTCATCTGTATGTTATAGTAGGAAATTCTTTTGTATATTGACTGTACTAGATGGTTAATGAGATCCCTTCCAAATTCTTCATTTTCCTCATCTGTTGTTTGTCCTTGGTCTTGAAGACATAACATCTGGAAGGTGACATCATGACTTGTGAGTGAATTGGATTTAAGTGAGGCAAGGCTGTGCAAAGTCACCAGCCTCACTCTCTCCTCCAGAGCGATCTGGGTTCAGTGCAAGATATAGCTCAGAATGACTCAGAGATGGGCCAGACGCAGTGGAAGACGTAGGCATTTTTAAGCCAGTCTTTCCCAGGTTTCAGTTTGTCTGAGGCAATATCCATTTAGTGATTAAGGCTATGTAAGAAGCTCTGATTCTGAAATGCTGTAATCGTAGTCCAACATAATCCCTATGTTACGAAAGCTTGAATTCTAAAGGGGGAGGTCACATCATTTGTTAGGTCATATGAAACACATGGTTATTTGCTCCCTTTCTATTATTATCCTTAGCTTTTGGTGTTTTTTTTTTAATTTCTGGTTTTATGTTCTTAGCCAAATCAAATCAGTATTCTTGTGAGGCATATCAAATAAAATTTAGCAAAGTATACTAATAATTCTTTTTTTTTATTTGTAAAATTGTACTCTTGCTGATAACTAAGCTTCAGGGCAGAAAACTAAACATCTTTTTTTTTTCAAACACAAAAAATCACCAGCAGTTATAATTAATAGTATTATCTTCAATGAATTTTCATAAACAGAGGAAGCAGAAATAAGTGATGGAACATATTGATTGCTACCTTCATGCTCTCTGCTAGGAAGGTCAAGTAAATTTTAAAAGCTAAATATGGTTTTATTCCTCATGATTCAACAGATTAAAATTTTGCTTGGTCTACCAATTCAGCACCCATATATAAAGCACCTAGTATAAACAAAACACATCATTTTTGCTAACCTGATGAAAATAGCCAACATTTGTAAGGTAATTTAAAATTTCCAATATGTTGCATACACAGCTTATTTTTCAACAATCTTGTAAGGTTAAGTGATATGACTTCTCCCATTTCACATATTAGGATACCAATATGTAATATTATATAATATGTAAGGCTTAGAGAGATTAAACAAGATGCCTATGCTCACATAGTTAATAAGTTTCTAAAGAATGATTTGGATTTGGTCTTCCTGATTCCAAGTCCAGAATGCTCCACACTATGCCAATTGACTTCTCAATTTATCCCACATTTTGTCACCCACAGTTACAACTTCAGAATCACATATGACACTTCAACTTCTTCCACTCCAATAGCCATTTAATTGTTAGTTCCCTGTATGTTATAGGTTCAAAATATCTTTCCCATTCATGTAGCCACCAGTTGACATTATTTAGTATTAACTATATGGTTAAATATCTGTTCTACAAATAAATGAAAAAAAGATATTGCCCTAAAGATTTTATATACCCCATATAATGGTAGAACTGACTTTTAAATAAATACATATGAAATGTATATAGCCTGGATGGAAGCTAAACATGGAGAAGAGTTAGCAACAGAGAAGATCAGGAAAGATTTTCTACAGAAAATAGCATTTGATCAGAGTATTGTAAGTCAAGGAAGCTAGAAAGCAGAGGTAAGGATGCTGGGGAGAAGAACACTGGAATGCATTGATGCAGGGAAATAGAGGGTCTCTATGAAGAAAACCAGGAAGGCCAGTATCTCTGAATTATAGAGTATGTGAAAGTGGGGAAAAATGTTTAACAATACTACAAAAGAAGGAATTAGGTATTTAAAAGGCAGTTTGGAACTTAGTAAGTAATGGGATGACATGATCATATCTGAGTTTTAGGAAGATCAGTTTGGCATCTGAGTGATAGGCGGACTGTTATAGGAAGAAACATGAGGTAGAAAAGATCAAGAGGTTATTGTAGTGGTCTAATCAAGAAGTGATGACAACCTACACTTCTTTGGAGTGTGAAATTTGAAATGAAAGGAAAAAAAGTGACAACAGATTAGGTATGTGGAGTTCATATGAAAGAGTTGAGGATCACATCCAATTTCTGAGGTGGTATGGAAGCATGACGATATTCTTAACAGGAACTAGGAAACTGGGAAGACAGGTAACTTGGGAAGTAGGAAAATCTAATAAGCTTTGTTTTGAATGTGTTAAGTTTGATATGTCTATGGGACATCCAGTTCAAGATGCCAAATAGACAGTGCTACAAGACTCGAGGTCTGGACAGATGTTAAGACTAGAATAAATTGGGGGGGAGGAGCCAAGATGGCGGAGTAGAAAGACGTATGCTAGCTCTGAATCCACAGCCCATAAATTTCCTGCAAGAAGAACTCCCCACAAATTCTGGATCACTGCAAGGAGTACAGAAACACAGTGGAAAAGATTTCCGTCCCAGAGAGCCCTGGAGAGTGGTGCCCAGGGTCCATCACACCCCGGAAAGCGGAGCCCACCCCTGCCCTGCCCTGGCTGGGCGGCCCCAGAGGAGCAAATCCGAGCAGGCTTCAGGGACGGAACCTCCAGTGGCCGGGGAGGTACCTCCACCCACAGACGCTACAGGTCAGTGAGAGAGATGTCTAGGCTGGCTGAGAGGGGAGCGGGGTGTTTCCGTGACTCAGGTCCCCTCGGGAGGCAGCAGCAGAGGGAGCAGCAGAGGCAGCAGTGGTGGCCGGTGACTCCCCAGAGAAGCAGGCAGAAGATCAGGTCTCTGCATAAACCCCCTGAGGGAACTGAGCCTGGGAGGCGGCCCTGCCCCCATCCTGAGCACCAAAACTTAAGCTCACATTGAATAGCAGCTGCTCCCACCATGGATAGCCCTGACACTGGGAAGCAGCATTTGAATCTCAGGGCCCAAGCACTACTGGGCAGATCTAGGCAGGGGTGGAGAGGAATCTCAGAAGTCAGGTAACTGGCATGGAAAATGCCCAGAAAAAGGAAGCAGAATAAGACCATAGAGAGCTACTTTATAGGGGAAGAGATGTTCCTTCCCCCCTTCATTTCTGATGACGAAGTACAATGCTTGCCAGCAGAGAAAGATGTGGAGGTCGGGGCCTCTCTATCCCAGACATCCAAGGTGGATGTGTGGTGGGCTCAGGCCTTGGAAGAGCTCAAAAAGGATTTTGAAAAGCAAGTTAGACAGGTGGAGGAAAAACTGGGAAGAGAAATGAGAGAGATGCAAGAAAAGCATGAAAAACGGGTCAATTCCTTGGTAAAGGAGACCCAAAAAAATGCTGAAGAAAATAACACTTTGAAAAATAGGCTCACTCAATTGGCAAAAGAGGTTCAAAAAGCCAATGAGGAGAAGAATGCTTTCAAAAGCAAAATTAGCCAAATGGAAAAAGAGGTTCAAAAACTCACTGAAGAAAGTAGTTCTCTCAAGATTAGAATGGAACAGATGGAGTCTAATAACTTTCTGAGAAACCAAGAAATCATAAAACAAAACCAAAAGAATGAAAAAATGGAAGAGAATGTGAAATATCTCATGGGAAAAACAACTGACCTGGAAAATAGATCCAGGAGAGACAATTTAAAAATTATGGGACTACCTGAAAGCCATGATCAAAAAAAGAGCCTAGGCATCATCTTTCATGAAATTATCAAGGAAAACTGCCCTGAGATTCTACAACCAGAGGGCAAAATTAGTATTGAAAGAATCCATCGATCACCACCTGAAAGAGATCCAAAAAGAGAAACTCCTAGGAACATTGTGGCCAAATTCCAGAATTCCCAGGTCAAAGAGAAAATATTGCAAGCAACTAGAAAGAAACAATTCCAGTACTGTGGAAGTACAATCAGGATAACTCAAGATCTAGCAGCTTCTACATTAAGGGATCGAAGGGCGTGGAATAGGATATTCCAGAAGGCAAAGGAACTAGGACTCAAACCAAAAATCACCTACCCAGCTAAACTGAGTATAATACTGCAGGGGAAAATATGGTCTTTCAATGAAACAGAGGACTTTCAATCATTCTTGATGAAAAGACCAAAGCTGAAAAGAAAATTTGACTTTCAAACACAAGAATGAGAAGAAGCATGAAAAAGGAAACAGCAAAGAGAAGTCATAAGGGACTTTCCAAAGGTGAACTGTTTACATTCCTACATGGAAAGACAATATTTGTAACTCTTAAAACGTTTCAGTCTCTGGGTAGTTGGTGGGACCACACACATGTACACACATGCATGCACACACACATACACACACGTACACACATGCACGCACACACACATACACACATGCATGCACACAGAGAAAGAGAGCACAGAGTGAATTGAATAGGATGGGACCATATCTTAAAAGAAATTAAGGTAAATGGTGGGAGAAATGTATTGGGAGGAGAGAGGGTGAAATGGAATGGGGTAAATTATGTCTCATTCAAGAGGCAAGCAGGAGACTTTTTAGTGGAGGGAAAAAGAGGAGAGCTGAGAAAAAAACAAGAAGTTTACCCTCATCACATTCGACTAAAGGAAGGAGTAAAATGCACACTCATTTTGGTATGAAAATCTATCTTACAGTACAGAAAAATGGGGAAGAAGGAGATAAGCAGGGAGGGAGGGATGATGGAAGGGAGGGCAATGGAAGAAGGGAGCAATTTGAAGTCAACACTCAGGGAGGGACAGGATCGAAAGACAGAATAGAAACAATGGGGGGCAGAATAGGATGGAGGGAAATACAGTTAGTCTTACACAACACGACTGTTATCGAAGTCATTTGCAAAACTACACAGATATGTCCTATATTGAATTGCCTGCCTTCCCAAAGGGAATGGGTGGGGAGGGAGGGATGGGGAGAATTTGGAACACAAATTTTAGGAACAACTGTTTGGTATTTTCTTGCTGCTAGGAAATAAGAAATACAGTTAATGGAGAATAGAAAGTCATCTGGCCCTACAGGGCAAAAGAGAAGATGGGGACAAGAGAAGGGAGGGATGATAGAAGAGAGGGCAGATTGGTGATAGGAAAAATTAGAATGCTTGGTGTAGTGGGGTGGGGGGAGGGGATAAATGGGGAGAAAATTTGGAACCCAAAATTTTGTGAAAATGAATGTAAAAAGTTAAATAAATAAATTTTTAAAAAAAGGAAAAAAAAAGAGTAGATTAAATTGGAGAATTATCTGCACATAGAAGATTATTGCAACTGTCAGAACTGAGATCAACAAATGAAAAAATGTTGAATATTGTTTTTTGTAATATTTTGATAACAGTAACTCAATGTAATTATTTTTCTTCATAATCGTATTCATCTTATTTTATGCATTTACAAACATCATTCTAACCTTTGTTAGAGTTCATATATTCCACCGAAATTCAAGCCTGATATATAAATACACAAAAGGTATTAAATTCCTTTGGGATAAAGGGAGAAGAGCAGCAGGAAAAAGACATTCCCTTGAAGTTAGTGGATGGGGTTCATAGAAAGATCTGGCAAAATAGTTGTCGCATAGGTAGGTAGAGAACCAGAGTAAGGCAGCATAACAAAAACAGAGAGGATTATCCGATAGAATAAGGTGATTGATAGGGTCAAAGACTGCAGAGAGCTTAAAAAGACTGAGGTCTGAGAAAAGGCTTTTCATTCTGACAGTTGAAATACTATTGGTAACTTTGGAGAGAACAGTTTCCACTGAATTGATGAAGTCAGAAGCCAGATTTCAGAGGGTTTAGTAGAGAATGAGAAGAGAAGAAGTGAAGGCACTAAGTGGATAGTCTTCGCGAGGAGTTTAGTCATAAATGGAAAGAGAGACAATACATTGTAGAAATTCGGTGGTGGTGTTGTTGGGAGGAGGTTTTTTTTTCTTAAGAATGGGGGATAAATATGGACTTATCTGCACATAGCAGGAAAGCTTTCTGTAGACAGGGATGAATTAAATATCAGTGAAAGAGTGGGCAAGATAGAAAGGGCAATCTGCTGGGGAAGATACATGGAATGGGACCTTAACCAGAGAGCAAGGATAGAGGAAAAAGAGTAGAAGTACCAGTATATAACTCTGAGTAACACCCATAATTAGGTGATATGATAAGATGTTGAATCAGAAAAGATTAAGTAGTATCAATCAACCACAAGAATAGTGTCAAGAAAATACTGGAAAAAGGGACAATACAGGAGGAAAGGGTAGGAAATTGAGGGATTAGATCAGGAAAAAAATCATAAAATTTACAAATTAGTATTTTTAATAGAGTGATGAGGTTTGAAGGGATAGTTGAAGGAGATGATGTAAGCAGAGTTGATGTGAGAAGAATGAGCTCTCAATAAATGGACTTTTTTTTGCTCTAGTATGAAGCAAGGTCCTCCTCTAAGGAGGTGAGGCAGGGGGAAAGTGTGCCATGGGAAGAGGATGAACTAGCCACATGCTGAGTAAGGTAGTGATTAAGTTATAGAGGTGGAAAAGTATTGTCTTGCTGAAGTATAGGCCCAAGTAAGTTTATATAAAAAACATTTGTGCTAAACTCACAACACAATTTTCTAATTTTCCCCAGTTTCATTCAGCTGTATATAAATATCAACCAAGGCAAGTAATGATCCAAGTGTGGGCTTTGTTATGCTTTGGTATGAATTTATGAGACTAGAGAGGAGGTGATATCGCAAAGTTGAAATGATTCAACAAAGGGACTGAGACAGAGACAGAAGGAGAGCAAACCAATTCATAGATGATAATCTGAAAAGGAACTGATTATGGAAGGGTTAAGAGTCATAGTGACAATGAAGAACAGAGTGAAGTCATAAGACATAGGGAAAGGAGGAATGATGAAAAAAAATCTGAACCGATAAAATGACTTCCAGGCTTCTGAACACTGGAGTGAAAATACTTGTGGGTGATGACAAAATCAAAGGTTTTACCATTTCTTTCTGTGACTGGGATAGAATGGAGGAGTAAGTAAGTGAATACTGATTGAATTGGGGAATTTGAAAGTTAGAGCTTTTGAGAAATTATCAGTATTTATGAAGATCCCTAACATGAAGGCAGAAGTTGGGGCATGGTGGTATTATGATTCCATGATAATGAAAGGATGGTATGATCTTGGAAAGAAATGGAAAATTTATAATCCATTATCCTGATTGAAATGCCCAATTAGAAATTGATGATATAGATTGAAGCTCAGAGCTAATAATAACTCATTATCTATGACTAGATAATTATGAAACTTCTCTGTATAGAAGTGATCCTTTGAAATTTAATGACCTTAACCAGAGAGCAAGGATAGAGGAAAAAGAGTAGAAGTACCAGTATATAACTCTGAGTAACACCCATAATTAGGTGATATGATAAGATGTTGAATCAGAAAAGATTAAGTAGTATCAATCAACCACAAGAAGAGTGTCAAGAAAATACTGGAAAAAGGGACAATACAGGAGGAAAGGGTAGGAAATTGAGGGATTAGATCAGGAAAAAAATCATAAAATTTACAAATTAGTATTTTTAATAGAGTGATGAGGTTTGAAGCCATATTGCAAGAATATGGGGAGGGGATGGAGAAAAGAAGTGGAAGGAGTAAATGTAGATAACTTTTTTTTTTCTAGGAGGCAGACTGAAAAGGGGAGACATAGTAGAAGATATGATAAACAGTTAAATGTTGGAAAAGTAAAGATCCACTTCTTTGTTGGTGGCTGGGAGAAAGTTTAGCAGATAATATTAAAGGGTTTTGAGGGCAGTTTTCCTTGATAATTTCATGAAAGATGATGTCTAGGCTCTTTTTTTGATCATGGCTTTCAGGTAGTCCCATAATTTTTAAGTTGTCTCTTCTGGATCTATTTTCCAGGTCAGTTGTTTTTCCAGTGAGATATTTCACATTCTCTTTCATTTTTTCATTCTTTTGGTTTTGTTTGGTGATTTCTTGATTTCTCATAAAGTCATCAGCCTCCATCTGTTCCATTCTAATTTTGAAAGAACTATTTTCTTCAGTGAGCTTTTGAACCTCCTTTTCCATGTGGCTAATTCTGCTTTTGAAAGCATTCTTCTCCTCATTGGCTTTTTGAACCTCTTTTGCCAATTGAGTGAGCCTATTTTTCAAGGTGTTATTTTCTTCAGCATTTTTTTGGGTCTCCTTTAGCAAAGTATTGACCCATTTTTCATGCTTTTCTTGCATCTCTCTCATTTCTCTTCCCAGTTTTTCCTCCACCTGTCTAACTTGATTTTCAAGATCCTTTTTGAGCTCTTCTATGGCCTGAGCCCATTGGATATCTATTTCAGACGTTTGGGATACAGAGGCCTTGGCTTCTATTTCTTTCCCTGATGGTAAGCATTGTTCTTCCTCATGAGAAAGGAAAGGAGGAAACATCTGTTCATCAAGAAAGTAAACTTCTATGGTCTTATTTTTTTTTTCCCCTTTTCTGGGCATTTTCCCAGACAGTTCCTTGACTTCTGAGATTCTCTCCACCCCTGTGCCTCACCTCTAGATCCATCCAGTTTGGGGTCTGAGATTCAAATGCTGCTCCCCAATCTCAGGGCTTTCAGCGGGGGTGGGGCTGCTATTCAGTGTGGGATTAAATTCAGGTGCTTAGGCAGGGACAGGGCTGCTATTCAGTGTGTGATTAAGTTCAGCTGCTCAGGTGGAGGTAGAGCCACCTCACAGGGCTCAATTCCCTCAGGGTGTTTATGCAGAGACTTTCAACAATGGATCTGAGCTCCTGTCTGCTTTAGGAGCCCCTGTCCTCTGCTGTCTCTGCTGCTGCCTCCTGAGGGGACCTGAGTTATGGAGACACCGTGCTCCCCTCTTGACCAGCCAAACAGGCTCTCTCACTGACATCTGGTGTCTGTGGGTGGAGGGATCTGCACAGCAGCTGGAGATTCTGTCCCTGAAGCCTGCTTGGATCTGCTCCTCTTGGTGCCATGCGGCGCAGCATGGGCTGGGCTCTGCTCTAGGTCCGGTGGGCGACGGACCTTTGGTGTCAGTTTTTCAGGGCTCTCTGGAACAGAAATCTCCTCCACTCTGTTGCTGTGTGGCTTCTGCTGCTCCAGAATTTGTTGGGAGTTCTTCTTTACAGGTATTTTATGGGCTGTGGGTTCAGAGCTAGCAAATGTGAATCTTTCTACTCTGCCATCTTGGCTCCTCCCCCTATTAAAGGGTTTTGAGAAGAAAGGAAAGGAGAAGAGGGAACTCACATCTAATGGCCAGTCATATGCTAGGTCAAAGAAGTATATGACATAAATATCATCTGTGTTTAAATGGAAAAATTACAAGTTCTCATGTCAAAGGACATAGATTCCAATCTTCCTCCAATGTTATCATCCTGATATTTAGTTTCAGTGTGGAACAATGGAAAGAGAGTTGTCTTTGGAATCAGGAAAATTGGGATTCAATTTTTCCTCTGACATATACTGATTGTGTGATCCTGGACATATTACTGAAATACTCAGTGCCCCAGGTAACTTTCTGAGGCTATAAGTTATAGAGAGGGTGCTGATATGTGTTGGTAGGGGGAGTTCCTCACAGGGAATTTCTTATATTATCGAAATCAAGTGAAATCCAAAACAAAAGCATTTGTTCCTGAAGGTAAGATATTTACGTGAATCATGTTATATGTTTTTATCTTCAAGGTGCAACGATTTGACAAAAACATAAACAAAAAAAAAAACCCCATACATGGTAGATTAGAGTGAATATCGTTAACTCCTCCCCATGCACACCAATTCCCCAAAGAATTCATCAAATTTTTCTTGAAGGTACAGTATCCTATCCCCTACTCTTTCAAATACCAGTATGAAAACCTTTGAAATCGTTTCAGTTGTAAGCATTTAAAGCCAATTCCATTTCATTGTATCTTGCTTCTGTGAGATAAATTTGAAGTTTATACTTAATAGAATGAAATTATCAGTGCCAAAGGGTTAGTTATTGTGTAACTTTTTTTGTTAATAATTACATCTATAACTGTATGTATTGGGCTTCAAGCTAATAGCTGAAACACATCAATCACTTCAAATATTTTAAGGCAAAGGCAGTAGTGAAAGATAGGAAAATCTCAAATTACTCTAAGTAGAAAAAGTAACTTAGAATTGTTGTTTTTCTCTGAAATTGTCTATGTTTTGGTAAGCTGCTTACAACTTCAGGAAGTGTACTTAATGGAAATACCTCTGAAGTAAAATAATAAGTTTCTTTTTTATAATATAAATGTCATGTCTATGAACTGAAAGTTGGCTAACATCCAAAGCAGGGTGGAACAGTTAGGTAATTTGTTCATTAGTGTCCATTCTTACAGTCAAGAATAATCATTTACTTAATGACATCACATGATGCCCAATCATTGTTAGAGTCATTAGTGCCTGAGAGCAAATGATGCCCTTTGAATTCCAACAAGTATGTTTTGCATTTTACATTTTCTAGCTGGGTCCTGGGCTACTCTAGCACTTTAGGTACCAATGCCCAAAGAAATTCAAGTTAGAGGGAAGACTTGTCCTTAGCAAATAGTTTTGTTTTGTAGAACTCCTGAATTCCAAATTCAGATTCTTGATTTAATTCATTCATACTATAGAGCATATTAGTCAATGGTTAGACTTCAGCTATAATAAGCATACAAAAAAATGTTCAATGATTTCCCGATATTTTAAGGTTCTTCTTTAGTGCTCAGTGAGTTCATGAATCTTTTCTATTTATACATGGAATTAAAATTAGAATAGTAGAATGCATTATTGGCTGCTTATGTGGAATACTCTTTTTTTCTCTGAGCATGTGGCACAAAATGTTTGAACAAATAGATTTTTATCCAATACATATTATTTTATAAGAATTTTGCAAACATAAAGAGAAAAGAGTTCAGACCATGAAGTTGCTGGTTGTTCATTTCTTTCAGTTATGTCTGGCTCCTTGTGAATTCATTTGAGATTTTCTTGCAATGATTTGTCATTTCTTTCTCCAGCTCATTTTACAGATAAGGAAACTGAAGCAAACAGGCTTAAGTGACTTGGCCAGGGTGACAAAGTAGGTATTTCTTAGATTTGATTTGAACTTGAGTCCTCCTAACTCCAGGCCTGACACTCTAGCCAGTGCACCACCAAGCTGCTTCAATTTATGTTGTAAGTAGTCTCAAAATTCCTCAAAGATCCCGACTTTTTTTCGTTATATTCAGTATAAGAAATGGGAATTTAGATAAGAAATTCTGATGTAAATCAATAAACAAAATAAAAAAAGCAACAACATACCCTGATTTAACTATGTAACTATGAATGTGTTCTTAATTTAAAAAGCAATACAAATGATGCAGACATTTAAAATTTGGAATATATAACAGTGACGAGAACATGAAAGAAAAAAGATTCACTGGAGTTTGAAAATGTTCAATTATAAGTCAGTGTTATTCATAAATACAAAAAGAAAACTACCTATCTTGTATTTGGTGGTAAGTGAAGTGAGCATCACAAGAATTAGATGTTTATACAAATAACCTGAGGAAGTTGGTTGCCCCCTTTCTAGTTTGTCAGGAAGAGCTTCATGGAAGAGGTAGTGTACCAGAAGGCAGCTGAATGAATCTAGCCAAGGGGTTTGAAAAGTTGGAGCAGGGTACTGCAGCTTGAGAATATGAAATGTCACAAGTACAGAGCTGGACCTGAGGTCTGGGATCCTTGATTTAAATCCAAACTCTTTTGCTTATTCCATGTTTGATGTTGCATGACTGGAAGAGGAAATGGGAAAACCAGTCCAGTATCTTTGCTAAGGAAATACAAAATGGGTTCACAAAATGAGATATGACTGAAAACAAGGGAAAAACAAGAAAAACAACATCACCCTGCCACTCAGTAAACTTCAGTGATTCCCTTTCACTTCCAAGATCAAATACAAAGCTTTTTCTTGTGTTTAAAGCCCTACATAACCTGCCCCCACCCCTGTAGTCTTCTTATACTTTTGCTCTTACTCACCACCCCTATTTAATCTGCAATCTAATGCTACTGGTCTCTTTCCTTTTTCTTGAACAAGGCTCTCTATCTCTTAGCTCTAGGCATGTTGACTAGCTATATCTCATGCCTGAAATGCTCTCCCCCATTCTCACCTCCTGGTTTCTCTGTCTTCCTTCAATTTCCAACTAAAACCCCACCTTCTACAAAAACTCATGCCTGATTCCCAGGATTGGAAAATATTTCTTGTAGAAGATAATTCAAGTGCCTTCCTTATGTTGATTATTGCCAATTTATTCTGTTTATGGTTTATGTGTTTGTAGAGTGTGGTAGCAAACTATAGCTACATAAATTATGTTAATAGTTTGCATGTTTACAGTTTGCTATATGTGGTTTGCATTTTGTCTCACCCATGAGACTTTGAGATTCTTGAGAGTAGAGACTAATTTTTTTTAAAACTTTTTTGCATTGCCAAAGAATTGCTTGGAATACAGTAGGTGTTTGATAAAAATTTATTGACTGGATGAAAGTGGCTGGACACCCCAGGACTTGTTTGGAGCCTATTATAGTAGTCTAGCTAAGAAGGGATAAGAAATTGAATAGGTTAATCAGAAAGAGATGATTTCCACAATCTAGTCTGGAGAAGAATGAATGATACTTTGCTCAAAAGATGGTGAGAAAATGCTTAATTTAGTGAATTTAAGGAAAGATAACTTTATAAATAAATTATTTATGTGGAGTAAAGTTCAGTAAAGACATGCAAACTAATATACAGTTTTGAAAATTCTAAGAGAAATCAATTTCCTAAGATTCCAGGAAGAAAAAACTTAGAGACAGCATGAGTAAGAGAGTAAACAGGGCTTTACTTCTTGTACCAGGAACCTCATTTATTATGCCTGAGATAGGACAAAAACTGTACAAAACTTGAATGGAGAGAAAACTCCATAGCCCAAACTTCTGATTTTCAAATATAAGTGATTTCTATATATAGGTTGTGTCATTTCAACCATACATATACTGCCATAAATATATAAATCTCTTACTTTCCCTGTCCCATCATTTGCTTTGTCACAAGACTGTGGAGCATTTTTTTTCTAGATGGGGTCTCCAAGGGATGCAGATCAATCTATTAAGGCTTTGCTCAAAGATAGGTAGGGCAGAATTCTCAACTTACTCTTAGATCTTTATGCAGCCCATAATAATTTTGAATCATTCTGCATAATATGGACGAAGCCCTGGGACTTTTCCCAGTCATTGGCACTAGTTAGTGAGCAAAAGACTTTTTCAAAGAAGTTTTCTTCACCAAGATGGTGGAGAGAGGTCAGGAAGTTGCCTGAGCTCTCCCCAGTTTCCCTTGGCAACAACATTAATCAAACCTTTAAAAAGATTCTGCAGTGACAGAACCTAAAAAAGGTGGAATGAAGCAAAGTTCCAGTGTAAGATAATACAGAAAGACCTCAGGAAAGCTGTTTTGCATTTGGGCACAAGGGAAGCACAGTCCAATGCATATGGTGTCCAGGCAAGCCATTGGAATACCCTTAGCCATAGCACAGATCAGCAACCATGGTCCTTTGTTTCTAGCTCAGAAGGCCAGTGTTACAACAGACCACTCATGACACCTCCAGCCTTAGCACAGAAGGCAAATTCCCAATCCTGGAACCCAAGCAACAACAGGCACAATGAGACTGCGCCACTTCATTGCAGTAAGCAAGTTGCAAGCACCTGAGACTCCAGGACGTAAAGCCAGTAACCAGCTTCCCTGGTCCCCAGCACAAGAAGCTTGAGATAGTACCTCCCGTGCCCCATGAGCAGAGTTCAACTTTAAAAGTCATGAAGTAGGCAAAAAACAACAAACAACAAAAAAGAGTGTTGATCATAGAAAGTTACTATGATGACAGGAAGAATAAGACATAAACTCAAACAAGGACAACATGTGAAGCCTCAAAAGGGAATATGAATTGGTCTCAAACCCCAAAAATCTTCTGGGAAGAGATCAAAAAGGATTCTGAAAGTTAGTAAGAGAGGTAGAAGAAAAAACAAGAAAAGGAATGAGAAGAATGCAAGAGAGTCAAAAGCTAGGAAGAGGACGAACAAAAAAAAAATTACTAAAAAAGACAATCATGTGAAGAAGTGCAAAAAAACCTATTAGAGTGGAGGGAAAGAAAAATCTCCAGGACCAGATGGATTTACAAGTGAATTCTATCAAACATTTAAAACAATTCATTCCAATACTACATAAACTATTTGGAAAAAATAGATGGAATCCTACCAAATTCCTTTTATAATACAAGTATGGTGCTGACACCTAAACCAGGAAGAGACAAAACAGAGAAAGAAAATTATAGATCAATTTGCCTAATGAATACTGATGTAGTTTTTTTAAATAAAATATTAGCAAAGAGAGTACAGCAATTTATCACCAGGATTATACACTATGACAAGGTGGGATTTATAACAGGAATGCAGGGCTGGTTCAATGTTAGGAAAACTATCAACATAATTGACTACGTCAATAAGAAAACTAACAAATCATATGATCATCTCAATAGATACAGAAAAAGCTTTTGATGAAATACAATACCCATTCCTATTAAGAACATTAGAGAACATAGGAATAAATGAAGTTTTCCTTAAAATGATGAGAAATATCAATCTAAAACCATCTACAATCATTCTATGTAATAGGGATAAGCTAGAAACTTTCCCAGGAAGACGAAGGATGAAACAAGGATGCCCAATATCACCATTATTATTCAGTATTGTACTAGAAATCTTAGCTCTAGTAATGAAAGAAAAGAAGTAAATTGAAGGGATTATAAAAGCAATGAGGAAATAAAACTATTCCTCTTTGCACATGATATGAAGGAATACTTAGAGAATCCTAAAGAATCAAGCAAAAAATACTGGAAATAATTAAGAACTTAAAGTTGCAGTAAATAAAATAAACCCACATGAACCATCAACATTTCTGTATAATACTAACATAGCCCAGTAGCAAGAGATAGAAAGAGAAATTCCATTTAAAGTTACTGTACATAGTATAACATATTTGGGAGTCTTCCTGCCAAGATAAACCAAAGAACTATGTGAATACAATTACAAAATACTTTTCACACAAATAAATTCAGATCTAAAAATTTGGGGAAAAAACTATAAGTTGCTCATGGGTATGCTTAGCTAATAAAATAAAAATGATAATTCTATCTAAATTAATTTACTTATTCAGTGTCATATCAATCAAACTACCAAAACATTTTATAGAGCTAGAAAAAAATAATAACCAAACTGATCTGGAAGAACAGAAGGTCCAGAGTATTAAGTGAATTTATGAAAAGAAATGCAAGGGAAGGTGACCTACATATGTCAGATCTAAAAGTATTTTATAAAGCAACAATTATCAAAACTATTTAATATTTACTGACTAAGAAATAGAGTGGTAAATCAGCAAAATAGTTTAGGTACCCATGACAGAGTAGTCAATTATTATAGTGATGTACTGCTTGATAAACCCAAAGACATCAGCTTCTGGAATAAGAACTCACAATTTGACAAAATCTGCTGGGAAAACTGGAAAATAACATGGCAGAAAGTAGGCATAGACCAACATCTCATACCCTATACCAAGATAATGTCAAAATGTATATGTAAATTAGACATACAAGGTAAAACCATAAGTAATTAGGAAAGCAAGGAATAGTTCACCTGTCAGATCTATGGAGAACAGAATTTATGACCTAACAAGAGATAGAGAACATTATGCAGTGCAAAATGGACAATTTTGATTACTTTAAATTTAAAAGTTGATACACAAAGCCAATGCAGTCAAGACTGGAATGAAAGCAGAAAACTGGAGAGGATGGGGTAATGGAGCCAGTGTCTCTGACAAAGGTTTCCTTTCTAAAATACATAGAAAATTGAATGAAATGTGTAAGAATACAAGTCACTCTCCAATCGATAAATGGTCGAAGAATATTAACAGGCAGTTTTCAGATAAAGCTATCTATAGTCATATAAAAAGAAATGCCCCAAATCACTATCAATTAGAGAAATGTTAATTAAAATAACTGAGGTACTGCCTCACAGTTATCAAATCAACTAACATGACAGAAAAGGAAAATGATAAATGTTGGAGATATGGAAAAATTGGAACACTAATGCATTGTTGATGGTATTGTGAATTCTTCTAATCATTCTGGAGAGCAGTTTGGAACTATGTCCAAATGGCCATAAAACTGTGTATACCCTTTGATGCAGCAGTGTTTCAGCAATACCACTTCCATGTCTGTATCCTAAAGAGATCATAAAAAATAGGAAAGTTCTCACATGCACGAAAGTATTTATACTAGCTCTTTTTGTAGTGGGAAAGACTTGGAAACTGAGGGGACATGCATCAATTGGGCAATGGCTGAACAAGTTGTGGTATATGAATGTAATGAAATACTATTGGTGTTGAGAAATGATTTGCAACCGGACTTCAGAAAAACCTGGAAAGACCCATATGGATTGATGTGGACTGAAGTAAACCAATCTACTAGAACATTTTACACAGTAACAGCAACATTATGTGAAGATCAAGTTTGAAACACTTTGCTCTTTTTTTTAGCAATAGAAGGATCTAAGACAATTCCAAAAAAAAATTCACAATAAGAAATGCTGTTCACATCCAGAGAAAGAATTTTGGCATCTGAATGCAGATTAAAGGATATTATTTTTTTTCTTTTTCATTTTTCCCTTTGGTTCTGATTTTTCTTTTACAATATGACTAATGTAGAAATGTGTATAGTATGATTAAATATGTATAGCCTATAAAATATTGCTTGCCATCTTGGAGAGGGAAAAAATATTTGGAATTCAAAATCTTATAAAAGTAAATATTTAAAACTATATTTACATGTAATTAGAAAAATTAAAAAAAAAACTATTAAGTGGGGAAAAAAATGTTTGCTTCAAACAAAAATGCCTCTTGATTCCTTACTGGGGAAATTAGAAATACTTATTGATGAAGCAGGACATACTCTTCTTGCATCTTTGTCATTTCTCTTCCCAGTCTTTCCTCCACCTGTCTAACTTGCTTTTCAAAATCCTTTTTAAGCTCTTCCAAGGCCTGAGTCCACCCAACACCCCCCTGGGGTGTGTTGGGGTACTGAGGCCCCGCCCTCCACATCTTTCCCTGATGGGAAAAATACGTTCTCGTCCTCGCCATCGGATCCGAAGGTCGGGATCATTTGCATTTGTTGGAAAAAACTCTCTAAAGTCTTATTTTTCTTCCCCTTTCTAGGCATTTTCCCAGCCAGTTACTTGACTTCTGAGATTCCTTTCCACCCCCGCCTGGATCCGCCCAGCTAGTGCTTGGCCTCTGAGATTCAAATGCGCTTTCCTGCGGCAAGCTTTAGTTCTGGCACAGGGGTGGGGGCAGGGTCGCCTCCTAAGCCTGGTCCCTCAGGGGCTTTCTGCAGAGACTTTCAGGAACGGAGCGGGTGGGGGCGGGGTGGGGGGCCCCGCCTCCTATGTTCAGCTCCCTTGGGGGTTTTATTCAGAGGCGTTCAGCAGTAGAGCAGGGTGGGGGCAGGGCCGTCTCCCCGGCTCAGCTCCCTCAGGTTGGAAAGACCTTCAGTATTGAAGATCCTACCTGCTGCTGGGGGATTCCTGAGTCCTGGGCCACTGCCGCCTCAGCCGCCCGCCCACGCCTCTGCCTCCGCCCGCTTCCTGCCCCCGTCTCTGCCGCCACCGCTTCCTCCCGAGGGGGCCCGAGTCACGAGTCACGGAGACGCTCCGCTCCCCTCCCCTAGTGCAGCCTTCTTTCTTACTGACCTGTAGCTTCTGTGGGCGGAGGGACTTTCCCGGCTGCCAGAGCTTCCCCCCGGAGCTTTCCTCTCTGAAGCCTGCTCGGGTCAGCTTCTCTGGGGCCGCGGCCAGGGGTGGGGTCCGCTTTCCGGGGTGCGATGGACCCCGGGGACGGCTCTCCAGGGTTCAGTGGAACGGAAATCTCTTCCCCTATGTTTATGCACCCCCTGCAGAGATTCAGAATTTATGTGGATCTCCTTTTACCTCAATTCCATGGGTTGTGGGCTCGGAGCTCGTAAATGTGCGTCCTTCTGCTCCGCCATCTTGGCTCCGCCCTTGATGAAGCAGGACAAAGGAAACATTATAAGATATTCAAATGTTCAAAAAAGCCCCCAGAATTCATGTTCAGTATTTTTGAAAACATTTATATTTATATATATTATTTTCTTAAGCAAACATTTTGGAAAAAAAAATGGCATAATATAATGGGGTTCAAATGATTTAGTGCGGAAGTTATGGAAAAGGAAGACTTTTAAGAAGGGAAATAATTGTAAAAAATGTTTTAAGTAGTAAGCAGATGAAACAGATATCATTAAATTTAGTCTGAAGAAGAGAAATTGTATTTACATGTCAACTAACAGGAGGGAATTTTATCTTGGTTAAGGTTGCTAAGGGAGAACCACGTGTGAGATTAGAGTCCAAAAGTTGTTTGTTTTCCTAAGTCTCATTATATCTTCTATGAGAATGTATTAATTTTCATTATGAAACTATTTCCAATTTGGATTGTAATCTTTGCAAAAGAATGAGATGTTATATCAGAATGTTGTATATTCTTGTACATCAACAACAGCAGCCATTTCCAACATAGTTCTCCAATGTTCTGGTTTCAATGGTTAACCAGCCACTTTATTTCACTGAGAGGTTCTGTGGGAAACTAAATTCTACATCCCAGCAAGGCCAAATTCAGAAACATGAATATCTCTCTTTGAATATATTTAACTATAGAAATTAGATACACTTGCCATAGAGTTAATCATTCAAAATGTGTAAATTCTACATATGGAAGAAATTTGAAGTTGAAATCAGGTACAGGGAAGAAAGAAGGCCGATGGTTATTGTAAGCTTGATTGTATCCTTGGTATCTGCAAGGCTATTTGTAGCTTAAGAAGAAAACATTAGGAAGCATTCAGGGCAGCTAACTTTTATTTCATAATCTGCAAATTGTTAGAACAATGTGCTCAGACTCTGAGGAGTCAGATGATAGAGAAAAAATGGAGAGGCTGACCATATGAAAGAGTTCTCCATCTACTAGTGGCCCACATTCCATTGTCTCTTCTTCCAAAAATTGTCTTTCCCTCAGCATTATCTCAGATTGAGAACTCAAAGAGGAAATAAAATATTGCAAATACATTGATTTCTAAGTTGCTAGAACTTCTGATGAACCATCATTGGCAAGAATGTCAAATCCTTATATTTGAAAAAACCCTTTCTTAGGCATCTAATTGATTCCTTTGATTATTTATTATTTGGGAATATATACATGTATAATTTGATGCTTATTGCTTTGCATACATATAATGTAGTGTGTATGTCTGTGTGTGTGTGTATGTGAAACTATTTCCTGCAATTGAAAGAGTACTGGGTCTCAAGTCAGAAAGAACTTAATACAAATTTACCCTTAGGTGCCAGCTACATGACCATTGGCAAATCACTTTACCTCTGTGCCTCAGTTTCCTTGACTGTAAAATGATGAATATGCATATATTTACTCCATGCATATATATATACATATACACACATAAATATGCATTTATTAACATTATATATACTATATACACCTGAATGTACATGTTGTATATGTACTATATAGTATCTATATATTACATCTCTGTTTATAAATGTGTCTGTATACATACTCTACACTTGCATGTATGTATGTATGTACAGTCATACACAAAGTCTCTATGTATCTAAGTATACATAGAGACCCTACATATAGATACTACACACACACACACACACACACACACACACACACATATATATTACACAGAGAGAGAAAGATACCCAAAAATCTTAGTGAAGCCTTAAGCTTTAATACATATAGCATTAGTTTCCAATTTAGGATGAGGCATAATATGGTATAGTATATGTAGAGAAGCTGACTTGGAGTCAAAGTTCAAGTCTTGCGTTTGAAATATACTCACTGTGTTACCTTGGGCACATTACTTAAACTATCATTAAACCAGTCAAATCCTTAACAAATTTCAAAACAAATGGTGATTTGCATTTGTAGATGTGATTTTCAAAGTTTCCTATACCAAAGAAGTTATAAGCCTAATCCTATCCTATTCTTATCATGACTTTCTATTTTCACTCTAAATTTTCCTTTTAGGGTGATATTTTAGAATCACAAAACATATGTTTACAGAATCACACAGTCATAATTGTTTGTGTTTGCTTTTAGCTAAAAGGAAACTATCACTAATGTATTCAGATCCTTTCAATCTACTGATAAGGAGAGGCAAAGGTTGATATTTGCAATCTGGATGGACAGGAAGGCTAAAGTTGGTTAATTCAGGTGATGATATCATTGAGAGGGATGGGAGAATAAATTAGAAGTTAGACTTTGATTCCAAAAGAGGAGAGATTGCTGAATTATGAGGAGTGGGGGGGGGAGCGGGTGCGGGGAGGCAAGTTTTAATTGCATTTGTATGTACTAAAAAATAACCCTCATTGCTTTAATTCTAACTTCCATATTTCAATCAAAATTTCTAATTTCATCAGATCCAGACAATAACACTATTATGAAACCTGTTGCCAAAAAATAAAAAATAAAATATGGGCCTAAGAGCCAGGAGGCATTGGTTCTTGGTCCATCTCCAGCATGGCCCAAAAGTAGTACTGTATAGTGGAAAGAAGTTTGTTGTACTTTGAGTCAAAAAAGTTCTGGTTCAAATCCTGACTCAAATATTTGATCCTGTACAAGTTACTTAACTAGTTTCTCTAAATCCTGTAAAACCCAAGGTTTGGATTTAATAGCCTTAGAAGATTCCTTCACCTTAAGTCCACAATCCTCCAAAGTGCCTTTCAAAATTCAAATCTATGAGCTTAAGCAAGTTTCTCCAGACCTCAGTTTCCACATTCATCAAATGAGGTTGGAACAAATGCTTTCTTTAGTTGCTTCTAGCTCTCAAGTCCTGTGCTTCTAAGCTCTACTTGTTTCTAATGAAAGTGCATCTGCCCTCCTACCCCCTTAATTCACCTACAGTTTATTGCTCTCAGAAATCTCTTTTGTTGTTTAAAATTTTCACATTCCAGTTCCTTTAGGGAAAATGTCTAATGATTTGGGCCTCCTTTTATATTTAGCAAGGTAAGGTTTATGAAACAGAAAGAAAGATTCGGACATTATGAAAGAAAATGATGATGTGTGGGAAGGGATACAATTAGATGCAGTAGATGTCAACCCTTTGATTTCTTTTATTAAAAGTTCAATAAAGATATACCTAGAAAAACAAATCAAGCCACAACATTGGTCACTAGGTACTGCTTTCTTTCCCAACTCTAATTACATGTTATTCACATCTCTTTATCCAATAATATCCTCTACTTACATAGCCTGAGTTGCCCTAGTTCTTTATGCTACGGATGTTTTGCATGTATGTTTTATAGCAAAGGTATGGAGTTGTATTGATTGATGAATTAAGCTCCATAATGTCTATTAAAGATTAAAAGAAAGCCCCTTTTACCTCCTAATCAGAATTTGTTGCTTCAATCATGTCAACAAAGAACGCAAGCATTTCCCAATCAGCCCCTCTGCATTCACAGACGTGGTGTTAATTATTCATGTAAGCCCCGATGAGCAAGCACTTCTTTCTGTCACAGAGCCATGCTATTTCATATTGGTGATTTAAATGCTCATTTACGATGTGAGATTACACTTCATTGGGGCTTTTTTGCCACTTCCCTGAGACCAGACCTGAAATGAGAAGGCTGCTGATTCATGGGCTTCCATAATGCATTCTGCATCCTGACAGCCTCCAGCACAAAGTTCAACATAAATATTTGCTTTAAAATGGCTAAGTCTTGAGTTTTTATGTATTGATCTTTCCAAACTTGGATCACTTTTAAGGTCTGGTAATGGAAGGGCAGCTGATTCATCAAAACCTGAGAGCAACATGGTTTTCAACAAAAGCTTTGACTCTCTGGGATCCACTCACCAGGTTTAGGTATAGATTAAATGCTAGATATAGCATTCCTTCAACGTCCTGATAATGCCACATTGAAAGTACATTTTCAAATGTACTATAATCAAAGTTATATTAAAATATTTTGCTATTTGGTTCCTGAAGGCACACATGGAAGGCACTGTTAAAATTATTTTCCTTTGATGGACTATGTTTTTGTGGTATACAGACATGAAGTTTCCCCAATAGATTTCATTTTACTGCCAAGTTCTTTAGATATAAATTATAACCAAGACTATCCAAATGGTGGTAATCACCATTGTAGATTTTAACTTTCTTTGAATCCCTAGAGAACAGTCCAATTCATTGCTGGTACCCAGTTTAAATCTTAGTTCTTTGTTGTCCTCCTGAAATGCAATAGAGAAATTATCCACTTTAAGCAGTTCTCTAATAAGGGTGGGATGATTTGATCTGTAGAGCAGCACTATTCATTCACAACAACGTGTTAGCCAGACATTTTTTTTTTCTTGTTTTAATGTTGGTAGAACATTAGGAAAGGAAAAGAGGAGAAAAACGAAGAAACAAAGAAACAAACCCAAAGTCATTGTGCCTTGCCTTATTCTCTGATTTCTTGAGGAAACATTTATTCCTGAATCTAGAGACTAACTGTTCAGTTACCTTTTCCTTTCCATATTCACCAGTTTTCCATTGATCTGTTCTTCTGTAGTAATGGTTTATTCTTCTACCTCCTGGATGTAAGGTAGAATATAAGCTCCCTGAAGGCACAATGTATGACATTTTTTTTTTCATTATTGTATGCCTACTTAAATTGAATTAAACTAGCTCCTTGGAGCAATTACAGATTGCTGAAGGTCCCTTGAAGGTAGGAAAAACAATGAATGATGTCTATTGTCTGATAAAATATACTAGCTGCATATTAGTGAAGTCCTGCTAAGTGTATCAGAATCTTTACCACATTTGGATCAAATATTTACTCTTCTGAAAAATGTTCTTAAAATGCAATGTTGCTATTTTGATGGCAGAGTTCAACAGCCTCTCCTAATACTCCTATTTGATCTCTCCTGTGGAGAGATTCTTTCCCTCCAACTCCTAACACTAAAGACAAGTCAATAAAGCACATATGAGATTAGACCCCAAGCATTACAAATTTGACATTTTGCACCATTTCATTTCAAAATATAACATGAGCATCATACATATAAACTAGCCTCAATAAGCATTTTTCAAATCAAATTCAAATATTCCCTCTGTCCCTTTGGATCATAACTTCCTTGTGTTTACTAACACATTTTTCCCCAAGTATTATTGCTGTAGAAGAGAATGACTTAGGCACTGAATCATATCTCCATATTTGATGTTATCAGGGCTAGAATGGGGCATCTGGTTACACCATTTATTTTAGTGGTTTTATTTGCTTATAAGAATAAACAAACTATTTTTTGTCAGAACCATTCTTCAGTCAGGGAAAGACTCATTGTAACTGAAAAGAGAAGTAATATATGTCTTTCAGGCTCTCCCAAGGATGTTTTCTCTGAAACAATGACTGAAAATTTTATCTATAGTCCTATTCCACATCCTATATAAGCTTAAGGTGTTTCTGGCCAGAAGTATTGTATGTTTCTTGAGTGACTGTTTCTTTTTGTGCTTGTATCTCAAGCACCTGCAAAGGTACCTTATAAGTAGTTAGTGTTTAACAAATTATTGCTGAAAACATGTAATAAAGATTTTCTGAAATTGTCTATCAAGTTTGTCTTACAAATCAAATTTTATCAGTATGATTTTGAATTTTTATTAAGTTAGAAATTTAACTAGAGTGGGATGAAATGAACTTTGTCCAAAGGTGCTTAATTTAGATGGTGCAAAATCTAAAGGACCTTGATAATATTTACAGTCAAAAACACAGAAATAATTACAAAGCTAGTTAAATTAGTTAAAATAGGAATTAGTTAATGGAAAATTGTCCATTTATGAAATCCTCTCCTAATTTTTCTCTTTGACAATAGCCAAACAAGCAAATTTGTGTCATGACAATGTCTTAGCACTTCCATCTCCCTCCTTCAACCTAGAGAATACTTCATATCGTGTGCCCCATCTATTAAAATTCTTGGTTCTGGTTCTATTTTAAATGGAAGCCTAAGCTGACGACACCTCTATAAATAATATCAGTTTTTCTCCTCCCAATGTTCCTTTTATGTATTCCTAGCTCTACTGACATTGGAAATATCATGCTCTAGGTTAATTTTGCTTAGTATTCCATGAATGGTTTTATATTTTTAAAAGAAAATCTATGAAAAGAAATATTACATGCAATCAGCTTGTATGTCATGTAATGAAGGAAAAGGTTGGCGTTTAATAAGTGTTTCATTTTTTAGTCATGTACAACTCTTTATATTCTTTTCTGCGATTTTCTTGGCAAACATGCTGGAGTTGATGGGGTACAGACTCTGGGAACCCTGTTGAACTGAATCTTCCCACTTGATCTGGCATTTACCAGAGGCCATAAGCCTTTCCTTATTGCTTCCTTCATTGCCTCTGGCTACTTTCCATCCTTGACCTCCGAATTGCCCCCTACCTGCTTCCCACCCTAGTCCTCCATTGTCTGTTACCTCCAGATTGCCTCCAACTGTTTCCCACCCTTGACCACATCAAAATCCCACTCTCTTGGTTTAGTCACCTCAATCCTATTAAGATCCTCCTTGGACTCCTCCTTAAGACCCTCTCTAAACCCCTTCTCCCATCACCCCAGACTACTAGACCATCCCTAGATCCCTCCCACAGCTTTTCTGTATGGAAGATCCTTCTTGTCTCCATGAAGGTGCTCAGATTCAATCTAGCTCACTACCTCCCACACTTTCCATCGTTTGATGATTGTTTTTCTGCTGCTTTCTTTATCCTCTTCGTATTTGGATAGGGCCACTAGAGACATCACAACAGGCAGCTGTTTCATCTTAAAAGGGCTCCATATTCATTTTTTAAATGTTGCACATGAAACCAGCTGGCATGGCAGCATTCTCCACAGTTGGTTGTAACACCAATAGCAACGAAATCCATGTGATCACTTTTCTCGGTGTAGAGCAGAATTTCTGCCCACCCCACCCCCCTTTACCTCATCATTTCACACATCATTTCATATTCCAGATTGATAACAACATGCAATAGTAAAGCACATAGCAAAAGAAAATACCAAAAGTTGTATTGTAAGGACGGATCTCAGCAAGAAAATAGCAATTTTCAGCAGTCAGCTTTAAAGTTATACATTAAACAGTCTTCCCTGACAGAGATCTTTCATTAGTAAGTGTTGTTCCACAGAAGCATTGAATTTCTAAAGATATACTGTGTCTTTTGCCTGTTAATAAAAAAAAGGTGAGGCCCATTTATAGTTTAAAGGCAATTGGTAGAGGCAGCATAGGATACGTTAGTGGATTTAAGTGTCATTGTGGTCTATGTAATGATTACCTAAGGCTGAAATACTGCACTGTACAAGAATAAGTTGTGTTTTTATATTAATACTAATCTTTGCCCCACAAAAGAAGGGTAGTTGAGGAAATTAGTAAAGGAAAGGGGGATAAGAATACTTCAGGTATTTCTACATTTGGAATATAAACCCCTTCTAGTCCTCTCAGTAAATGTAGTTATCACCAAAATTGAAGGTATACTTGGGAGTCCCATCGACTGAAATGTCTAAAGAGACCATCCTGATGTCACAGTGTTGTACAAACAGGAGAACAGGCACATAAGGTCAAATCCAGAGCTGCATCTAGGAATTTTCTTACATGGCACAAAATTAGTGGTGGGGAGATAACCCTGGAGACTCAGATGCTACCATTAGGGAAGCTGCATTTATGCATGGGGTGGCAGGAGAGGAGTGGGAAAAAGCAGACCTTGGAAAAGCTTTCTTGGACCATGACCAGGGCAGGGGAGAAAGCATGTCTTTGAGTAACTTTTTATTATTACTACTTGTTCTTTCTAACTAGGTTTTTAAGTTCACTGCCCCCTAAGTGGCAGAATCCTGGGTCAAAACCCTCATTGCTCTTTTTTGCTTTGGCCAAATCCATGGTTAAGTCTTAGTAGCACCAAATTATGATGTAGGAAAGGGAGATTCCATAACATGTTAACTTCAAAAGGTTAGTGCTATGAACACTAAATATCCCAATTTGTTATCATATACTAGTATGGATTTCTCATTCAGATATGTACTTAAAATTTTTTTTTTTAAATCTATTTGTTTCTTTACTACCTTTAGTGCCTCACAGGGAAATGGGTTCTACTTTAGTACCTGCTGTGTAAATTAATATATATGGTTCTTTGCCCTAGGGGTTATTCTAAGTCTTAGTATTTTAAAGATTTTTTTCATGTTTCCTTATGCCCTTCATTTTTTTTTTCAGATTGAGAAGCTCCAATTATTTTTTTATCTGCCAGATTCTTCTGTATAGCCTGTTTTTAGTCATCATGACTTTGATAATTTGAGTTTCCTATCTTTGGCTCTTACCCAACTCCATTCTGTCTGTTTGTTTTCTAACAATCAAAAGCAAACTCTTAATTACAGGTGCAGATGCTTGATGTTCTTAGGCAAGAGTCAAGTAATGTTTTCTGGTTTGTTTCTAATGCCAGTATCCTGATGGCCCGCGTTGAAATGCCTTTTTAGTTCTTTTGTTTGTTTGTTTCTTTCTTTTTTTAAGTAGCAGCAGCATGCTTCACTCTTGCTCTTACCTGGGATCCCTTTCCCCACTCATGACAAGTAACTAAAAGCCCTTTTCTTGTAGGTATAAGATGAATTTCCTTTCACTAAATGTATTTACACTAACCTTGTTCACACTGATGCATGCACTTTTGTAGCTTTTCTACCAATTCACATAAGCCCAAGAGATCATTCCCTCTTCTCTATCCGTCCTTCTCTTCCCTTCCTTTCCTTTGCCACTTCCCTTTCTTCTGTCCACATGGGGTATCATACCCTTACCTGTGGGTCCTCTGCCAAAAGAAATGCAAATGTTGATCAATAAAACCTTGCAAAATGTCTTGGGATTTACTGGGTAGATTTCTTTCTTAAGGACCATGCCTTAAACCCATTTCACTTTAGCTCTCATTGAGAGGACAGCAATATGTTCCAGCCCTAGTCCACTTAGTTACTGTTTGGGTCCTGATGGCTCAGAGTGAATCTAAACAGCAATTATTTCTGTTTTAGTCAGAAACTTTGAGGGTCTTCTCCTCCCAAACTGATTTGACTTTTTTTTTTTTTTAACTAGGTGAATGAGGCCATTTTTTGCCTCATTTCTTACCTAGCCTTGATCATTGACTGGGCATTGTTGCAGTCAAACTGAAATCTGGGAAAAACCTTAACCTAAAAAGAGCATGTCTCGTACTGCATCCAGGGCCATCTCCAGTCATACTGATCTATATCTTGCCACTGGACCCTGATGGCTCCTGAGGAGAAATTGAAGTTGGTGACTTTGCACAACCTTCCCTCACTTAAATCCAAGTCATTTGCCAGTCATGCCATCACCTTCCTGATGTCTTGGTCCTATTCAACAATAATCAGTCCATCATTTCACTAAATAGGATGATTTTTTCTTTTTGCCAGCAAAACTAGAGATTTCATAATGTATACCATCTGACAAAATAAATGATAAAACAATGCTGGCACCCAACTCAGGGGTGTTTTATCTATTTATATATACTCTTTGATGTTGGTCTATAAGTCAGCTCCTGATTACATGGCAAAATCCCTAACTTGTTGTTTCACAACTTTAAAAAATATTTTACAAAGGAAATTGTCAAAAGATTTCTGGAAGCCTTAAATTGTTCATTATTTTCTCATTGTATATATAGAATCACTCCCTTTTATAGGCAGCATGGTATATTAGAAAGCACTGGTACTTCAGTAAGTGAATTGATTTCAATTTTTTTCTTTTATATGACCTTGGAAACCTAGGGCAAATAACCTAACTTCCACAGGCCTTACTTTCCTCACTGTTAAAAATGAGACTAGATGTCTCTATTAGCTCTAGATTTACAGTTCAACAAATTCTCGTAGCTTGATCAATAATGATTTTCCTTTATCAAAACTCATGTTATAGCCTTTGCTCCCAGTATTTACTTAGGCTTGTGTACTTATATATCACACCAGGTTTCTTGGTATTGACAGGGTTTTTAGTGTGGTATAAGAGAAAACTCTTGAAGAGGTAGCTATTGAAAACAAGTTGCCAAAAATGTACCAACCTGAATTGATAACAGGAGTTTCCTCAGCGAGAAGTTCCCTCTAAAAATAGAATCACATGTCCATAGCCTATCGTTATCCTTACTTCCATGTAGATTTAGATCTTGAAGAAAACATTTTTGTGTATGGGAGTTGCTTGAGTCAGTCTACCTACCACAAAATCATGATTTTACAGAATCTAGTTGGAAAGAACTCAGATATTGGAAACTATCCCTAAAATGATGTACGAATATACTAAGTGATTGCAATCTCAGAAGGAACTTGTCACCTCAGCTTCACATCTCACAGTACTGTTTTGCACAGTTCTTTTCACTTAATAAGTGTGCGTTGAATTATTCAGTTAAATCAGCCTTCTCTAAGATATGCCCAACAATTGGTCACATACTTTTCTTTTTTTTACCTTCTGAGATAGCAACTTTACCTAATAGGCAAAATTACATTTGTGAACAGTTCTAATATTAGTTTGTATTGTCTTTCTCATTGTATACATTTAATCTATTTAACTGATGTAATACACTTTTTGTGGACTCAGTCACTCATCCACAGCACTAGGTTGTTGGATGCCCACAGGGCTGGTTGTTACTACTCCAAATACTCTAGGGAGAATGATGTAAGTTGTTGTGCTTCCAAATGCAAGACCTCCCCCCATCCCAACCCCAACTTGTTTACGCCTTAACAATCAATCAGTAGGTTCAGTTCATTAGTGAAAACTGACTCAAAAGGAGTAATAAGATTAGTAGTAACAAAATATTTTCCCTAATGCCAAGTGACACACTGAGTCAAAAAAATCAACTGATAGCTGTGCTGGCTCTTCACTGAATTCTCCCTTTTGCTGGGCTTAGCCAGACAGCAGATGCGGAATGGGGACAGGCAGGCAAGTTTGCTGCTGGACAGCTCCTGCCAGGTTGACCAGGTTTTCAGGATATTGTATCTCTACTGGAAAGGTTGATTTACTCTTCTCTTTAGACTTTTTTTTTTTTTTTTTGGATTGGCAACTATAGTCTTTGCCTACTCTTAACTAACAGAACGGCTACTATGATGGGTAACACTAAATGTTAGCTGGAGTATTATCATTCTCTTTTCTGATATATGACTATAAAGATATTTCAGACAGGGAAACAGGAAAGGCACCTCCTGGATTGCCTGGAATTGTGTTAAACACTTTGCAAACACTATCTCAATTGATCTTGACAACAATCCTACAAGACAGGTGTTGTGATTTCCCCCATTTTACAGTTGAGGAAACTGTGACAAAGATTAAGTGACTTACTTGTTCAGGGTCACACAATTACAGTCTGAAATCAAATTTGAATTCAGGTCATCCTGACTCCATGTCCATTTCTCTATCCGTTGTGCTACTTGCTAGGGCAAAGCCCCTTAGTTTAGTGTAGGCAGAAGCTTCTTCCCTTTGCTTCCCTCAGAGTCTTAACTTTGAGGTTATTTATTATTTCTAGGCCAGAGAGGTCTTCCTTCTCCTTATTAATAAATTCTTCCTGGCTCAAAAGTTCCTGACTTCTCTAAATCACTCCATGTTACCGTAGGGTGATTAGTTTCATTTCAATCAGTTGCCTTATCCTACTCCTTGGGGAGAGTTATGTAGATCACTGTCCAAAGACAAAAGGACTGCAAAAAAAAATGCCCAGGAGAAGTATTTTCTTGCAGGCTTCTTTCTATGAAATTGAGGTATTCATGTCTCTCTTGTCTTACATTGTGAAGAATGTCTATTCTTCACCTGAAGACTCCTCCATTTACTTTCTGATGCTTCTGTCTTTTAACCTCTGCAGACTTTCAGCTTTTACTGAAGTCACACGACCCCTCACATTCTATACAGACTCCATCTTTTCAATTTCTTTATCAGTTCAGAAGACATTGGGGCTATTACTTATTTTTTTTTAAATTTTCAATTCTGAAATCTCTCCCCCCTTTCGTCCCTCCCCTACTCATTGATAAAGCAAAATATTTGATAACCAGTATACATTGGAAGTCATGGACAGTCTAATTTCCACATTAGCTATATGGTAAGGGGAAAAAAAGCAAGAAAAAAATTAAAAAATGCTTCAATCTGCACTCAGAATTCATCAGTTCTCTCTTTGGAGATGGAGAACATTTTTCTTTGTTTTTTCTTTTCCTGAAAGAATCCTGTCATTTCCTATAGCACAATTATATTCCATCACAATCATATACCACATTTTTTTTCAGTCATTTCCCCAATTAATGAACATACTCTCGATTTCTTTGCCAACAACCAAAAAGGACTTCTATAAATATTTTTGTTCATATGAACCCTTTTTAAAATATTCTATGTGATACAAAGCTAGTGCCAGCATAATTGGATCAAAGGAAAAGTACAATTTTATAGCCCTTTGCTCATAGTTCTAAGTTGTTGGCCAGAATGGTTGAACCACTTCCCAACTTTACCAAAAGTGTATTAATGTACCTATTTTTCTACATCACGTCCAGCAATAATCATTTTCCTTTTCTATCATGTTAGCCAATCTGATGGGTATAAGGTGATACCTTCATAGTTGTTTTAATTTGCACTTCTCAAATTATTAATGATTTACATCATATTTTCACAAGACTATTAGTAGCTTTGATTTTTTTTCTCCTGAAAACTTCTTTTTCTTGTTCTTTGACCTTTTATCAATTAGGTAATTGTTCTTTCTTTCCATACAAATTTGGTTTAGTTCCTTATAATAGTTAAGAAATAAGACCTTTTCTAGGAAAAAAAAAAAAAAAAACTTGCTCCAATATCCCTCCTCCCCCAATTTCCTGCTTTTTTTTTCTCGTAACTTTGGCTTCATTGGATTTGTTTGTACAAAAGTTTGCTTTTTAAAAAATTTAATATAATAGAAATCATCCACTTTATCTTCCATGATCCTTTCTATCTTTGGTCAAGAATTCTTTCCTTTTCCAATATCCTCCCACCACAATCCCCTAATCTGTTCATGATATTGTCTTTTATATATGTCATGTAATCATTTTGAACCTATATTTGTGTCTCCTGTGAGATATTGGCCTCTAAGTGGTTTCTGCCACACTGTTTTCCAGTTTACTAGCAGCTATTGTCGAAGAGTGAGTTCTTTCCTTGAGAGCTTAGATTTTTGAGTTTATCAAATTTTAGGTTACAGTACATTTACTTTTGTATACTGTGTAACTAATCTATTTCATTCATCAACTCTATTTCTTATCCAATACCAGACTGTGATGTCTACTGTTTTGTAGTATAGTTTGAGATCTAGTATTTCTAGGCAACATTTCTTTACTTTTGTTTTGTCTTGATTCCATCAATATTCTTGACCTTTTGTGGCTCCAGATAAATTTTGTTATAAATTTTTGATTGATATGTCATTAAATAATTAGATTAATTTGAATTGTTATTTTATTATATTAGTTCAGCCTACTCAAGCTCTCTTGTTTTGTATTTCTGTGAAAAGTGTTTTGTAATTCTTTTTTTATAACTCCTATGTATCTTGACTAGGCATATATTGACTAGACACTAGGTATTTTAGGCTGTCTGCAGTCATTTTTAATGATATTTCTATCTCTTCCTTCTGGCTTTTTTTGTAATAAATAAAAAATTCTGATGATTTATGTGGGTTTATTTTAAATCTTGAATCTTTGCAAAAGTTGTTCATTGGTTCTACTAGGTATTTTTTTTAGTTGATTATCTAGGGTTTTCCGATTATACCATCATATCATTTGAAAACAAATAACTCTTTTGCTTCCTAGTTGCCTATTCTTATTCCTTTTGTTTCTTTTTCTTGTCTTATTGATATAGCTTACATTTCTAGTACAATATTGAATAATAATGGAGACAGTAGTCATCCTTGCTTCACCCATGATAATAGTGGAAAGTCTTCTAGCTTATCCACATCACAGATAATACTCTTGGATTTAGATAGATATTATACACCATTTTGAGAAAGGATTCATTTATAGATATGCTTTCTACATACTTTTTAAAAATATGAATGGGTGTTGTATTTTGTCAAAAGATCTTTCTCTTTCTATCATGGAATTTTTGTCATATTTTTTTCTCGTTATGGTCAGTTTTACTTATTATTTTTCTACTACCTAGTCAGCCCTTCATTACTTGTATAAATCTAATGTGGTTATAGTATATGATCTTAGTGACATATTACTGTAATCTCCTTAGTAGCATTGTATTTAAAAATTTTAAATAAATATTTAAGGAGAATTTGTGCTTTTTTCCCCCCTTTCTCTGATATCAAACCTAATTTTGTGTCATAGGAGGAATTTGGTAAGCTTTATTTTTATTTTTATCATTCTTCATATAGTTCACATAACATCAGGATTAATTTTTATTTAAACATTTGGTAGAATTTACTTATAAATCAATGAATTTTTGATGTTTTTCCTCCTGAGGAAGATCATTGTATGTCATTAAATTGCTTTTTTATAAGATAGGGTTATTTAAGTATTCTGATTCCTTTCCCATTAATATATGTAGTTTGGATTTTTGTAAATATCCATCATTTTAGTCTAGATTGTCAGTTTTATTGGCATAGAATTAAGTAAGATAGCTCTTAATTCATTAAATTTCATCTTCAATGATTGTGCATTCACCATTTTTGCCTTCGATATGAGAAAATTCACTTTTTTCTTTCTTAAAATAAAATGAACCAATGAGTCATCATTTTTTTCATAAAGCCAGCTCCTACTTTATTAGTTCCATGTGTTTTCTTTGTGTATATTCTTTTTAACTTTCAATTCATCAATCTCTTCTTTGATATTAGTATTTTTTAAAAATGTTTGTTTTTATTTTTCAACAGACACTTCCATAAGATTTTCAGTTCCAAATTTTTTTCCCATCTCTCCCCTCAGCCCACCCCAAGATAGCCTGCATTCTGATTACCATTTCCCTCAATCTTCCCTCCTTCTATCACACCCCTCCCTTCTCTTATCCCCATCCCCTCTATTTTCTTGTAGGGCAAGATAGATTTCTGTACCCCATTGCCTGCACATCTTACTTTCTAGTTGCATGTAAAAAACAATTTTAACATTAGTTTTTAAAACTTTGAGCTCCATCTACTCTCCCTACCTCCCTCCCCACCCATCCCCACTGAGAAGACAAACAATTCAGTATAGGTCATACATGTGTACTTATGCAAAAAAACTTCCATTAAAGTATTGTTGTGACTGTATTTCCCTCCATCCTATCCTGACACCCATTTGTTCTATTCTGTCTTTTGACCCTATCTCTCCTCAAAGATGTTTACTTCCATTTGCCCTTCCTTCTATCATCCCCCACCCAACTTATCCCCTTCCCTCCTCAATCCCTGTAGCGTACAACAGATTTTCATACAAAATTGAGTGCACATTATGCCCTCCTTAAGCCAAATGCAATGAGAGTAAGGTTCACTCTTTTCCCCTCCATTGAAAAAACTTTTTCTTGTCTATTTTATGTGAGGTAATTTACCACATTCTATTTCTCTCTTTCTCCTCCTAACATATTCCTCTCTTACCCCTTAATTTTAATTTTTAGATATCATCCCTTCCTAGTCAATTCACCCTGTGCCCTTTGTCTATATGTATATAATCCCTCCAACTATCCTAGTACTGAGAAAAGTCTCAAGAGTTACAAATATAATCTTTCCAACTTTAGTAAGTCCTTTATGATTTCTCTGTTTACCTTTTCATGCTTCTCATGATTCTTGTATTTGAAAGTAAAATTTTTTATTCAGTTCTGGTCTTTTCATTGAGAATGTTTAAAAATTCTCTATTTCATTGAATGACCATTGTTCCTCTGAAGTATTATACTCAGTTTTGCTGGATAGGTGATTCTTGGTTATAATCCTAGTTCTTTTGACCTCTGGAGTGTCATATTCCAAGTGCTGTGGCCCCTTAATATAGAAGCTGCTAGATCTTGTATTACCCTAATTGTGTTTCCACAGTACTTGAATTGTTTCTTTCTGGCTGCTGGCAATACTTTTTCCTTGACTTGGGGGCTCTGGAACTTGGCTGCAATATTCCTAGAAGTTTTCCTTTGGGGATCTCTTTCAGGAGGCAATCAGTGAATTCTTTCAATATCTATTTTAACCTCTGGTTCTAGAAATTCAGGGCAGTTTTCTTTGATAATTTCTTGAATGATGATGTCTAAGCTCCTTTTTAGATCATGGCTTGCAGGTAGTTAAATAATTTTTAAATTGTCTCTCCTGAATCTATTTTCTGGGTCAGTTGTTTTTCCAATGAGATATTTCACATTGTCTGCTATTTTTTCATTCCTTTGACTTTGTTTTGTAATTTCTTGATTTTTCATAAAGTCATTAGCTTCCATCTGTTCCATTCTAATCTTTAAGGAATTATTTTCTCCAGTGATCTTTTGAACCTCTTTTGCCATCTGTCCAATTCTGCTTTTTAGGGCATCCTTCTCCTCATTGCCTTTTTGGATTTCTTTTGTCATTTGGATTAGTCTGTTTTTTAAAGTGTTGTTTTCTTCAACATTTTTTGAGTCTTCTTTAGTAAACAGTTGACTTCTGCATCATTCTCATTTTTCTTCTCAATTTTTGCTCTACTTTTACTTGACTTTCAAAATCCATTTTGGGCTCTTCCATGGACTGAGACAAAATAATATTTTTCTTGGCATCTTTGGATTTAGAAGCTTTAACTTTGTTGTCTTCTGTTTGTATACTTTTGTCTTCCTTGTCAGCAAAGTAAGATACTATAGTCTGATTCTTTTTCAGTTTTTGTTCATTTCCCAGTTATTTCCTTGACTTTTGAGCTCTTTGTTAAGGTGGTTCTCTGCTTCTAGTGGGGGTGGGGGATGTACCGTCAGCCACTTGATCCCACCACAATCTGTGGGCCTAGAGCTCCAGAAACAATTGCTTCAGCTGCCTCTGTCCCTTCTGCTACTGCTGCAGGCTCTTTTCCACAGGCTCCTTCTCCACCCCATCCCCTCCAACTACCCTGGGGTTAGGGCCCAATCTTTCTACTCTCTCACATAGATCCCATGATTTTTCCACTGACCTTCCAATTTGTCCTCAGTGTTTTTGGGTTGTGAAGTCCAGAAATCACTACAGGTGCCTGAGATTCAGTCCACCCATTTCTCAATACCTACTTAGGTCCTATCTGTGCCAGTAGAGCCCACACTGGACTGACCTTTGCTTTCAGTGTTGTGTAATAGATACTTCCTGGAGACATTCTAGGCTATCTTGGGCTAGAGATTTGATTCATTTAATCATTATCTGGGACTCTAGAATTTGTTTAGAATCCTTTCTTACAGATATTTGACTGGGTTTGGGGGAAGAATGCTAGCAAGGTTGTACTGTTACTCTTGTACTTACCATATTGACTCCACCCCCAATTATAGGATTTCTATGTTGGTGTTCAACTGGTGATTTTTAATTTGTTTTTTTTTTCTAATTTTTTTTTTTTGTTTTATGCCTAATTCATTGATCTGTTCTTTCTCTCTTTTAGTTATATAAGCTGTCCTAGATTTAAAAAAATATTCCCTAAAATACTGCTTCGGTTGCATACTACAAATTTTGCTATATTGACTTACTGTTATCTTTAATGAACATATTTATTTTTTCAATTTTTTTCTTTTACTCATTCATTTTTAGTACTAGATTGTTTGATATCTAATTAATGTTTAATCTATGCTTCCAATGCCCTTTCATGGATGCAATTTTTATCTCATCATAGTCCTGAATATATGTATCAAATATTTCTGCTTTTCTACATTTGTGAGATTATTATGTATTGTCAAATTTTTTGATGGTGCCAAGGACAACTGAGGGGAAAAATGTATAATTCTTTCTTTTCCATTCAATATTTCCAGAGATTATCTACTTTTCTCTTCATTTCTTTCTTTTTAATGTGAGGCAATCAGGGTTAAATGACTTGCCCAGGGTCCCGCAGCTAGTAAGTGTCAAGTGTCTGATGCCATATTTGAACTAAGATCCTCCTGACTCCAGGGAAAGTTGTCTACCCATTGCACCACTTAAATGCCCCTGTTATACCTATTTTTCTAAAGTTCTATCATTTTTCCTTGCTTTTCTCACTTATTTTATTGTTAGTTTTATCAAGAGTTGCAAGGAGTCAATTGAGGTCCTCCAATACTATAGTTTTATGGTTGCATCCTGTAATTCATTTAAATTTTTCTTCAAGAATTTAGGAAATGATGTCACTTAGAACACATCTGTTCATTGTTTATATTACTTCATTATCTATAGTAGATAGAGGGTAAGCAGAGAGTGAAAAAGGACAAGGAAAATACATGATAGGAGGAAGAGTAGATTAAGGGATATAGTGGTCAAAAGGAAAACAGACTTTTATGGAGGGATTTAAAAAAAGAAATTTAAATAGAAGAGAGTAGGATGGAAGGAAATACAAAGTTAGCAATTATAATTGTGAATATGAATGGGATGAACTAACCCATACAATAGAAGTAGATAGTAAATTGGATTAGGAATCAGAATGCAATAATATGTTGTTTATAAGAGACACAGTTTTATTTTTTTAAATTAATTTATTTATTTAACATTTTACACTCATTTTCACAAAATTTTGGGTTCCAAATTTTCTCCCCATTTCTCCCCTCCTCCCACCCCAATACACCAAGCATTCTAATTTTCCCTATCACCAATCACCCTCTCTTCTATCATCCCTCCCTTCTCTTGTCCCCATCTTCTCTTCTGCCCTGTAGGGCCAGATGACTTTCTATTCCCCATTAACTGTATTTCTTATTTCCTACTAGCAACAACAATACTCAACAGCTGTTCCTAAAACTTTGAGTTCCAAATTCTCCCCATCCCTCCCTCCCCACCTATTCCCTTTGGGAAGGCAGGCAATTCAATATAGGCCATATCTGTGTAGTTCTGCAAACTTCGATAATAGTCGTGTTGTGTAAGACTAACTATATTTCCCTCCATCCTATCCTGCCCCCCATTGTTTCTATTCTGTCTTTTGATCCTGTCCCTCCCTGAGTGTTGACTTCAAATTGCTCCCTTCTTCCATTGCCCTCCCTTCCATCATCCCTCCCTCCCTGCTTGTCTCCTTCTTCCCCATTTTTCTGTACTGTAAGATAGGTTTTCATACCAAAATGAGTGTGCATTTTACTCCTTCCTTTAGTGGAATGTGATGAGGGTAAACTTCATGTTTTTTTCTCAGCTCTCCTCTTTTTCCCTCCACTAAAAAGTCTCCTTCTTGCCTCTTGAATGAGATATAATTTACCCCATTCCATTTCACCCTCTCTCCTCCCACTATATTTCTCTCTCACCATTTACCTTAATTTCTTTTAAGATATGGTCCCATCCTATTCAATTCACTCAGTGCTCTCTGTCTCTGTGTGTGCGTGCTTGTGTGTATGTGTATGTGTGCATGCATGCATGTACATGTGTGTGAGTGTGCGTGTGTATGTGTGTACGTCTGTGTGTGGTCCCACCAACTACCCAGATACTGAGACGTTTTAAGAGTTACAAATATTGTCTTTCCATGTAGGAATGTAAAAAGTTCACCTTTGTTAAGTCCCTTATGACTTCTCTTTGCTGTTAACTTTTTCATGCTTCTTCTCATTCTTGTGTTTGAAAGTCAAATTTTCTTTTCAGCTCTGGTCTTTTCATCAAGAATGCTTGAAAGTCCTCTGTTTCATTGAAAGACCATATTTTCCCCTGAAGTATTATACTCAGTTTTGCTGGGTAGGTGATTCTTGGTTTGAGTCCTAGTTCCTTTGACTTCTGGAATATCCTATTCCACGCCCTTCAATCCCTTAATGTAGAAGCTGTTAGATCTTGTGTTATCCTGATTTTATTTCCATGATATTGGAATTGTTTCTTTCTAGATGCTTGCAAGAGTTTCTCCTTGACCTGGGAATTCTGGAATTTGGCCACCATGTTCCTAGCAGTTTCTCTTTTTGGATCTCTTTCAGGTGGTGATCAATGGATTCCTTCAATACTTATTTTGCCCTCTGGTTCTAGAATCTCAGGGCAGTTTTCCTTGATCATTTCATGAAGATGATGTCTAGGCTCTTTTTTTGACCATGGCTTTCAGGTAGTCCCATAATTTTTAAATGGTCTCTCCTGGATCTATTTTCCAGGTCAGTTGTTTTTCCAATGAGATATTTCACATTCTCTTCCATTTTTTCATTCCTTTGGTTTTGTTTTACGATTTTTTGGTTTCTCAGAAAGTCATTAGACTCCATCTGTTCCATTCTAATCTTAAGAGAAATACTTTCTTCAGTGAGCTTTTGAACCTCTTTTTCCATTTGACTAATTTTGCTTTAGAAAGCATTCTTCTCCTCATTGGCTTTCTGAACCTCTTTTGCCAATTGAGTTAGCCTATTTTTCAAGGTGTTATTTTCTTCAGCATTTTTTTGGGTCTCCTTTATCAAGGTATTGACCCATTTTTCATGCTTTTCTTGCATCTCTCTCATTTCTCTTCCCAGTTTTTCCTCCACCCATCTAACTTGATTTTCAAAATCCTTTTTTGAGCTCTTCCATGGCCTGAGCTCACAGGATATCCACCTCGGCTATCTGGGATAGAGAGGCCCCAACCTCCACGTCTTTCCCTGATGGCAAGCATTGCACTTCGTCATCAGAAATGAAAGGAGGAAGGAACATCTCTTCCCCAATAAAGTAGCTCTCTATGATCTTATTTTGCTTCCTTTTTCTGGGCATTTTCCCAGCCAGTTGCTTGACTCCTGAGATTCCTCTCCACCCCTGCCTAGATCTGCCCAGCTAGTGCTTGGTGTCTGAGATTCAAATGCTGCTTCCCAGTGTCAGGGCTATCTGGGGCAGGAGCAGCTGCTATTTAATGTGAGCTTAAGTTCTGGTGTTGGTGTGGGGGCAGGGCCGCCTCCCAGGCTCAGTTCCCTCAGGGGCTTTATGCAGAGACCTGCAGTAATGGAGAGGGTGCGGGCAGGGCTGTCTCCTAGGCTCAGCTCCCTCAGGGAGTTTATGCAGAGACCTTCGGTAATGGAGCTCCTGTTTGCTCGGGGAGTCCCAGCCACCACTGCCGCTGCCTCTGCCGCTCCCTCTGCTGCTGCCTCCTGAAGGGGCCCGAGTCATGGAGACACCCCGCTCCCCTCTTGGCCAGCCCAGATGTCTCTCTCACTGACCTGTAGCGTCTGTGGGTGGAGGGACCTTCCTGGCCACCAGAGGTTCCATCCCTGAAGCCTGCTCGGATATGCTCCTCTCAGCCATGCGGCCAGGGCAGCTCAGGGGTGGACTCTGCTTTCCCGGGCGTGACGGCACCCTGGGGACGGCTCTCCAGGGCTCTCTGGAACAGAAATCTCTTCCACTGTTTTTCTTTGTGCCTTGCAGTGATCCAGAATTTGTGGGGAGTTCTTCTTGCAGGAAATTTATGGGCTGTGGATTCAGAGCTAGCATACATGAGTCTTTCTACTCCGCCATCTTGGCTCCTCCCCTGAGACACAGTTTTAAAAAAGAAAGAAGCAAAGTTAAAATAAGGGGCAAAAGCAGAATCTATTACGCTTCAGTTGAACTAATTAATGTCCTTTGACTCCAAATTCAGAACTCTTTCCAAATTCAGTACTGTGTGCTGTCCTGATGAATTAAACATTTATTTGCCTTTCACATATCCTGGCCTTCTATTGTCTTTCAATTATTTAAGTTCTATAATTTCAAATCTGAAGATTTTGACAAAAAGTTAAAAGAAATTTAGAAGTCATTTCCTCCTTTTCTGTCTGTTATTTGTTAACATGCTATTTACCTTAATGAATTATTATTTTTAAAAATCCTTAGCATGACACCTGGCACACAGTACAGACTATGTAAATTATTGTTTCTTTCTTTTCTCCCACCCCAACCCTTTCTTGCTCTTCTTGCCTCAAAAATAACTTTAAAAATCCTGTTTTCAACTTCCAGAATTTCGTGTAAGCATTCCCTTGTTCCAGTCTTGACTATGTACTCCTGTCTTTCATTTTTTTAATATGTTTTTCCTTTAAATTAAATGTTTTATTTAGCACTCAATATTTTTTGATCACTATTTACATTTAAATAAATGAATTTCAATACATAAGTTACTAGAGCAACTTTTCAGTAACTTCTGTAATCCACATCAGGATTCTTTGTGTATTTGTTCTTGTTCACTTTCACTTTTATGCAATCATAGCATGTATCTTATTCTTCTCATTTTCCTTTTTTATATTTTTTATTGTTATATTTATAGATAGGTCTTTCTAGTTTTCTGTATATTCCTCATACTTTTTGTCTTGAGCAAATTATAGAATTCTATTATAATAACCATACTACACCAAAATCTATTTAATTATTTCATTTAGCCCAAGAATATAGTTTAACAACTGCATAAATGCTGTTATGGCAGTCATTGAAGAGATAACCATTTAAAAATACTCTCAGGCTATATTCCTTCCAATAGAGCTATGGCATTAAGGGGTTTAATTTTTTTTATTAATATATTGAATACTGCCAGATTGCTTATTTAAAACATTCTGTATGTATAAAATTGGACCAGTAACAAATCAGCAGATGAATTTCCCTATCATTTCATCAGTTTTATTGGTTTTAACTCTTTTTACTAGTTCAGTAGTTGTAAAAGCCAGGACCCCAATATACACAGAATGGCTTGTTATCACAAATTCTTAGATCGGCTTTCCTAAAAGGAAAGATAACTTTTGAGGGGTCAACACCCACTAATAAATCACATGTATCATTCACTTAATGCAGGGGGAAAAGACAGCACCCTGAACTTCAGAGAAAATACAGAAAAATCAAAATCAACAGACAGGCTTCCCACTGTCTAACATACATTAACAGATAACTGTTGGGACATACATACATAGTTACCAGAGAGAGAGGCACCAAAATCTAGGTTTTCAAGGGTGGGGAGTTGCTGAGTGACTTCTTGGAGTCTCATCTGGCACACAAACCTTCTTTCAAAACTAAGCCCCAAAGTAAAACCTTATGTCAGAGTACTTAAACATCTTTTAGAGCCAAAGGGCATCACTCCCCTTGAGAATCAGTGCCTCATTAGAAAATTAAGAAAAGGTATGGGCCTTCCTACAAATCTTACCTAATGCAAATCCCATTAATGGGTAGGGAATATTTTACCATTAAGAAGCAAAATTATATTGACAACAAGCAAAAATGCATTAACAATACATTGGGCCCCCAAATTTTTCACAGGCATTACATGGGCAATTTGTATCTGAATAGGCATTAATATTTCTTAAGTAAATACAATGTAATTCACATTAGCAGAATATATAACATAGCAAATCATAACCAAAGTGGCCATATGGCTTTAGAAAAACACAAAGATATATGCATAACATTACAATTTTTGAGGTGTGAGGAACCAGCTCTTCCTTTCTCAGTCCTAATCCCAAATGACTAAGTAAAGTCCTCTTGGAGTTCTCTCCTCCCCACACTGCTGTTGCAGGCATTCTCAGATATAGGCAAGTTCTAGTCTTAAAGATACTCAAATCTATGCTTCCAAGTCCTGAGGGGGTGACTGATGAAACCAAGCCATCAGAGTGGGGTATTTGGGAGTACATGGCACTTCTTCTCCTCACCATAGGCAATTCTATGCCCTGACTCCCAAACTATCCCAGGAGAATGATGCAAAAAAAGCACACTCAGTTCTTTTTTTTTTTTTAAATTAATTTGTTTAGCTTTGAATATTCATTTTCACAGAATTTTGGGTTCCAAATTTTCTCCCCATTTCTCCCCTCCCACAACCCCAAAATGCCAAGCATTCTAATTGCTCCATCACTGATCTTCCCTCTCTTCTAACATCCCTCCCTTCCCTTGTCCCCATCTTCTCTTTTGTCCTGTGGGGCCAGATAACACATACATACACACACACACACATACACACACGTACACACGTGCACGTACACACACATACACACATGCACGCACACACAGAGACAGAGAGCACAAAGTGAATTGAATAGGATGGGACCACATTTTAAAAGAAATTAAGGTAAATGGTGAGAGAGAAATGTAGTGGGAAGAGAGAGGGTGAAATGGAATGGGGTAAATTATACCTCATTCAAGAGGCAAGCAGGAGACTTTTTAGTGGAGGGAAAAAGAGGAGAGCTGAAAAAAAAAACATGAAGTTTACCCTCATCACATTCCACTAAAGGAAAGAGTAAAATGCACACTCATTTTGGTATGAAAACCTATCTTACAATACAGGAAAGTGGGGGAGAAGGAGATAAGCAGGGAGGAAGGGATGATGGAAAGGAGGGCAATGGGAGAAGGGAGCAATTTGAAGTCAACACTCAGGGAGGGATAGGATCAAAAGACAGAATAGAAACAATGGGGGGCAGAATAGGATGGAGGGATATACAGTTAGTCTTACACAACACGACTGTTATCGAAGTCATTTGCAAAACTACACAGATAGGGCCTATATTGAATTGCCTGCCTTCCCAAAGGGAATGGGTGGGGAGGGAGGGATGGGGAGAATTTGGAACTCAAAGTTTTAGAAACAACTGTTGAATATTGTTCTTGCTACTAGGAAATAAGAAATACAGTTAATGGGGAATAGAAAGTCATCTGGCCCTACAGGACAAAAGAGAAGATGGGGACAAGAGAAGGGAGGGATGATAGAAGAGAGGGCAGATTGGTGATAGGGAAAATTAGAATGCTCAGAGTATTGGGGTGGGGGGCAGGGATATAAAGGGGAGAAAATTTTGAACCCAAAATTTTGTGAAAATGAATGTAAAAAGTTAAATAAATAAATTTATATTAAAAAAAGCAAAATAAAATAAAATACACACACAATAAAGTTTAATTTTCCGTGAAGTCACATTGGCATTATATTAGGTCTTAATAAATTTTTAAAAAGCTAAAAGTTTTAACAGTTATATAATTTTATTAATTTAGTTCTTTAATTTTTCATGAAATCACATGACTGAGAGTTAGGAAACTACATTTCATGACCAAGCTCTAACACATACTGGCCATGTGACTTTAGAGAAATGATTCAAATGTTTTTAACTTGTTTCCCAATTTCTGAGACAGGAATAATAATATGTCCACTTATTACTTAGTTTTTTCATAGTAACCTTATAAACTCTTAGTTCATCATGGCAGAGAGGTGACTCTGAAGTGCCTTAGGTTCCATCAGAGGAGCCAAACTCTGAAACACCTTTTTAAAAGGGAAGCAGTAATTAAAAGAATGTCAGACTCTGTTTGTTGCATTGAGACTAATCTAGTTAATTTCAAAGAGCCTTGTTATAGACACAGGAAGCTGGGTTAATAATGTTGCATGGGAAACAGAAGTCAACTGAGTCAGGAAACTCAGGGAAGCTGAGCTGAGAGCTGAGAACTGAGTATGTATTGTAAAGTACATTATCAGATCATCAGTGTCCTTTTCAGGCACAGTAATTCATGAAGACTGGTTATACAAATGTATTGGAGATGTAATTTACATTGGTGAAAGAAGTAACCATATTGATAAAATTATGGATCTATGATTTTATCTTGGTGTTTTGAATGCTAGGCTTACAAAGCATGGGCAAATTCTGGCAAATTCTACCATGATTTATGGGTTCTGCATATGGTTCTGGTGACATGCAGTGGTTATTTTCAGAGGATTAGAACGCTGGACAGGTATGAGGAATTCTTTGTCCATTGGCAATGCCTGAAACATTTTTAAAATGTTTCTCAAAAAATCATGGATCTTTTAAATATTGATTTATTCAGAACATACAGGTTGGGAATGGGGAATTCCCTAAACTTTAATCAATAAATGGCAAGAAAACAATTAAATCACTAGGCTTTCTCATTTTGATTCTTGAATATACCTTTTTACATCATGATCAAGTGACATTATTATTATTTCTATAATTATTATTCTTAACAAGTAGATATTCAATATCACTGGCGTGGAAACTCAAAGGATGCAGAGTGGTACTTTCTCTGCAACTTATATAGCTAGAACATGGAGAACTTAAATGACTGGTCAATTACATGACTTATTGGTGTCTAAGTCAGGACTCAGATCTAGGTTTTTCTGACTCCAAGTCTAATATTCTCTCTCCTATTTGTAATGCTATCTCTATTTACAAGAAATTCTTATAGGCTTCAGAAATCTTTTTTTTTTTTTTTTAATTTGGAGGAGCTGTCTAACATTTAGTAAGCAGTCAATACACATTTGTTTATTGATTTATCTTTACATTAATTCAATAAGTAATAACTAAGTAGTTATTGAATGATTCGTAAAATGTTGCATTTATATACAATTGGGATTTTATGATTCAATTTTTGCTAAATAGCTTTCTTGGCTTAATAGTTCATTGGCCCTGTCCTAAATGAGGAAATTGGAGAAATGGAGAACATACTAGAGATTAAACAAAGCACATAGCCCCTCATAACTTTTTCTCTCCACAAGCATAAATACCACCAAGTGGTCAGAACATTAGAGTTTGGAGTCAGAAGACTGAATTTTAATTTCTTCTTTTACCTCTCACTTACCTACCTTCTTTACCTCTCTGATCTTGGGCAAGTTCTTGAATTTCTCTAGTCTGTTTCCTAATCTCTAGGTAAGGGGTTATTCATACCAGTCTTCTCCCACTAAAATCTTCCTCCAATGATTTATCACAGTACAGATATGATTCTGAATTCCTGGAAAATATAGCAGCAAAGCAAAAACTCTCAGATCAAACTGGAAAGTCTTTAACCATGGTACCAATGGTGAAGTGAAGACTTTTGTCTGAGGGTAGATCTTGCTCAGTTTAGAAAAGTTCATCATCAGAACATTGGTTAGTAGTTGACAGATTTTTCCTAGTCACAGAAAGGTCTTCAAAAATGAATGAATTAATGAATGGATATGCTTTATTTATTGTTTACTATGTGCCAAGTACTGTGATAAGTACGAGGGAGAGAAACAGAGAAAAATACATTTAAAACAGAGTGCATGCCCTCAAGTGACTCACATTCTAGTTGGGGAGACCGTCCATATAGAAGGATTCAGCTGCAGAATGGATAGAAATTCCAGAAATAACCAACTACTAATACATGGACGAATTGTGATCCATTTTGATAGTGACTACTAAAAAAGAAATCTCAGATCTTTGATTTTTAGAAGGATAAATTGGCCTTTTCCATTACAAGGGTTGTTTTGAGTATCAAATATGATAATATATTGGAACTTTAACCTAACTTGTTTCGTTTATGGTGGAAAAAAGTAAGAAGTCTTTTCCTGTAATTTTTACCTTGGGGACTCATCAAAATTTCTAATGTCTAGTCACATTCTTCTCTTCTGGAAATCTTGTTGCTGCAGCTTCTACAATGTTTTTAAGATCTGTTCTTTGGTCACCACCTTCTAAATTAGTCCCCCCAGTTTTTCATTTGATTATCTTCCTTTTGAAACACTGTAGTAGCCCTGTGTTCACTCTCTTTCTCTTCCAGTGAATCCAAATTAGAAAGGATGTGATAGGAATAGAAAAATTTTGTCTCCACTACTATTTTTTTATAAAGGAAAAATGAAAGAAAAAGAGGAATTTCTTCTTTCTTCTTGTGACTTGCACAGTTGGGGTAATCATTAAAACTCTAAGGATCATTATCAATGCTCTTTTTCAAAACTGTCAAAATAATTGAAATTAATTCTGGGATCTTTTTCCAAATGAAATTACTGTTATCTGATATTTGACAGGTGACATTATCCTGTATAAGTAGTGGAGAAACAGCACATTTCTATGCAGGCATCCCACAAATCTATTCCTGGAGTATAGCATTCATTTCCCTGTGAAAAAGGCACTTCTATGTTTGATATTTTAAAAATCATCACAATCTTCACATTGAAAAGCATGTGATTTTCACAATATACCAAGGCAGAACCAAAATATTATTGAGACGTCTGGTTTATGGAAACAACAGTGGACTCAGGGTTGGGAGAAAGTCATTTTGATTCTGCTAATGCTAGGGCAGTAATTTGAGCAAATCTTTTCACCTCTCTAGTCCTTAGTTCCTCATCTGTGAATTTGGGGGCTAGAGTAGATGATTGCTTGGTTCCCTTCTAGCTCTAAATCTATCATTAATTCTGTGATTCTAATAAGCTATGTGACCTTGGGGAAGTTACCCCATCTTCTAAGAGATGAAGAAAGCTTCAGTGTCTTCATTCATAGAATTAAACAGCTAGTCAGGAGATCGAAAAGGGGGTATATTCAACTGCTTTGTCTCTCTGTTCAATTAACTATGTAATAAGAAAATTGCTTCTGAATGAAAGGAAACACAGATAAGTAGATTAAGGCTATTTATTTAAAACAGGCATGAAATTTGAATAAGAAGTCTCTGAGCTACCATGATGCTGAGAATTGTACCATGAAAAAACGGACGGAAAAGCATTTGGAATCAAAGGTTCTGAGTTTCATTCCTAGCTCTGCCACTCTCTACCATTGTGACATTCAGAAAGTCATTTAGCGTTCTTGGGTCTTAATTTTCTCGTCTGTAAAAGTAAAGGTTCAGTATCTTCAAACTATAAGTTCATGATTTTTTAAAATACCATATCCTAGTCCAGCATTTTATTCAATGTATGTATTAGTTGAAAATTCAAGTAAGATGAAAAAAAAGGATTTAAATGACTATATCACTAAAAATATCAACTCATTTTCTATCCGAAAAAAATAGGTGTTCCCTACAAGGATGAAATTAATTGGTTTCATTAAAAGCTAGCTCATATCAAGTATATCCCTGATGTTCTCCACAGACCTGGGAAATTATGGGACCTAGGTTTCCAGTATTCCAGGTTACTCTACCTAGCATGTAATAAAGCAACAAAGACAATAGCTAATTTCTGTGAATTTATAAGTGAATCATAACCAGCACTTTCTATTATTGTTATTTTCAATTTTATTCAAGCTGTACTAACCATACAAAAGACTTTTCAAAAACAATTTTTTAGGAACTTCCATTATAAAAGAGGAAATATTATTATCAGTGTAGATTCTATCGTCCTTCCAATTAGTGAGGGTGGGGGTGAATTTAGAGGAAAAATTGCTGACTTCAATCAGGTAACATAGAGAGTTATACCCACTACCATTTCAATCCCCAATTAAGATGACTTCTGACCTAATTGGAAGAAAATCTGATTTACTGCTGACTTACCAAAAAAATCATGTAGTAAAATTATGGAATTTTTACTCTTAACCCAGTGAAACCATCTTTAAAATTGTCTTTCACACTTTGTTAAAGGCAATCAGTCAGGCAACCCATGACAAAGATGTAGTTGTACTTGAACTCTGTTGATGGCTCCAGGATGAGAAGTAAGGCAGAAAGGTCACATTAACATATCACTACCTTTCTGGCTTACTTAGCCACAAAAGGAGGTGGAGGCACAAAGCAGCTCACCAGAATTGATTCTTACTGACAGCAAATGATATTTCTCTTGCTTTCACTAAAAAAAAAAGTGAAGCTGACAAGTAAATATAAAGAAAGGAAAGACAATTATGATCCTGGAACTGAGAAAACTTCATCTACCTACCTGCCTGTTCATTGCAGGTGCCCTGTAGGTGGAATATCTTGTAATAAATACATCCCAAAGACTAGGATTCATTATTTATGAATAGCCAGTCTGATGTGAACTCAAATAACTAAACAAACTTAAATCTTGTACTTTTAATCAAATCTTCCATTTTTAGATTGCTGTTTAAGAGGTGTCATATGTATGTATATGTATAAACATACATGCATACATACATATATACATCTATGTTTATAAACATATGCACATATGTATATGAATAGGTATGTGTATATACACATATGATATATTATATACACTTTAATGTGAGAACTGAGTGAGTAGTAACTGGATTTACAAACATCTGAGACACTGAAAAGTACTTGTTGTTCTTCATTCTCGAAGAGGACCAAAAGGACACCACCATGATAAATTCAAGTTTAAGTGTATCTGACTGTGACTAATTAGACCAATATGAGCTTGGAATGCTCTACCACAGGTCGGGCACAGATAGTCCATGTGAATATTTGGAGTGGATACTCCAACGTGAGCATCCTACATTTTGTTTTGTATTATTTCAATTTTGCTTTGCTCATAGAGCACAGCACCCTTTCTGATGTGGGCTTGCCATGCTGAGCAGTCCTGTGCCAGTAGCTCCCATGTCACACAATCAAATCCAAAGTTCTTGAGAGATACCTTGAAAGTGTCCTTGTATCACTTCTTCTGACCACCATGTAATCACCTGTCACATGCAAGTTTTCCATAAAATAGTCTTTTTGGCAAGTGCACATTTTGCATTTGAGCAACATTGCCAGCTCGTTGGAATTGCACTCCCTGAAGCATAGTTTGAATGCTTGACAATTTAATTCAAGTAAGGACCTTAGTATCTGGTACCTTATCCTGCCAGGTGATCTTCAGAATCTTCCTAAGACAGTTCAGATAGAAGCAATTCAGTTTCCTTTCATGACTCTGGTAGACTGTCCATGTTTCACAGGCATACAACAGTGAGGTCAGCACAATGGCTCTGTAGACCTTCAGTGTGGTAGTCAGTCTAATACCTTTTCTCTCCCAGACTTTTCTTCAGTGCCTCCCAAATGCTGAGCTAGCTCTGGCAATGCATGTGTCAACCTCATTGTCAATGTGTACATCCCTGGATAGTACACTACCAAGGTAAGTGAACTTATCCACAGCACTCAAAACTTCATTATTTGTTGGTGATGGTTCCATATATGGATGGTGCTGTGCTGGCTAATGGAGCACCTGTGTTTCCTTGATGTTAATTATTAGGCCAAAATTAGCATAGGCAGCAGAGAACTGATCTATATTTTGTTACTTCTCAGCTTCAGAGGTTGCATTAAGTGCATAATCATCTGCAAACAGAAAATCATGCACCAACAGTCCCTCCACTTTGGTCTTGGCTATACATACTATATATTATATATCATATATACTTTAATGTGGGAACTGAATGGGTAGTAACTGGATTTACAAACATATGAGACATTGAAAAGTAACTAGATAGCAAAATGGTTAGGGCACAGTTGTTTTGATTCCAATGAATCCCAAACTATCTTTCAATTTAAGTAAAATGTTGTTCTTGTGTACATTTCCCCCCTGAAATGGGGAAAGAATAAAAGCAGACATCTTTGAAGGTCCCCTGTAATGTTGAGTTTATTTTGAAACTTGATTTACTTCAATTCAGTGAGAATATAGTATCTGTTATGTTCTGGGTGTTTCTTAAAGACTCTAAGTTGATTAGTAGATTCTGATCTCTGTAAATTAAAGTGGTTTCTTCATTGGAGGTTCCCCTTTAGTAATTGAATTGCAAATTGCCAACCCACTCCCCCAAAAACAAAAAACAAAAGAAAGCAACTATTCAGGAATTTTGATAAACACTTGAGATATAAAAACCACAAAAAAGCAACAGCTTATATTTTTAAGGAGCTTATAGTCTGTTGTCTGGAAACACCATGAACAAAGAAAAGTACATACCAAAAATATATATCCTAAGTAAAAAGTGTAGAGAGAAATAGGGGATACCAACTGGGGCATAAATTAAGGCTCTCAGAGGAGGTGGTACTTGAGTTGGTGATACAATGGTATATATCTGAGATAGAAAGTAGATCAGGTTGGCTGCAATGTAAAATGTATGAAGGAAACTTCTTTATAACCAGCTTAAAAAGATAGATAGGAGCCAGACTGCAAGGGCTTTCAATGCTAAACTGAAAGATTTATATTTTATTCTGGAAGTAGGGAACCAGTGAAAATTCTTGAGCAAGGATATGACATGATTAGAACCATCCTTTAGGAAAATCAATTAAGAAGCTGTGAATTACAGAGGGAGGAGATTAAATACACAGAGACCAGTGAAGCCAGTATTGCATTATTAGAAAGAGAGTTGATGACTACCTAAAATTTTGTGCCTATGATACAAATGGAGAGAAAGAACAAATGGAAAAATGATATGTGGAGTTAGAAATTACAAGACTTAGAAACTGATTACATATAGATGTGAGAATGAATAGTTAGTCAACTCCTACATGTTGAACTTGAAAGAATTAAAGAAAGATCATACCAAAAAAAGAAAGTGGTACCCTCTTTAAAAATAAAAAAGTTAGGAGAAAATGTGAATTTAAGGTAAAGACAATGAATTCTGTTTTGCACATGTTGAATTTAAAATGCCTTCAGAACATTCCGGTGGAGAAGTCTAGACAATATTCCATAATGCAAAAGTAGAGCTCATGGGGCATGAAAGCTAGAAATATAGATGTGAGAGCCATCCTCTTAGAGATAATAATTGAACTTATGGGAATCAATGAGATTGCCAATAGGTATACACTAAGGCTCTATCATAGGTACATTTTATGAGAGAAAAAAATGTACCTATGATAGAGCCTTAGTGTATACCTATTTGTAAAGGGATGGAACCCAGTAATGATCTAACAATCCTACAAGAGAGACTGAGAAGGATCATTCAGTTAGGTAGATAATCCAGCTCAGAAAAACTGGAGAGAACAGTGTCAGGAAAAATGAAAGAGGAGAGTATATAAAGAATAAAGGATATGGCCAACAGGGTGAAATCCTGCAGATTTTTTAAAAAAGATCAAGTTTTTAGGAAGGTCCATTGGTTTTCTTTGCGGGGGGGGGGGGGCTTGTGAGGTTTTGTTGTTCTTGTTTTTTTCTTGTTTATTTGCTGTTGGATTTTTTTTTTTTAGCTATTAAGAGGTGATCTTGAAAAGAGTGATATTAGTGTAATAGTTGAGCCAGAAGCAAACCTTCAAGAAGTTTAGTGGCGAGAAACTGGAGATGACTTTTTTTTAAAGGAATTTTATTTCAAAAAGGAGAAGTGATATGATAAGAGCTAGAGCGAATATTAGAGTCAATTGGATGTTTGGTTTGGTTTTGTTTAAGTATGAGAAACATAGGATCATGTTAGTAGTTAACAGGAAAGAATGTAATGGACAAAGTGAGCTTGAAAATGAGGTAGAGAAAGTGATTGATTGGATGATAAGAGGATGCAGGAAGAAAAGGGATAAAGGTGCAAGGATAGGTTTTGGCCTTGGAAAGGACAAAGTCCACCTCTACCTCCAAATCTATGAGCAAATCTTGAGAGACTTGAAATTTTTGAGGAGATTTCAAGTGTGGAATCTAGGAGAAGAGAAAGCCTGCAAATTAATGTCTTCATTTTTCTTCCCCATAAATTAGGTTACAAGGCTCTCTTTGGAAACAGAGTAGGACAAGGATGGTATAGGTGGCTTGAGGAGAGAAGAGATAATTTAGAAAAGATACACTAGAAAGCTAATCAAGGAAAAGTAAAAGGATTGGTAGCCCAGCTAAGGTTAAATAGCAAGTTGGGGGGAGGAGCCAAGATGGCGGAGTATAAAGACTCAAGTATGCTAGCTCCGAATCCACAGTCCATAAATTTCCTGTAAAGAGACCTCCCCACAAATTCTGGAGCAGAGCAAGCGTGCACCAATGCAGTGGAAGAGATTTCCATTCCAGAGAACCCTGGAAAGCTGTCCCCAGGGGTCCGTTGTGCTGCGAACAGCGGAGACCACTCCTGACCTACCCTGGCCACGGCCCCAGAGGAGCGGATCTGAGTAGGCTTCAGGGACGGAATCTCTGGCGGCCGGGAAGGTCCCCCCACCCACACATGCTACAGGGCAGTGAAAGAGACGTCTGAGCTGGCCAAGAGGGAAGCGGGGTGTCTCCGTGACTCGGGCCCCCTCAGGAGGCAGCGGCAGAGGCAGTGGCGGAGGCAGCGGCGGCCCAGGACCCCCCAAGCAGAAAGGACCTCCATTACTGAAGGTCTCTGCATAAAGCCCCTGAGGGAACTGAGCCTGGGAGACAGCCCTGTCCCGACCCTCTCCATTATTGAAGGTCTCTGCATAAAGCCCCTGAGGGAACTGAGCCTGGGAGACAGCCCTGTCCCGACCCTCTCCATTATTGAAGGTCTCTGCATAAAGCCCCTGAGGGAACTGAGCCTGGGAGGTGGCCCTGCCCCCACCTGAGCACCAGAACTTAAGCTCACATTGAATAGCAGCTGCACCTGTCATGGAAAGCCCTGAGGCTGGGAAGCAGCATTTGAATCTCAGACCCCAAGCACTGGCTGGGCAGATCTAGGCAAGGGTGGAGAGGAATCTCAGAAGTCAAGTAACTGACTGGGAAAATGCCCAGAGAAAGGAAGCAAAATAAGATCATAGAGAGCTACTTTATTGGGGAAGAGATGTTCCTTCCTCCCTTCATTTCTGATGAAGAAGTACAATGCTTGCCATCACGGAAGGACGTGGAGGTTGGGGCCTCTCTATCCTAGACATCCGAGGTGGATGTCTGGTGGGCTCAGGTCATGGAAGAGCTCAAAAAGGATTTTGAAAATCAAGTTAGACAGGTGGAGGAAAAACTGGGAAGAGAAATGAGAGAGATTCAAGAAAAGCATGAAAAAACGGGTCAATACCTTGGTAAAGGAGACCAAAATAATGCTGAAGAAAATAAAACCTTGAAAAATAGGCTCACTCAATTGGCAAAAGAGGTTCAAAAAGCCAATGAGGAGAAGAATGCTTTCAAAAGCAAAATTAGTCAAATGGAAAAAGAGGCTCAAAAGTTCACTGAAGAAAATAGTTTTCTCAAGATTAGAATGGAACAGATGGAGTCTAATGACTTTCTGAGAAACCGAGAAATCATAAAAAAAACCCAAAAGAATAAAAAAATGGAAGAGAGATTGTGAAATATCTCATTGGAAAAACAACTGACCTGGAAAATAGATCCAGGAGAGACAATTTAAAAAGTATGGGACTACCTGAAAGCCATGATCAAAAAAAATCTTAGACATCATCTTCATGAAATGATCAAGGAAAACTGCCCTGAGATTCTAGAACCAGAGGGCAAAATAAGTATTGAAGGAATCCATCAATCACTCCCTGAAAGAGATCCAAAAAGAGAAACTCCTAGGGACATGGTGGTCAAATTCCAGAATTCCCAGGTCAAGGAGAAAATCTTGCAAGCAGCTAGAAAGAAACAATACCAGTATTGTGGAAATACAATCAGGATAACACAAGATCTAGCAGCTTCTACATTAAGGGATCGAAGGGCGTGGAATAGGATATTCCAGAAGTCAAAGGAACTAGGACTCAAACCAAGAATCACCTACCCAGCAAAACTGAGTATAATACTTCAGGGGAAAATATGGTCTTTCAATGAAGCAGAGGACTTTCAAGCATTCTTGATGAAAAGATCAGAGCTGAAAAGAAAATTTGACTTTCAAACACAAGAATGAGAAGAAGCATGAAAAAGTAAACAGCAAAGAGAAGTCATAAGGGACTTACCGAAGGTGAACTGTTTACATTCCTACATGGAAAGACAATATTTGTAACTCTTAAAAAGTTACAGTATCTGGGTAGTTGGTGGGACCACACACAGACATACACACACACACACACATACATGCATGCACACACACATACATACACACATGCACGCACATACAGAGACAGAGAGCACTGAGTGAATTGAATAGGATGGGACCATATCTTAAAAGAAATTAAGGTAAATGGTGAGAGAGAAATGTAGTGGGAGGAGAGAGGGAGAAATGGAATGGGGTAACTTATATCTCATTGAAGAGGCAAGCAGGAGACTTTTTAGTGGAGGGAAAAAGGAGATCTGAGAAAAAAACATGAAGTTTACCCTCATCACATTCAACTAAAGTAAGGAGTAAATTGCACACTCATTTTGGTATGAAAACCTATCTTACAGTACAGGAAAGTGGGGGAGAAGGAGACAAGCAGGGAGGGAGGGATGATGGAAGGGAGGGCAGGATGATGGAAGGGAGGGCAATGGGAGAAGGGAGCAATTTGAAGTCAACACTTGGGGAGGGACAGGATCAAAAGACAGAATAGAAACAATGGGGGGCAGAATAGGATGGAGGGAAATACAGTTGGTCTTTCACAACACGACTATCAAGGAAGTCACTTGCAAAACTACACAGAAATGGCCTATATTGAATTGCCTGCCTTCCCAAAGGGAATGGGTGGGGAGGGAGGGATGGGGAGAATTTGGAACTCAAAGTTTTAGAAACAACTGTTTAGTATTGTTCTTGCTACTAGGAAATAAGAAACACAGTTAATGGGGAATAGAAAGTCATCTGGTCCTACAGGACAAAAGAGAAGATGGGGACAAGAGAAGGGAGGGATGATAGAAGAGAGGGCAGATTGGTGATAGGAGAAATTAGAATGCTCGGTGTATTGGGGTGGGGGGAGAGGGGATAAATGGGGAGAAAATTTGGAACCCCAAATTGTGTGAAAATGAATGTAAAATATTAAACATATAAATTTATATTTAAAAAAAAATATTGAATATCAAGTTTATAGTAGACCCATTGGAACATTGGCAAACTCCCTCCAGCAGCATTCAGAAGTAGATGATTAGAAATGAGAAAATATGAGAATAATTCCAGATGTCATTGTACTGAGGAATGAACTGCTCTAGGACAAGAAGGACAAGGTATCAAAAGTAGAGGACACCATAAAATTGAAATAGATTTTTTTCAGGTAAAGATCTTGAAGGGGGGAAATTGAGGTCAGCATAGGAACAAAGACCTGGAAAGTCACAAAGGTGTGGAGTGACTGAAATTTCTTATGAGGGAAGAAAAGAGAGATGAGAATATAGAAGATTATGGTCAGGTAGATATCACAGTTATAGATTACAGGGATGAATCACAAATATGACCTTCCTTGTGTATGGCATTCAAGTAGATGATGAACTGGAACATAAGGGTGATCAAGAGGATATCAAAAAATTGAAATTCTCAAGGACTTTAAACAAAGTATTGGTTCCTTTTTTTAAGAGGAAGAATTATCAAGAGGGCAGTAGATTAGGATCTATGTAGTATGGTATATCCAATTGGTGGTGAACCTCAAAGAAAGTGATATCCTTGAGTGGCTGTGGTAGAAAGAAGACAGTTGCACCTGTCTTTCTCTTATCCCAGTAGTTTGGGAGTGAGGAGAGAGGGAAACATGGGAGAAGATTCATCAAGCACTGGAGAGTCTAGCTTGGATGTGTATCTTTGCGGGAAGATATATTTCTGCAATTACAAGATGATAGAGTGTAAGTGCCTACTAACAACAAAAAGGGACTTCAGTAAAGCACAGTGGAATGGTAGAGTATAGTGGACATGAAAGGCGAGATCTGACATGAGATTGTCTGAGGGTTCTAACTAAGCAGACTTTGACTCTGAATCATTGAAATTCCAAGTAGAAGATAAAGTTTGCCAGTAATAAGATTTAAAAAAAAACTGATAAATAATTTTTTCAAGAGGCAATAGTATCAGATCTCCATGACTCAGTCTAACTAAGCAGACTTTGATTCTGAATCATTGAAATTCCAAGTAGAAGATAAAGTTTGCCAGTAATAAGATTTAAAAAAAGCTGATAATTTTTTCAAGAGGCAATAGTATCAGATCTCCATGACTCAGTTGTGAATGGATTTAATCTTTATTACATGAGCAAGATCGTAAAATGGAAAAGTATAAGATCCTTCGAGTAATAGGACATATTGCAAGAGACCTGGTGGTCAAGTAGCCTGATGGCAAGAGTGAAATAAATTAAGATGGCAGATAATAAGATAGCTTTCTTATTTGTGTTCATTATCAAAGTCCTTTGACCAGTGACCAGGTACTCTGGTAAAGACAGCCAGCAATCTATTGTTGGATACAAAGCTGCTTGAGTCTCCATATTCACTCATTGTAGCCCCAGTCCACTTCTGGCCTTAGGATGATCCTTGTCTTGATCATTATCTTTTTTACATTACAAGGTTTGAGAAAACAGAAGATATCTTGGAAAGGGCCTATGTATATATATGGAAACCGAACTGGGTCCCATGACTCATTCTCACATCATTCTCCAACTAGTAATGGTGTGTGACATATCAGAAGTCTGGGCAGTTTCCAGTAGTCTTGAAGGTCTAGCTATGGAGTTGGATCATGTAATCACAAAAAGTACCTGGTACCTAATACCCATTGCTTTCTGAGTTGAAATTATGAGAGAAGAATCTTTGAGTCTTCTGTTAATTATAAGTTATGGACTCTAAGTTCTTTTGGAAAGGCATAAAAGAACCTAAGCTAGAATTTTAGCTGAGCCCAAAAGCTGGTGATGGTAGAGGCCAAAAAGAGTCCTTCTCTCCATGAAGGGCATCATGAAGACATCATGAAAGGGTATCCCATACAATTAATATATGGAATTAGAAATGGAGGTTACCTTAGTCACATGTGTCTTCCTGACACTCCACTTGTAAATTTTAGGTGTTTTTTCTTACCACTAACATTGTTTATCATGTTAAATCAAGATATGTTTATTTAGTGCCTAGGAAAGGAAGGAAACAAAAAGCATTTATATAGTACCTACTAGGTGCTAGGCATTGTGCTAAGCATTTTGCAAAATATTTCATTTTATGCTCAAAACAGTTCTATAAAGATGGAAGAAAATATCCTTTCACCAAGAAAGTAACCATGTATAGTCTTATTTTTTTTCCTTTTTTGAGCATTTTCCCAATTACTTGACCTTTGAGTGCTTTGTCAAGTGGAGGGTATACTATAGGGACCTGGCACAATCAAAGGTAAACTCCTCTCCTGTCCTTTTCTCTAGTCTGGGAGCTACTATACATACTCTTTTCTGCCCAGGACCTGTGGGTAGTATTTCCTCTCCGGAGCCTTCACCAGCTCTACCACATCAGTGCTCCTCCTCACCCCAAGATTCCCCCTCAGGACTGATACCCAGATCAACCACTTGATTGCCCCAGGGTCTTTAGGCCTAGGCCTCCAAAAGTGTATGCTTCTGCTCTAGTGGCTGCTGCCATCCTGGAGCTGAGACTGGGGCCAGATTGCACACCCCTCTCACTCAGGTGAAAGAGCTTTCTCACTGACCTTTGCAGCTGCCATTGGCATTTGTGGGTTGAGAAATCTGTGAACCTCAGCTGCTAACTGTGATTCTACGCCTTGAAGCCTGCTCTAGACCTGTCCTTTCCCCATGGCTCAGGTGGGCTGTGCTCCACTCTAGCCCAGTGCAATAGACCTTTCATGTTGGCCTTTCAGGTTGTCTTGGGCTGGAAATCTCTTTTGATTCAATAGTCATTTTGTGGATTCTGCTGCTCTAGAATTTGTTTACAGTCATTTGTTATAGGTATTTTATGGGCTATGGGAGGAGAGCTTGAGCAGGTCTTTCTACTCTGCCATCTTGGCTCTGCCTCCCCCCAAAAGACATTTTCTTGTTACTGTTCTAACTATGCTATTTCAGCAAATGTCTTTGCGTTAAGATAATTTTGTCCTTTAGCTGAATGGAATAAAGGCAAACACACTGGTAAGGATTCATGAACTATAGTTGTAGAAGTACAGACTCACAGAGTAATTTGATCTTGGAGTAGTTGGCCTGTGGTTGATTCAACCAATCTTTGCAAATTAAAAAAAAAATAATCCAGAGAGGTACTACATGCAGATGAGAAAATCACCACTTAGAGAAATTAATCGATTTGCTCATGAACACATAGATAATAAATGTCGGTGTTGTAATTCAAACAGAGGTGACTTTGATCACCGTGTCCATATTGTATCTCGTTTCATTGATTATTCATTTCACAGGATGGTTATAAGACCGAAACGACGTAACTGAAAGTGTTTCAAACTTTTTTTTTAAAGAATTCTATCAAAATTAGGCATCAATCTTCTACACTGTGTGCAGGATATTTAAATGCTAGCCTAGACTGAAGCCTATCTGCTATCTTTTACAAAGTACATTTCCAACTTTTTGCCTATTAGGTCCTTACTGCATCTTTCTTGGTCAAACTGATCTACTCATTATCTTCTTAACATGTCTTAGAATTTCTGGCTTGTATGCCAGAATTCCTGTAATTCTCCCAAGCCAATGTCTCTAATTATCGGTGAAAAATATAACAGGATGGTAACTTTCTTATTTTTATACGTTATAACTTCCTTTATTCAACTGAAGACCACATTAGCTATTGAGGATTTAACATGAGCACATTAATTCTGAGCAGTGTGGTCTGAATAGTGTCTCGGAGTGAGCAAATCCCATATCAAAGAACAGGAAGGTTTCCCAAGCCTAACTATGGGGAAGAGCTCACATGAGCTCTTCCACATGAGAAATCTGTTTGCCATTTGAATCCCCTAGAACCAATAAATTCCACATTTGTCACCATTTGAGCCAATGACCATTTACAAAGGTGACTAAAATTTCTCTAAAATAGTGACAAGTCATCTTCTCTCATCAGATTTATTTATATAAATCATCACTTCTGGAAATTGCTTTAGTAATATGGCTGTTCTTATACTATTAATCATGTTTTAAAAGGGATGGGAAGAAAGGCATACTTATAAAATTTGTTTAAAACACAAAACTTGAAGAAATGTCATCTGTCAGATGATAAAACTTGGGATCCCCAAATATTTTGGCAGGCTACAAGAATAGACTGCATTTAACAAGACAGAATTTAGTTCAGTAATTTAATGATCTGTTATGTCATTGATTTGAGTATCCTCTCTACTGATTCAAATCACAGCCCTTCTTTACCTTTGTAGACTGTATTTAATAATCATTGTGCTAAAGAAAAATAAATACATGCATATACATCACCATAATATCAATATGGTCATGGTGTTCTTAAAATTTATCTACCTTATTCCCACAATTAACGATGTTTAGCATAATACTTAGAAACTTTCTTCTTTGGTTGTACCATCAAGTGCTCCCCTTGTCTAGCCTTCAGTAACCCAGGATGGCTTTTATAGCACACTGAGGTACTGAAGTAAGATCATAAAGGAAATTTAATGAAAATGAATATAAAGTCTTATACTTGATTCAAATTTATATATATATATTACATATTACATCATATTATACATATTATCTTATAGTTGATTCAAATGTGCATATTATATACACACACACAAAACATATATATATGTGTATGTCTATGCCATATAAAAGCATACCTATACATATGTATGTTTGGAGAGAGGGAGAGAAAGAAATGCATGTATATAAGTGTATGTGCATGTTTGCAAGATGTCATGCATATGTGTGTATGTCTCCAGACTTAGCACAGTGCCTGGCTTAATAAATGTCTATTGACTTGACTGTATATGCATGTGTGCATAAACATATGTATATACAATGTGTATATACAATTATATATGTGTGTATATGTACCCACATTTATCATAAAAAAATAAGATGGGAAAAGAAAAGAATTCTTTCCAAACAAAATTTGCATTTGACCTTAAGTGGTAGATGAGTCAACGTTGCGACACAGCTGCTCCAAAACCCCTAAGGTGATCTTAGGCAACAACAAGAGTTCAGAACAAGTGGGGCTAGTTCTGTTGGGTTTTGCCATGGTCATACCAACTATTATATTCAGTCCTGGGTTCTGCATTTTAGGAAGGAGATTAACAAACTGTATCATCAGTCAACAGAGGCAAAATAATTTGATTTATTCAAAGGACTGAGAATGTTTAACATTTGGAATATAAGACTTAAGGAGAATAAGGTTTCTGTTCTCAAATCTTTGAAGTAAGGTCATGTGAAAAATGGATAAGATGTATTTTTATTAACATCGTGGAATAGAAATATGATTAATTGGGGGAAAACTAAAGATCGATACATTTTGACTCAATATATACAGGGGGAAATCCCCAATTGCTCTAGATGCCCCAAAGAGATGTGTTGTCTTGGGAAGTTTTCAGTTCTTGATCACAAGTAGTTTCTGAGGTGAGCTTGAATAAATATTTGATGAGAATGTTGTGAAAGTGATTGCTCTTCAGGAATAAGTTATGCTATTCTAGCTATATCATTAATATGAAGAATTCCATAGAATTATAGAATTGCAGACTTGGAAAATGTCTTGGAGGCCATCCCTCAACTCTTTATACTTTAGTCAAACTATTTTTTCATCAAATTTAAATTTGTCTCTTCTCCATATTCTGCCATTGTTCCTAGTTCTCCATGCTTGGACCAAGAAAAACAAATCTAATTCCTATTTCATGTGACAATTACAGTTATATTACACAATTACTTCCCCTAATTATGTGTCAATTTCAACATTCCCCATTTCTGCAATGGTTTCCTGTATAGCATGCTCTGCAGCTCTTTCAGAAAATTAAAGAAAAACATAAGTCTGTCCTTAGTAGACTTTCTATGTTTGTTCCAGAGGAAAAATCAGGATGAGAGTGAATTTTATAGGGAAAACAAGTGCGGCTCAGTATTAGAAATAGTAGCCCTTAGACTTCACTGGGTATCCACAGAATGTTGTACTATGGAGAAAGACTTCTGTCCTATTGAGAAAAACTTTATCAAAGAATTATGGGAATGCATGGGCAAGAATTTCCAGGGGTAAAGAAATATGGGTTGGTTAAAATCTGCAGGAAAGAAGTATCTGTGTTGATGAAATGATAAATCCACTTAAAAATTGAATTTTGAGACATAGTGGTAGAGCTGAGATGATCTGTGTTACCTTGAACAACTCAAACTTTGGGCATCTTTTTTCTTCTTTTATAAAATAAATGACTTGGTCACTGGGTGATTTCTAAGGTTCCTTGTAGCTGTGAATTTTTAATCTCATAAAGAATACTGTCATAATTAGAGATGTCCAACAAATGAATGTTTGCTTAGAATGTTAATTCTCTACCACTGAATTTATTCAAGGACAGATTAGTTCTAAAAGTCAGTTGCATTGCAGAAACTACATTAAGTTAAAATGTGGACTAGATGCATCTAATATGCCTTCTACTTTTAAGATTCTGTAGTAACAATATTTTTCGACCCAAACTTTTCCCACCTAATGTTTTTTTTTCAAAAAATATGTAAGAGCTAAGCATCCAGTTGATCCAAGACTAAACAAAAACAAGCACACTAATTGTTTGATTTAATGGTAGATTGGCTATGAAAAAATTGTAAGTGGGTTTGCACTGGTTACTGAAGAAGATGGGGGACGCGGAATTTTCTTCTTTTATGTTGAAGCATCCTATGACCAGACAAAGATTATTAGAGTCACAAAGAGCATCAAGTTGAAGTCCTTGTATTGGTCCATTTGGGCTTAAGGAAGAGACACAATACTCTCTGGAAACTTACCAACTTGTAATTCATTGATCTTGAAAGAAAGTCTACTTTGAAAACATATGCCAACCTGTGAAATAATCTTTGTTTCAACTCTTTGTCCTGATGCCAGACCTATCATGGTATTTGTAAAGTCCCACTTAATAACTGGTCAGCTATGACAAGACTACAGGGTAACCTAACTGAATCCTGAAGTTTAGGGCATGCATTGTTTTATATCCAGCTGAGAGAAGGAGGTAGAGCTCTTATAAATGTATCAATATTAATCAAACCTCAAGTCACTGAATGAATAAGCTAGGAGGGAAATATGTACTAGAAAAAAATCCTTCAATGTTTAGGGTTACCTATATAGATTAAATTCTTCTAGCTGTTTTTGTCAATATTCACTGTCCTTCTACATTCCCAACCCTTGGTTCCCACGTTCTACCCAACCCTCTTGAAAAAAGACCTATACTGAACAGACTGTCTGACTCATCATTTTTCTTATGGGGAAATTCAAGCCCAAGGAATTTACCACTTATATTCTCATAGCCCTTGCATTATAAGTATACATGAGTATAGGTTGTTTGGTAACTGGCAGCATTTGTTTATTTTATTTCTAGAGATAAGGAAACATATAGGAACATGAACTATAGACCTGCCAATCCAAATCAGGAAGAGTTTATCATTTGGTATTGCTTTTTATCAAGTGACTTTCAAGGATCAGAGATGATCCTCACCAGATAACATAAACCAAGTTCACCTCTACCCATAAGCTTCTTCCCTTGAAAATCAACTCAGAGTGTAGAGGGCATATGCTCAATTGGATCTCTTTTTCTGCCACTTTCTCATGGCTTCAAAGTCACTCAACAGTAGCCTCAAACCAATTACTTTGAATCACTTTAACCAAGGTTATTTTTCTTCTTTGAACTTTCTGAAGACTTCTCTGGCAAAAGGAGATAGTGCCCAGCAAGAAGTCCAGCTGTACTCTGCTCTTTAATCTCCCTCTTAAATGAGTATCCTAAATTAAATTCATTCCCCATAGGAATGGGGATGGAGAGAGAGGTGAAATCAGGTCTGTCTTTCTTTCTTTCTTTCTTTCTTTCTTTCTTTCTTTCTTTCTTTCTTTCTTTCTTTCTTTCTTTCTTTCTTTCTTTCTTTCTTTCCTTTCTTTCTTTCTTTCTTTCTTTCTTTCTTTCTTTCTTTCTTTCTTTCTTTCTTTCTTTCTTTCTTTCTCTTTCTTCCTTCCTTCCTTTTTTCTTCCTTCCTTCCTTCCTTCCTTCCTTTTTTCTTTCTTTCTCTCTCCCTCTTTCCTTCCTTCCTTCTTTTTAAAAAATACATAGACTTTTTCCCCCCTTTTCCCACTCCCCACAAAGGTTCTCAAATCAGTGTGAAAGCTATTTGTAGGGAAATGTCCTCACTGCTTCATCCAACTAGTGAAGGTGAGGGACAAAAAGGAGAGGGTGGTAATTACAGAAATTTTGCTTTCTCAAGGTTCTTAAAATTGTTTTCATTCACATCTTATGTGAAGCAACTATTCCTTTTAATTACAATATATGGAAACTTATGTGGTAAATCTTGCACCATAGACAGTATCGGAGTGTTCTGGGCCTTGCCTGTCTGGTTCATGAAAGCAAAAATAGTGTCACTTAAGTTCAATGCAAAGATAGCCTTTAAGTAGCTGAGTGAACTAACATTATAAACAAAATTTGATGTATCTTAATCCCTCCTCTAAAAGTCTCTGGGGAATCAAGATCAGCCCCAATGTCATCAGTAATAAAAGGACGATTTACTGTCCCTAGTAAATTCATCAAAAGAGAAATTTATTTCTTTTGGTGGGGGGAGGGAGGAGAAGAAAATGAGACACAAAGGACTTCCTGAAGAAGTTAAGAATTTTTTTATTTCTCTTTGTATACGTCATGGCATTTAATACAGGGCTAGGAATACAGGAAGAAAGAGTAGTATTATTAAACACTTAATGAACACTTACTATGATTATACCCAAGCAGAATGATGGGAACACAAAGCCATTGGCTTCACAGGGCTTCTACTCTAGGTGGGGGAACAAAATAAACATTATTTGTACAAAAACAGGTAGACTCAAAAATGACCTTCCAAATCTCATTTATGTTTCAAATCATTTGTTACATAAGACATGATGTGTTTATATTCTTGCCCTGAGAATCCTTTGTAAGAAAGGATTCCAGTCTTTCTCTAGGGTACTAACTTCTCTTTTCTCTAATCTGCACAGGATTGGCTCTTCACTGATATACCTTTCTTGGAAAAAAAAAGGGAGGTTTGAGGGAAAGATTAAATCATCATCTAATGATTTTCCTGCCATTAGATCAAATTTATTTCTCAAGGGGAAATTGTCAAGAACCCCACTACCTATTCCTAGCAGAACTGTAGCAGAAGTTGTCAAGTACGACAACCATAAGTACTACAACTAGGGATTCTTCCATGTTTATAAACACATTTCAGTTGGTGGAAAAGCATTTTCCTTTAGGGTATCTCTGTAATTGATGTGGCGATGATGCCTTAAGGCAGCAAGCTGCATTGCACTTACAAGTTTATAGAAGCCAGTCATTATACCATTATTTTTAGATGAACCTGATCACCATAACTTTGAGACATTTCAGCATGGGGGCTAGAGTCAGAGCTACAGTGTTGTGTTACTCTTCAAGAAATGCTTTTCTGAGCAACCATTTTTAGCAGGAAAAGGAAAAGGGCCCACCCATGTGCAAAGATAAAGTCTGAAATTAGGGGGAGAAGAAGTAAAGTTGGTTACTTTTAAGGAGATTTACATTAATCCCCTGGCTCCAAGGCTTCTTGGTCTTTCTCATAACTCAGTTTAATTCATTGAACATTTACTGATGCCCTAGTGGACTGAGAGGAGGGAGAGTTTAAATAATCCTATAATCACTGCAGCAAAAGCAAGAATGGTGCAAGAACACAGGCACCTAGTGTCTTAAGGCTAACACTCCAGCTCATACAAACCTATCGGATGGGTGATGCAATTATGATTTTCCTGATTAATAAGTTAAAGTTCAGAGAGATGACACCATTTGCCTGTGGTCACAGACCTTGTAAATAATGAAGTAGGAATGCAAGCCTAGGACTCCAGAGGCAAAATGGTGGCACAATGGAGTGCTTGCCCTAAAGTCAAGGTGAATTAAGTTCAAATTTAGCTTCAAATACTTACTAGCTCTGTGACCCCAGGTAAGTCATTTAAATCTCTGTCTGCCTCAGACTCCTTAGTTGTAAAATGGAGATAATATCACCAACTCATGTTATGAGGTTCAAACGAAATAATATTTGTAAAGTGCTTAGTTATATCGTCTTGCATACAATGAGTGCTTAATAAATGCTTGTTCTCCTTCCCTTTCAGGTTGTAAATACATTGTCCTTTTAACTATACTAAGCAAAATTAGTTGATACAAGTTCCTATCCTGAGGAAATTACAGACTTAAAAATACTAAATATTAATAAATGTTTTCTAAATTGTTTCAAGTTTGCACTAAAACTTTTGGGACACACTGTATATATAAAAAACAATGACAGCAAGAGTTCTTAAACTTTTTTTGTGTACTGAAGCCTTTTGGTAAATTGATGAAGCCTATGCATAATGGTGTTTTTAAATGCATAAAATAAAATACATGGGATTACAAAGAAAACTAATCACATTGAAATATACCATTTTTAAAAGGTAACATACACATGGTTAAGAACTTCATTATAGGGGCCATTCACTGAGAGATTGCTCTCTTTCCTTCCTGATTGCGTATCATTCAGATACCTTCTGCCACTGTCTCTTTCTTTCACCATTTCACAGGAAGATGTGACTCTTACCTTTGCCAAGGCAGACTCCTCCACTTGAACAAGCGATCACATCCCATTTCATCAGCTCCAGTAGTGTTTCTCCTCTTTCATCTGCACTGTCTCTATATGACTTCAAACACATCTGTGTCTCCTCCATCTTCAAAAAAAAAAAAACAAAAAAACCAAAAACCTCACTTAATGCATCTATCCCACTAACTAACTCCCATATCTCTCTGGCCTTCTGTGACCACACTCCTCAAAAAGGCCATGTACAATAGTTACTTTCATTTCTTCCCCTTTTCCTCTCTTCTTAACTCCTTACAATCTGGTTTCTGACCTTATCATTCAATTGAAACCCCTCTTTCCAACGTTACCAATCATCTCTTAATCTCTAAAATCCAGTGGCCTCTCTGAATCTTCATCCTTCTTGACCTATTTGTAACTTTTTCCACTGTCAACCCCCCTCTTCTCCTTAATACACTTTTCTCTCTGGGTTTTTGACATAGCATTCTCTCTTGGTTCTTCTGCCTGACTCAATTTCAGTACCTCATTCACTGAATCTTCATCCAGGTTACATTGGACAACCATAGGTTTCCTTCAGGGCTTTGTCCTGGACCTTTTTCTTTTTCTCTCTTCTACAATTTCAATTGGTGATCTCATCAACTCTCATGAATTCAATGATCATTTCTATTCTAGTAATTCTCACATTAATTTTATCTAGCCCTAACCTCTCTGCTCATCATATCTCTTATTTCCAAATGCCTTTAAGATATTTTCAATTGGCATTTTAATCCTCAAATTTTCAAGATGAACGTATTATCTTTCCTCCCAAAACCTACTCCCATGCGCAAAGTTCCCTGTTACTATCAAAGATATCAATATCCTCCCAGCCCCTCAATCTCCCCTAAGCCCCCCTTCCTGCTCACAATCTAGGAGCTATCCTAGACTCTTCACTATCTTTCACCCTCCCATATTCAATATATTACCAAGCTTTATTTCATCTCTGTAACAACTCTCAAATATACCCTTTTTGATACTGCTGCTAGCCTAGTACAAGCCCTTATCTTCTAATTCCTGAACTGACTATTGTTCTTCTTGCCACAAGTTTCTTCTGGCTTCAGTCTATCTTCCACAGCGTATCCTTCAACCAATAAAGTTTTTTTCCTAAAGTCCAGGTTCAACCATGTTACCCCTCTACTCAGTAAACTTTAGTGGCTCCCCATTACCTCCAGGATCAAATATAGACTCCTCTGTTTGGCTGTCAAAGCCCTTTATAACCACTGCTTTACCCATGTACCCTTCGATCTAGCAATAGAGGATTTCTTGCTTCTCAAACAAAATACTCCATTTCTCATATTTGGACATTTTCACTGACTATCCCCCATATTTGGAATGCTTTTCCTCTTTATATCCACCTCCTGAATTCCCCAGCTTCCTAAAGGTTCAAGCTAAAATATCACTTTCTGTAGGAAGCCTTTTTCCATCCTTCTTAATTCTTATGCCTTCTCTTTGTTGATTATTTCCTATTTGTCTTGTATATCCCTGGTTTGTGCATAGTTGATTGCATATTCTCTCCTCTATTAAAGGGCTAACTCTTTGAGAGCAGGGACATTGTGCCTTACTCTTTATCTCCATGCCATGTCTGATCCATAGTAGGCATTTAATAAATAATTTTACTGACGTACTAGATAATGATTCTAAGGTTAACATAGCATAAAAGTAAGAAAAGAGAAAGGAGTTATAAGGGAGTTCCAGGGGATTTCAAAGTAAAAGAAATTATCAGTATAAGATCTTTTGAGGTAGCACATATTATTTGGACCATGAAAGAAGTCCAGGATATATATTGGCAGAAAAGATTTAATCAAAACTGTATATATCTACCATCATGTACAAAGCAGATAGAATTGGCACTGCATGTAGAGAAAGTTCTATGAGTATAATTACTTCTCTCTTTATAGTATGACTCTCCTACTTTGCAAGATTTCTTAAGGAAGATTTTACAGAAGATCAATACTCATCTTTCAATTTCAGAATGATTGAGGGGCCAACTTAAACTGTTTTCAAGGACATACAAAAGAATAAAAAGTTAAATTTACAAAGACAAATTTTTAACCAGTGGTTCAAAATGAATTTTTAAAAATTTAAGTAAGCTCTCTACATTGGGAAGACTCATCTTATATCATTTAACTATGTTTTGTTTCAAAGCATAAAGGACTTCAAACTCCTTTTTTTTTTTTGCCTGCTGCTTTTATTGGTTAGCTTGAGGTAACCTTGAGGTATATTCTTATCTGTTTCTATGAACATTTTGAATGTTGTTTGCTGTTTTTCAGCTGTAATTACCTTCACACATATATGAATATATATTGTTCTATAACTTGTATCCTTGGTAGTAATTTCACAAGGTGAAATGTGTATTTCTGGCTACCTGGTACTGGTGGTGATGGAAAAGGGAGGTATGAGAGAAAATTAGGGGACAAAGTAGGGGCCTTTAAACAAGTAGGGGTATTTAAACAAAAAAAAAAAATAAACATAGATGGTTTAAAGGAATATGGGTCACTTGAGACTGTCCTAACTACAAAACTGTGACAGTAGCCTGAAATAAATTAAAGTGAATTGGAAGATATTTAACAAAATAAAAATACCATGAAACAGAAATAAAAATACATTTGAAAATTAAGTTAATATAAAGCCCAAAGGATTCTTATTATGGTTTAGTGGCCCTAGTTTCTATTTGATTTTGACACTACTAGATTAGACAGTGTTGTCAAGGATGCATCTTTTTTTTCTTTTTTATTAATTTATTTTAAACTTAAATTCACAATAAGTAAACAAAGAAACATGCTATAAGTTTAAATACTAAAACTTACATGCAAAATAAGAAAAGAAAAAAAACGTTGCTGTGTGCACACCACAGTGTAAGATAGAATTCAAAATATATAGCAATAAATTTCTATTTCAAGAAAGCCAATGTAATAAATATTACACACTGTGTTCTGTACTGCCTCTCTTTTCTTTTCTTCCTTGTAACTTTTCTATTGTTCTCTGCTGTGAACATTTTACTTGCTCAGCTTTCCCTCAAGAAGGTTGCAATTAAGTTCAGATGTATATATGTATAAGTATATATACACTCACATCAATACACACATATAAATATATATTATATATGAATATATAATATATATAATAGTGTATGTGTGTGTGCATTGAATATCCATTTTTTAATTTCAGAATTATGCATAACTTTGTTACATATAATTTTGGTCACAACCTCAGTTCTTTCATTCTTTGATATATAGTATTCTAAGACCTGCAGTTTTTTAGGATAATCTGTGCTAGGTCTTATGTGATTTTAGTTGTGGCACCACCATATTTGAATTTTTTTTCTCATTGCTCATGATATTTTCCTTCAGCTGGAGGTTTCAGAATCTAACTATGATATTCCTGTATGTTGCTCATTTTCCTTAAGGCAGGTACAGAATGAAATAAATGGACTCTGAGGTTCTTTAAAAGCATAAATATCTGTGATCTGTGATTCTCTGAGTTTACTTATAGTACTAGTGTCATATGGGCAGTATTTTTATTTTGGGAGCAAATATTATAACCCTCTATTTCACAATTAGAATTAATAAACATATAATCAGAAATCTCAAAAACAAAAAAAAGTGCTCTGGGGTATGAATTGTAATCACATAATAATGTTTTATATTTATAAATATTTATAAATATATATTTATAAATATAAATAAATATCTATAAACTTGAAATTGGGTAAGAAATTTTGGATTTATTGTGACACCAATGTGATACTCAGAGCAGCTGCTATGGAAATGCATGTGTACTTCCAGAGTAAATTCACAAAATATAAACTCTCTTCCTCAAAAATGAAACTAAGACATTTATTCAAACACCAGAAAGCCAAATCCATCATAGTAACCAAGAAATTTATACCCATTATCAGTGCAGGGAGCACAGCCCTTCCAAAGCCTTCCCCTTGTCAGGCCTCCCACAAAACAAGCTCCTTTAGGCAAAATCACTCCCTCTCTCACTCAGGCTAGCTGTTCTGCTCTGCTGTGCCTGCTATCTCTCCCTCAACTCCACTTCATTTTCTCTTCCTGCTGCACCCTTCCTGCTCCACTCCTTTAGCAAGCTCCTCTTATCACGGACTTCAGGTGACTCAAGTTGTGGGCTGGGCCAAAGCTCAAAGAAGGTCACATGGTCCTATTAAGGGGCAGGGAAGATCTCCAAATCCCCTTACCATTACATTTGGGGCCAAAGTCCTGGATTTGATTCTTACAAATAGTATGAACCAGACACAACAATTCATTTAGCTTTTCTCGGCCTCAGTGTCTTCATCATAAAAACAGGATAATACCCTATTTAACAAAGACCAAATAGGTGAAAAAATAGGTATAAATTGGTATGATTTACATGAAAAGAATACCATGAATGCATATTCCAATTTAATATTTTTTCTATTGTCATATTTCATTGTTTTGGAGGAGCTGTATTAGAAATTGTGTTTTTTTTATACTTTCCTATCTAGGACAACCTTGTGTAAACAAGATGCATAACCTTCTCTAACATTAGTTTTGTGTCAGAGCGATAGTCTTCAGCAATTTGGCTGAGTCCAACACATTTAAAAGCAAACCCCAACAAGCTCTCTTAGTTCTGATGCCATTTTGATTCAAATGCTTGAAAATGGATAGGAAATGAAGTAATAAAGGAAAACTTGGGAAACAGATTTGGATTTGATGAAAAAAATAAGTTCAGAGAAGGTCATAGAAATCCCTTTGGTTCAATAAAAAGCTCCAGCATAAATGACAGAAGTGAGTGACATCTGTCATCTGGTCACAAGGCAAAGGAATGGCTGACATTCAGCTAAGCACACTGTGCTCCCCATACTTCCCATGTTACTGAAATAGGGTAATCTTGCTGACATCTTATCCCCTTAAAAAAGGTTGTGTGTACCATTTAGGATTTTGTTTAAAAAAGCACGTGGTCACTTAGATATAACATTACAGATGCTTCGCTTGCTTCTACAGAGGTTGAATTCCTTCATAATAGAGATCTTCAATCACAAATTCCAGCAAATCAGTAATCCTTTTAAATGGATGACTGATAAAATAGTTTGTTCTTTGCACTTTTTTGATGATTAGAAACTGACCTGTTCTGTATGCAATTTTAAAGTGTTATAGTACACATGAGTCCTTCGTGAAAATGTCACTATAAGAATATGAAATATGCCATGAATGTAATTATTGAAAATGAGCATTGACTCCTTTCCCCGCCTCTTCCAAAAATCTACTATCTCTAAACATGCCATTGTCCTTTTATCCCCCAGGAAATTTTTGTTCATATAGTCACTACAGTCTATTGATTTGAATTCAATATAATCGTTGTTTACTCATTAGTTGCTGGGTGCTCTTCATTCTGTTAGATACTAGCAGAGATAGAGAAATGGAAGACCTGATTCTTTCATTCCAATTACTAACAATAATGTTAGGAAGATGAACTTCATATACATGAAACAATTAGAAAAAGTGAACATAATTAGTGTCAAAACATACAGTATAGAAAATGAGTTTGATGAAGGAATGACTGGGAGATCTTTCTAGCTCTTCCATGAAAAAATAGAATCTGAGATGGGTCTTAAAGAAAGGTAGAATTAGAATCAGAGTGTGTATAAAAAGGAACTTCAGGCTAGGAAAGCAGCAGGAACAAGGGCATTGATTACAGTGACAATGACAGGATATAAATGGGAGTATTAGAATACCAGTACTAGGGAAAACTTTATATTGGAGGAAAATGGTTGAATAGATAACACAGGTAAGAAGGGCTGGATTATGGAAACTTCTGAATTCCAGGAGGACTTTGGCATTGGATTACCCAGTGGAGAGCTATATATAGAATGTTGGACATGTAGTGACACAATGAGATGTTATTAAGACTAATAGTCTTCTGTTCTAGAGTTGTAACTAGAATACTTGGTGTCTAGTGAAAGGACTGTTCATGGGCAATAAACACTCAAGTCAGATTCTAAAGGTAAAATTAATGTCTAAAGAAAATTTAATAAATGTAATTTAAATTAATTGAATAAAAATAATTAATTAAAAGTAATTAACCTTAATTTAATATAATTTAAGTCAGGGCCAAAGGGGGAACTCACTTAAATTGAAGAAGGGAAACATGATTTTTTGGATAGCTTTCTTTTTAAACTTTTTAAAACTAATTTGAAATTAATTGTTCTTTTAGCTAGATATGTTCAATTGTATTTTATGTGGCAAGGATCCTATGAACGTATGAAGTGATGCAAGTATTATCATTGCCCTCTAAATTCAATGCCTTGTAGTTTATCCCCATTCATCTATCCTCATTATGGTGGAATTCCACAATCAAGAAGATGTAGCTAGGTTGCTTAGTGGATAGAACACTGGCCTAGAGTCAGGAAGACCTGAGGTCAAATATGGTCTCAGGCAAGTATACCTATGTGACCCTGGGCAAGTTGCTTGACCTGTGTTTGCTTAAGTTTACTAAACTATAAAAAGGTTGGGGTGGGGGAAAGAATAAGAGAACTACCTCTTTAGTTTGTCATGAGGATAAAAGAAATATTTGTAAGCACCACCGTTAGCGCAGTGTCTGGTACCTAGGTGGTTTTATATAAATGCTTGTTCCTTCTCTCCAATACATTTTTACTCTCAGTATTAGGTCACTATTTAATACAAAACTGCAAACTTGAACTGTGGATTCACTTCATAATCACACTATATACAACTTTGAAGGAAGTAAACTGTGGATGACCATGATTAACACTTTTTTAATACAGTGTAAGTGCAAGTTAAAAAAAAAAAACTATCAAATATAGAGGAGTGACAAAAAGAGTAGGAGTAGAATAGATCTAAATGTATAAAATGTCATGATAAAGGGGTCACCAATTTTTTTGCCCCAAGTGATAAATATATCCGTACATTGGTCCTTTGTTTTTGAAGAGGATCACAACCTCAGGGAGATGATGACATGACTTGCACCCAAAAGTCTTGGGTGAACAGTAACATATATGTTGGGAGTCTAGTGGCTAGATATTCCTCAGGACAACTGGATATGCCTCAGGATGCAAAGGAAGACCCTGGACTTTTTAGGCTAAGGCCTTTTCAGTTTCTTACTTTGAGTGAGATAACATACATTCAATGAACAGGCCTCTTTAAGAAGTGAGTCAAGAGATGGTTTCCTTGCCCACCCCCTCAAAAAAAAATCAAAGTGGGAAGGGAAGACCCTCTGGGTTGCTGGTCAAAAAAGAAACAGTTACTATTTACCTTCACTCTGAACCAGAAGGGCCCAAAATACAGCCATTAAGTGGTGCTTGGGCGGGTATCTGTTGTGGTTTAATATATGAGCTTCAGGCCATCAAAATTTACCTTCCTTTGGAGAGGAAATGAAGAGGGAGTTACCCAACTAGCTGAGCCCCCATTCAGGGAGCCTGGCCTACTCACAGGTTATGTTTGTCCTTCATTTTTCTCCTAAAGGACCATGACATCAGGGAAATGGTGACATGACTTGCAGTTGACTTTGATTTGAGTGAGGGAGGGCTGTGCAAAATCAGCAGCCTTGCTTTCTCCTCCAGAGTGATCTGGAGGAATATCTGGCCAGATATTCATCAGGATGACTGGAAATGGCCCAGAACGTAATGGGAGACCCTGGAGTCCCTGGCCCTTTTAGGCTAAAGCCTTTTCAGTTTCTCACTTTTGGTTAGTTAGGCTAGTTAGATAAGGCATAGGCAAAGGAGAATTGGTAAAAAGAGAAAGGAATAGTGAGGGGCATGGAAAGAAAGAAGGAAGAGAGAGAAAGTAAAATGAAAGATATGCCTTTTGAGGGGAATAATAGACTGCCCCTAACATCTCACCTGATACCTGACATCCGCTGACAGTTGGATCCAGAATTCTATTATATAACCAAATAAATACTGGAACATGGTATAGTGGAAAGATCACAAGCTTTCAAATCACAAGAAAAACCTGAATTTCCGTTTTAAGTCACTCTTTTGCTGCCCATTGAGAAGTCCATTCTTATTACTGAGGCTTAATTTACTCATCAAGAAAATGAAGACTGAAGAGGTTGGTAATATGCTCTCTAAGCTTTCTCCCAGCTCTGAATTTCTGATATAACTTTTGAAATTCAGGGTCCCATTGAAAAAGGAGCTGAATGCTAATGCCAAATGCAAGTTCTGAATTGGAATAAGCATAGGCAACTTAGGAAACTACACCCATCATGCATAACATTATTGGAGAGGATGAAGATCACTGCAGGGAAGGATATCATTTTGGAATTACCATACACATTTTAAGTTCCAGAAAATGCATTTTCTAGGGAATGTAGGTATCTTCAGATAAATCAAGACTCTTGTGTTGCAGGAAATAGAACAAAAGTCTTAGATGGACAGTAGCATCTATGGTGGGGGTACAATTTTGTAACTTTACCTAATCCAAACAAATGGCTTTTCCTAGTCTTTCTCTGATAATTAACTGATTGGAAGAATTTGGGTGGAAAGATAAAATATTTCACCTAAGCTATCATTTAGAAGAAAAACAGCAAAGTTGAGCAATCCATCAGAAAGCAAAGCTATGTAGAACTTAATATTTAGTGTGTTTTGAACAGCATAGTATAGCAGGAAAAAAATACACTGGTGTTAGAGTCAGAAGGTCTGGATTCTAGGCCCTGTTTCTTAATAGCTGTGTTAAGTAGTTCAATCTGTTTAAAAATTCTGAGTTTTGATTCCTGAATCTATCATTTTGATATATTATTACCTGCTCTGCTTTCCTAGTAGCTTTACAGGAAGAGTTGATTCAGATAAAAGACATGAAAATGTTTTAAAAATTATAAAGTGATATGTGAAATATACATATAAGAACAAAGAGGCTGAAATAAAATATGCAACTAGGTGGATTAAAAGAAATGGCATTGGATTGCTGATCAACAAAACCTGGGTTTTATCCTTGTTCTCTTATTAGCTTACTGGATGACTCCACTTATATCCCTTGACTCTTCTGGGACACTGATTACTCATTTGTAAAATGAAAGAGTTGGACAGACTGATTTCTGAGATTCCTTCCTTCTCTAATATTCTATGATTATGTAGAATGTATAGGCTTTAGAGAGTCACTGATAGAAATGTAAATTAGAAGCTGATTCCAGATCACTGAGAGTAAATCTAGAGGATGAATCATTTCTCGTCACTTCAAAAATGCATATAATATGGTTAAAAGCACAGAGATAGGAAAAAAGTTTCAAAAGGTTTTTTTTACGGGGAAATTACACAGAAATTACTTAAACACTTTACCATGGTATAACCTACTTCCCTGGACTTTCTTCCATCAGTCTTGCCTTGCCTTCCCTTCCTGAGGTGAGTAATCAGATTTACATTTCAATCACTGTTTCCTTAACTCTGCTTACTCTAAGAAATACTTTCTGAATTCTCTTTGGCAGTTCATGCATGGTAAGAATAGACTATTAATCAGAATTCTAAACTAACATATAATCTTTTCTCCCTATAAAAAATGATCATCAGACAGAAAAGAATTGAATTAAAAATGGTTAATACAAGGTAAGTGAAATAATTTATATGAATTAAAGGACCTAGCCCTTGCACCATGAGAAATATGGTATAATGTGGTTTGAAAGATGGATTTGCACCAGGTTATTAAATAGAGGAGTTTATATTTTATGCTGAAGGCAGTAGGGAGACAGAGGAGCTGAGTAGGGAAGTGACATGGTCAGATATGAGCATAAATAAAATTACTTTGCCAGCTATTTGAAGTATGGATTGAAATTGGGAAAATATTTGAAAAAGGGAGACCCATTAGGAGATAATTATAAAAGTTCAGAAGAGAAGTAAGTGATAATAGCCCAAACTAAGTGTTTGTGTGAATAGTGAGAAAGGAGAGGAAGCAATAGATGCTGTAAAGGCAGATTTGATGATTGATTGGATATATGAGGATAATGAGAATGAGGATTTAATGTTGACACCTAAGTTAGTACTCCAGAAAACTGAAAGAATAGTGGTTTCCTGGACTGGAATTTGGGATGGTACTTAGACAGGTATATTTTAGGGGAAAGACAATGAGTATTGTTTTTTTTACATGTTGAGTTTGTGTTGTCTAGGGGGCATCCTATTTGAAATATTCTATAGACAACTAATGTTGTGGCATGAGAAATCAGAAGAGGGCCCTGGGCTAAGTATAAACATTTTTTAGTCATCTGATTAGAAACAATAATTTAACTCATAGAAGCTAATGAGTGATGATTAAGAAAGAAAAGAAGAGGCCCTAGTAAGAGGATTTAGGGTATACCTTTCATAGGAACAATTAATATACTGGAAGGATCGATCAGAAAAATGGAAAAGTCAAGAAAGAGTGTCATTAAAACTCAGAGAAGAGAGTGTTCAGAAGGAGAGAGTGATCAATGGTGTGAAATGCTTCAGAGAGGTCACGAAGGAGGAGGAATGATGAAAGATGTTAGATTTGGCATTTAAGAGATCACTGCTAACTTTGGTGAGGACAGTTTCAGTTGAATGTAAAAGGAGGGGAAGTAGAGGTAATGAGAGGAGATTTGATTTAATTTCACTCGGTGACCATGAAAATGCAAAGCTTGAAGCCTAAATCAGAACTCTCGTGGCTTCACATTGGAGTTATCAATTTCTTTGTAAAGAGGAGGTGTCATGATGTAAAGAGCACTTGGCTTGAGCAGCAAAAAGGAGACATTTATCCATTGCTATCCAGATGTGATGCTTAAGGACTCATCTACAAAGTGACTGAGTTGGAAGAGGTGATCTCTGAGATATCTTCCAGTTCTTGAAGGTATATTTTTTTAAAAGAGATACTTTGTAAAAAATTCCTTTCTTTAGGTAATATTATTACTGTCTCAAAGTACTAATGTGTAGTTTCTCTCCTCATCTGAAAAAAGAGAACCAAACAACAAAATAAAAAATAGAGCGACTTTTAATTTTAGACTTCACTGATATAAAATATTAAGTATTCTGCTCTAATTCTCTACTGGCTCATGATTATTCCCTATAGCTCACATCTAATATTCTTTCCAATATTGTTTTAAAAGTCACATGAGATTCTGTGTCTACCACATTTCCTAGAAATGATGACATACTTTAACAGCTGTCAATGCCAAAAATAGACTTCTTTCTTTCTAGCTAGCATTATCTCCTTTACAGATCCATTATAGAAGACCCCTCTGCCACTGAGGTTGGTTTCTTATATCCTCAGTGTACTGGGGGAGGCCACATTCTCTTTCCCTGAATGATGACTCTGTTTTTATTTCATCCTCTGAGATGCATTTTCGATTGCAAAAGTGAAAGGGAAAGGGAAGAAGTTAAGTGGGTCTTGGTTGAAAGCAACTAAAATAATTCTGATTTCTGACATTTTACTATTCAAACCAATTTGTAATCCTCCCTGTCCCTCTCTATACAGCCTCCTTCATCCCTTCTCCCAGTAAGGAAAGAGTACCAGGTATCCTTTTTCCCCATCTTGTTAAAAACCACTTGTGATACATAAGATAAAGATGAATTTGGATTAACAAACTCCACTTTAAAAGTACAAATATCTGCAAGGAGGTTTACAGCAATGAATCAATCTCACCTTGACGTCATTTTTTTCATAAGGTAATCAGATGAACTCTTCTCCTATTTGTCCCTTCATCCCAGACTGGCTTTTGTCAAATCAATTCACTTCCCCATGCCTCAGGATCATCTGTAAAAGGAAGATATTGGGTTAGAAAATATTCATGGTCTCCTTCTGCTCTCAATTTAAAATCCTACGATCTGCGACCTCTTGGTTAAGGTCCAGCACTAGGTCAGGGTAAGATCTGCCATTTACCCAGATTACCACTTAGAGAAAGTCCCATTAACTTCTAGCCTTGGTTTCCTCATATTTAAAATAAGGATGATAATCTCATCATTACCTATCTCACAAAGTTGTTGGGAATAAAAAACTTTGCACACTATAAAGGGCCATATGAATGTCATTTATCATTATTATTAGAGACTGATAGGGAATTTTGATTGTGGAAGGAGGAAGAGGCATATGAAATGTTATGATGACTAAAGGTTTGAAACTTTCAAGACAAAAACAAGATATGATTGACTGAATCATGATGGATGTTCAGAAGATTCCCAAGTCTAAATATTCGATGTATTCTTGGAACTCCAGTTCCATATCACCAACTACCTGGTGGGCATCTCTACCTGTATGTCCCTATGCATCTCAAGATAAACATGTTCAACACAGAATTCATTATCTTTCATGTAAACCCATGCTTATTTCTTTTGAGGTCATCATGGTCTTCTAGTCAACCATGTTTCTAACTATGTAAATATTCTTTATCTTTCAATCTTACCCATCCTTAACTTTGGTCAATTACTTCTGAACCTTGTGGATTTTTCTACATCTCTTTCTTCTGCCCATTCTTTCCCCTCTCATCATCAGCCTATAAGTTTTGGTTCTCATCATCTCTACCAAAGACAATTACACTAACCTCTTAATTTGTCTGCCTGCTATTGACCACCTTCTCCTCTCTCTGTCCTCTAAGGCATCAATGTAACCACACTACTTACTGTCCTCAAGAAGAATCAGTGCCTCCCAGTTTCATCCAGGATGAAATATAAACTTCTCTGGCATTTCAAGATTTACCTATACTCTATGACTTGAATTGGTCTTTCTAAGTTGAAATCAGATACATTAGCGCTATTTATTCTGGCCAAATCTGCCTTTCTACTGTTCACTTTAAATTTTATGACTTTGTAGATGTTGCAAGATAGCATAGCCTTGTCTGTATCCAGACATGAGGCCTCTGCTAATAATTAACTAGGTAGCTTTGGTGGTCTTCATTCCTCTCTTTCTCAGTTTCCTCATCTTTGAAACGAGAAAAACAGACTATTCAATTTCTCAGAGTTCTTCATTTTTATATGCTTTAATTTTATTATTTTACCTAAAAGAGATCAAAGTTTGCTCATATCCGCCAAAACATGAAAACCAGTTTTTAGCATTTGAAATGAACAGGATTTAAAAGGAGTAATTATCTAAACTCCCCTTCCCATATTTTTATTATTGCAAAAAAATTTAATCTTTGAATGTATTCCTCAGAAATGTAGGAGGATAGTTTATGAGCTAAACCAACATCAAAAGATATTTTTATCTCTCTTCAGCATGACAAATTGGAATTTAGAGTTTGCCTTTATGCCAAAATCTAAATAAAGCAACTAAATCAAAAAAGAAATATATTGGTATTTATTTTACAGAAACACCCTAAAGACATAAAAATATTCTGTCTCATTTTTATTTATATTAATTGCATTATCATTTTTTCTACCATTGCATAGAAATATTGTGTGTGTGTGTGTGCATGTGTGTGTGTGTAGATTCAGATGAAGAATGAAATAGCCCCATCGTGTGAAACTAGTTTTCCTTAACGACTGTTTTCATTTAAGTATTTGGTAAGTGAACAGACTATGGAAAGAAGAACTTTCTAACAGATCTACACTATGTTCATTGTCAAGGGATTTAAAAATAAAGGTTAATTATTTATCACTAACATCGAACTTGAGATTTCTAAACTGCTTTGCAAAAGATTTTATGAGGAGTTCTTCATGGCAGCTCAGCCAGGTAGGTCAGTAGAGATGCCTCTCATAGACAACTCACACTCTAAAATGAACACCAACAAGTCACAGTATAAATACCCAGTCAAGCTAAAGTTTGGAACTGTGATAATGAGCAGGAGTACTACAGATTCAAAGTGTATAGTGTGTGTGTGTGTGTGTGTGTGTTAACTATCTAGATAGATGACTACTGCTTATACATACATTTATATATATAATATATATACATACTTATGTGCGTAGACATATATGTGTAGACATGTGTGTACGTATAAAACTATACATACACCTACTTATGTTCCAATATATCATTTGGATAATAGTATTGGGTTGAAGAGGAGGAAAAGGAAAAGAGATTTGACTTAGTATCTCAAAACAATTGTAACTTAAGGGACAAAGATCAAGATATACATACATATATAGAGAGAGAGAGAGAGAAAGAGAGAGAGAGAGAGAGAGAGAGAGAGAGAGAGAGAGAGAGAGAGAGAGGGAGGGAGGGAGAGTTTAAATTTATATAGTGCTTAGCATCCTTCAGAAAATTGAATGTGGTGTTCTGATTGTGGTATCAGTGTGTGATTTTAATGGTTTGGGGCACTCCTGGTGAAAATACTATAGATGGTGATAAGGCAACTGATAATCTACAACTTATTAGTCTTAAATTAGGTAGCACATTGGATAGACTACTGGAGTTAGTCTAGAGGGCTTGAGTTTGAATCCTCTCTCAAGCTGTGTAACCCAGGAGAAGACATTTCACCTCAGATTCATTTTCCTCATCTATAAAATCAGGAGATTTGAGACAATGACCTCCAAATTCCCTTAAAGCACTAACTATATGACACAACAATCCTGCTGCTGTTCAGTAGTTTTAGTCATGTCTGACTCTGTGGCCCCGTTTAGGGTCTCCTTGTCAGAGATACTAGAATGGTTGGCCATTTCTGTTTCCAGCCCATTTTACAGATAAGGAAGCTGAGACAAAGAGGGTTAAATGTCATGCCCAGGGTCACGCAGCTAAGCGTATGAATTCTAATTTGAACTCAGAAAAAGGAGTAGTCCTGACTTCAGGCCCATCACTCTATCCACTATGCCACCTAGCTGCCATTTTAGGTTTAAGTTCTTCTGCTAATAGTTGTGTGACCATGGGAAAGACTAAATTGCTTTGATCTCCCAGATAACACTGTAAGTTTATAAACTGCAGTTATGTTGTCTGCCAACAATGATAGAAGAAATTTCTGTACCAGGAATTCCATACAACTTTGACATCATAAATAAGGAAGCCCCTCACCTGACCGCACCCCTCCCCCTCATCTTAGATTAAAACTAGGTACCTGGATTGTTACATTTTTTTTCTAAAATCAATTTTTTTTGTATGGAAAACAACTATAAAATCTCTTTTAAAACTGTTAGCTCATCTATCTTGAGAATTTGACACATGATGGTTGCTTCTGCTGGAATGGTTCTAGAAGGGACACCCAATTGGGGATAAAAAAAAACAAAACATGTCACAGTACAATTAATAACTAGAGAGATTTTATCTACCACCCTGGCTTTGTCTTCAATTGAAAATTCCATCTACTGACTTTAATGAAGCTAGCAAGGAACATATCAATCTAGATAATGCGGGGAAATCAGGTTTACTTTCCAGGCAGGTTTTGGTCACAATGTAGATAGAATAAATAATCTAAGATGTTTTGCAAATATCTGTTGCAAGGAAGAAATGGTGGTGGTGGTGCTTAGGAAGGGGAAGCCTTTATCGCAATGAGTTTCTTCAAATAATTATTCCTGTGCCCTGTGGCAGGCATTTTTGTATAGCACCAGATTAGAAAGCATATTTTCCAAAGCAGGCATTTTGTTATTTCTGTTGACATTCCTATCAGACATTAAAGTAGTGAATAATCAGATTGAACTTGTCTTTGGTTTGGGAATATTTTGATATCACCAGTTGAATCTTATTTAGTTAAAATTCCAGGTGAGTTTGCTAATTGTCACCAGAGGCAAAGCAATCTTAATGGGTCATATATGTCCCCATTTGTTCCACGCACATCTTTGAATTTATTACAGTGAGGCATTTAACCGAGTTTAATGGAATTGTATATGCTGAGAGGATAGCATATGTTGTAGGAGTAGACTTCCATTGCTTCATAAATTAGGATGTCTCTGACAGGTGGAACCTAGGATGTTCAGTTTGTGCTTTTGTTTATAAATTAGAATCCATATAACTTCTCCAAAAGAGTTTACTGAAATCGTTTTCCCCATGAATCATGTGTAATGAGTTGGGATGGCTTGGTTTAACAAAGGGTTTTCCTCTTATGCTGGTTTTTTGTCTGGAACATTCTTTGAAAGCAGTCCCATTTAATATCCTAAAAAGAATGGGTAAAATGGACTCCTGCTGAAGAAAGTGCTTAGATCTAGGCTTTTCTTATTACTCTTAAGGCATCAGTTGAACAGAGGAATGAGGAGGATAAAAGCTACACAGCGTGAAACTGAATTTTATTTTATTTTGGTTTTTGTTGTACACTATTTCGATGTAGAAGCATATGTGTAGGAAGGGGAAAGAAAAGACACACACACAAATGCATGCATACAAACATGAACATAAAGGAAATTGAAAAACTTATCTCTTAAAGGAGTTCTTCTTTGACACCAATTTATCAGAATGTGGGACTTCTCCAATTCTCAACTCCCAGGATCCCATCTATTTCAATATCTTAACAAAATACAGTCATCTGGAGCCACTTCCCAATTTTATCAGGAAGGTATCAGCTGCTCCTTCTTTGACATTTGTCTAAGCCCTACTTTTTAACTCACTCCATTTCTTCCTTAGATTCAACAATCTAAAAATGACTTGAGTAATCAAGATGATCTCTAAGGTCTCTATTGGATCTAATACGATTTTTTTTATCCCTTCCTTATACATTCCCTGTTCCAACATAAGATGGCTACTGTCCCTGTCCACTGAACATATTGTATATTTATTGAAAAATCTCTTCCTAATTTATGCATAGGGGAAAATTAGAGGTCATGCAACAGAACATCTTTGGATTGGAAAGAAGGAGTTTAAAAATAAGCACCAATTTTTTCTTGTATCTATGACCTTAAATAGGTCATTTATTTATCCTCAGTTTCCTCCTCTGTAAAATCAGAGGTTTGTTTGGACTATCTAGTCTCTAAGGTCCTTCTCATTAAAAAAGCTGGGATTTCACAGTTTTAAGGAGCTATCAATCTTCTCCTACCATTCCATGTTTCTGGAATGACTGCTTTTTTTGTCTTTGTCCCCCATAGTGATAATTTTAAATCCTGTCCAACATCCTCCATGAATTGCTCCCTGATTCCCTTTCCCATTGCTGCCTCAGGTGTGTGTGTGTGTGTGTGTGTGTGTGTGTGTCTGTGTGTGTGTGTGTGTGTTGAAGGAGAGCATAGACTCAGAAAGATAAAATTGATAACTAGGTACAGTTCTCATCTATTTTCCAATCTTGCATGCATACATCTTCTTTTTTTTTTCTCCTCTCAGACTTAATACCATCCAGGGGATGCCAAAATTCCATTATTAGGTAGCACTATCCAAGACTTCTCTACTTATGTATATCACATTTTCTGTGTTTCACAATTGACCCTTTCCCTTGCTCTTCCTTCATCATAATACTCATTCCCTCATCGTGGAGTCACATTCAGCAAGATATTTAGAGGAAAACAATCGAATTATAGTAATTCTTATTGCCATCTGTGAATGCTTATACTTTAAGAGAAGAGAATCTTTTACTCAAATTAATCTACAAGTGAGATTTTCAAACAACATAATCTGATGCAAGATTTAAAAATATGGTATTGATCACTTTTATCTTTACATTACAATCATGGGAGCTAAACCCCTCCAAACTGAGCAACCCTGTGTAGCAAAGAAATGAACTAGAACAAAGTTGTCTGATACGGTGACCAAATCTACGTGTGTAAGTTTTACCAGAGATGTTTCCACCCACCACCACATGACTTTCTTTTAGTAATCTTTTTTTAAAAAATTGTAATGCTGAAGATATTTTATATGTTGTTCTACTCATCTTGTTCTACATCAATTCAAGGCAATCTTCCTATATTTCTCTGATTTACTCATATTTATAATCTATTGCACAATAATATTGTATTATACTAACATATTAATATTTCATTCCTCAATCCATCCCCCTACTTAATGTGCAGAGTTTAAGCAAGTGTGAGCGAAATGATTTGGGGGTAGATGTGTCCTACCAGTTAACTGTGACTTACTGGCCATTTGTTTCCCACTAGGTTAGCTTCTTGGAATTTTGGAATCTTCACAAGGGTCTGAAACCTTGCTTGGTCAAGCATTCCTTCTTTCTGTTGTTGATCCTAGAAATGCCTCTTTGAGTTCACTCCTTATACCCTGGCTCCTTTTTCCTATGTTTTTCTCGTAAGGATTAGGCTACCATTTACTCTCAGTAAGACAGTTAGTTGCTACAAAGAAAGGAAAAAGTCTCACCTTTCAAAGACCTTGCAGTCTAATGCAGAAACAACATGCAGACAACAGAAATACAAACAAGACATATGCAAAACGAATTAGAGAAAACTCAATGGCGAGAATTACAGATTGAGAGATCAGAAAAGACTTCCTATAGAAAGTAGGATTTAACTTAAATTTGAAAGAAACCAGGAGACAAAGATGATGAGGAGGATAATTCCAGGCATGAAAGACAGCCAGTGAAAATGCTGAAAGATGGAGTGACTTGTGTGAGGAATTTGCAGAAGAAAGTGTGTGTCTATTTCCCAAGAGTACAAACTTAAATGAGATATAAGCCTCCTTTGGGGTCCAGCTCTTAAAATATTCATCATTATCTCTGGCCTTGATATTGATGAATTCCACAGGATCATGGGAGTTAGTCTGTAAACACAATTCACTTGACAAATCTTAAATTTGAAAGGGACCTTGTACGTTATCTAATTCAACATTTATTTGATAAGACCATTTTCTGCAGCATCCTCAAATAGTCAACCAGTTGAAAATTAAGAGAACTTCGGTAACTGGAAAGGGCAGTGTCAGTTGAGTAATGAAGTCAGAAGGCTGAAATGAGTTGGAGAGGATATGGAGGAATTAAGTGCATACAACATTTTGTAGGAGTTTGGCTGAGAATGGGAGTAATACAGGATCAAAGTTCGAGGGGTTAGTATAATCTAATGAAGTTTTGCTTTTGTTCTTGTTTAATGAATGAGACTTGAACAAGCTTGTTGAAAGCAGCAGAGGACTCAGTCATCATGTATGAGAATAAATTGCAAAGAGAGATGGTGCAATGAGGAAAAGTCAATTTTCTGGAAAAGATAGGAGGGAAAAGGATCAATGACATTCAAGATAAATAATTCAAATATATCTATAACAAGGCTATCACATTCCCTCTAAAGAATATATTCATGTAAGACCTAATGGTCTTACTGCAGAAAATAAATTGAAAAGATAAAAATCCGCATTAACTTCATGTTCATGAACAGACTGGAGAAGGCATGAAAGATGGTTTACCTTTAGTAGAGGTAAAACGATCTAGAAGACTAAGGAATGATTATGGACCCTTATCAATAACTAGAATTTGAACTTTGTGCTCATATCCTGAATAATGGTAATATCTCTTTATTTGAGAATAGGGATAGGACTGAAAAAGTGGACATGGTAGGAGAAAAAAGAACAATCCTAGAGGAAAGAGGGTGCATTGTTTCAGACATACAACAAGGGGATGGAGGTCTTGGAAAACAGGATTGAAATCTGCTGATTTGCTCCCTTCTATAGAGAATGGATAGTTGGAACAGTATCCAGATATCAGATTTTTTTCTTTGAAGATTACTCACAGAAAAATTATTGAAAGACAAGGCAGGGAAGTACATAATACATATATTATTATATATGTGTATATATATATATATATAATACATATATGGGCCCACATACTTGTACCCACAAAGCCAATCTTTGGAATTGGTTTGCTACAGTATAGCCAAGCGTGGAATACAGGATGAGAAGTACATGTTACTTCCAGAGCCAAGTCAATAGAGAGTCAAGATCATGAATTAGATCTGAGATTAGGATAATGTGAGCTGATCAATACTGAAAGCAAGTCCCAGAAAATAATATAATCTAAAGAGGAAAGACAAAAGTGGACTGGTGCTGAGGGAATTGGTCTTTCTCAAAGGCATCAGTTGACCTCAGTGCCTCAAAGTTAAATCTGAGGTTCTAACTACAGAGCTAAAGAGGAAGTAAGTGCAAGTTGTGATCTCAAGGCCTGGTTTCTGTGACTGGATAGTGATATTGACTTAAAGGAATCTGAGATGCACAGGCCACAAGTGAGAGTCTGGGCTGAAGCCCAAGCATCTCCCCCTTCTTCCAAGCTCCAATTAGGACATAGGAGAAAAGCATTAGTAGAGAGGGTACTGATAGAAAATTAAAGCCAAAATAATTAAATTTGAGGGATCGAAAAATATGACTCTAAAGTTGAAAGATATTGGTTTAAATCCAACCTCTAATGTTTACAACTGTGTATGCTTGAATAAATCACTTAATCTCCTTTGGACTCAATTTCATCATTTATAAAGTGAAGAAAGAGGTAGTAATAAATGGTTCTTTGAGCCCTTTCTAGTTTTATGGAGCTTAAAGTTAGTTGTAAAATTTTTGAAAGAAAATTCTAAGAAATAGATTTTGTTTATCCAGATAGCTAAATATTTAACAAGAAATGAAAACTTTGGATTATGGTGGAACTCTGAGGCTTGATTATTGAATATTCTTATATCTAATTTACGATCTCTTCATAATTCAAGGTTTGAATCCTTCTGGCAGGCAGTGTTTTCTGCTCTATAATCATGAACGCTATAAGCAGTTATGAAATCAGTCCAGCAATATGAACAGTCAGTTTGTATTTAATCAGTCAGCAATCAAAAAGCACCGTTATCACTGAAGAAATTTAGAAAAATAGATTTGAAAAATATCAAAGCGATTTCCCTAGAGATCATCCAATGTGTGGATACCTTCATTCTACAAAGATAATCGCCATTCCTGACTTTGAAGAAACATATAAACAATAAACCTGATTGTAGTATGATCTCCTGGACTACAAAACGGGGGTAAACATTTATGATAGTGATTTTTGTTCAGAAACAACACACTGACCTTTTAGGGTGGTACAGTGGGATCAGTGAATGTTTCTCATAGAATGTGACCGGACCCTGTGTGAGGTTTTTGTTTGTTTGGTTTTTGCTTTTTTTTTTATGATACTGAGCAGCTACAGTCTGTTAGGAGCAGATTTGTTGAACCTTGAATGACAAATTTCGGGTGATTCCTACAAATAGAAATTTGGGGATTTTATGGCTTTTCTAGTATTTTTGGTGTCTGTAAATAAAAAAGAAAGAAAAAACAAAGAAAGAAACACTCTCTGATCTTCCTTCTTTAAATATTCATGGGATGATTATCTCACATCGCCTTGTAAATATAATATATCTTCAGCTTCACAAGGAGGGTTTTTGAAAAAGATTATCTTCTGTCCTGGGTAAAATTAGTATTTGTAGCATAATTAAGATAAAGTAAAGAAAATCAATCAACCTGGAAAATCAGGATACTGGTAACCAGAACCCCATAGAACCAATATTTTTTTTTTCTGATGTGGTAGCTATAAGCATCATCATCATCACCACCACCACAAAAATATCGCAATCATAATAACAAACATGACCCATAATATTTGGGGCATTTATAGCCTAAAGTGTGTGTTCGCCCTTCGTTGTCAAAGAAGACCATGCCATCAGAGAAATGATGACATGACTTGCACTTGACTTTGTTTTGAGTGAGAGAGGGCTGTGCAGGTCACCAGCCTCATTTCTCCTCCAGAGCCATCTGAATCCAGTGACCATCAGAATGATGGGAGATGACCCAGGATGAGGCAATTGGGGTTAAGTGACTTGTCCAAGGCCATACAGCTAGTGAGTCTCAAGTGTCTGAGATGAGATTTGCACTTAGGTCCTCCTGACTCCTGCATTGGTGCTCTATCCACTGCCCCACCTAGCTGCCCCCAAGCCTAACGTGACATTATTGCTGATGCACATAGGATATATGCTTACAATATACATGCATAAGTATATATGTATATACATAAGTAACTTATGGGTAAACTAAAGTAAGTTTTTCTGACAAGTTATTTATATGAAATGTTAATTTCCAGGGAAGGCTTCAAGGATTGTGAGATCTCAGCAGAGTTTTGGCATAAAAACAACTAAGGTATAGATGCCATAGAATTTCTCACTCAAAACCAACACTTTTTGGATGCTAAATCTACATGCACAAATGGATTCAACAATTCAAACTGAGTTTTCCAGTCAATTGAATTTCCTTCTACCCTTAGAAAAAAAAATCAGTCAAAACTGTTTAATGGAATGGTTGTTGGCTTTTTTTGAGTTTGAAGTCAATCAAAAAAGCCAGAAGGGTTGTATTGTGTGTGTGTGTGTGTGTGTGTGTGTTTAGATACAGACTAGAATTTCCATGAATACTGACTGATGTAGATCACTACAGGGGAATGGACTGATTCTGAAGCAATGAGTTCCCCGTTAGTCAACATTTTTTTCAAGTGAAGGCCATTTAATGACACCTTTCACAGATATTACAAAAGGGAGGCTTTGTCAGTATAATTTGGACTGAAGAGCATCTGACATCCCCCTGAATTCAGAGATTCTGTGATTTTATTTATGATATTCATTTATATTTATTTATGACCAATGTGCTTTATTTGGTCTTACACATACCATAACTTCGTGACATTTTAGAAACTAAAGAAAATTATTGTTATTGGGGTTAGACATCTTGATAGCCAAAGCAAATAAACTTTGCAGATGTGTCTTATCAAATCTCCAGGGGAAAATCATGTGCCTTTACAGAGGTTACATAGTAAAGGATTTTGTTTTGTTTTCTTTAAATTTTAGGCCCAGAAGTCTTCAATAGTTTAACGGATATATCTCCAGTGGGGTATATCACAACATATCTATGCATGCTCATAATATAGACCTTCTATTCATGTCTTCCTAAAATTCTCTATGCACAGTCAATCCCATTGACTGAGAGAGATTGAATTCAACAATTTGATTTAAAAAGGTAAACATTGCCAGAAGTGAAGACTTATACATGGGAACAATCAACTGGGAGAGTCTTCTTGGTAGACTCTTTGTTTGTTCCATTAGAATTAATTCTGCCTATATTCCTTCTTTATAGAAAACTTTCTTCTTTCAAAGGATTGTATTTTGAGGTTAGTTATGCCCCTAGTAAAAAAAAAAAATGCAAACTCTTTTAGTAATCACAAGGTTACTGATTTAGTGTATATCTAGATTGCTGTGTAATGATATATGTATGTATGTGTATACACACTATATATATATAATATACATATATACATATATGTGTGTGTATGTAAATATATATATATATATATATATATATATATATATATATATATATATATACATATATATATGCCATCAAGATAAGTGACATAGACTAAGGAGGCCCTTAGGCAGCTCCCATATCCATCACCACCCCCTTGCTATGCCTGCTGGAGGAAAGTTCTTTGTAAAACTTGACTTCATAGGTTTAACAGCAGTTGAACCTCTACCATGTTAGGACTGATGCCCTGACTACTATTACTCATTAAAGGATATTCAAGTTAAAGGCCTTCAGGTTAGATGTGGGAATAAAATGAAGCACTTGTGAAACCTTGATCACTTAGCAGAGGAAGTTTACTTTTCCTTAAGACTACAAGAGAATGAGGAAATGTATATACAAGATAGAGAACCATGTAGCTTTTCTGGATGTGACCACGTAACACCTCCCCATCTCCTGTGTGCCTTCCTTCCGTCTCCACCTGAAAGCATCCATTTCAGTAAGTCATCAGGGTGTGGTGACACATCATTTTAGACACCCACCAAATCTGGAAGGCATAATCTACAAGGAACTCAGCTTTTTATGTGTCAAGATAACCAGGAAGCTGCATCAGAAAAGTTGAGCTCCATTAGGCCCCCAAGGTGTCTTTATATTCTTTCAAGCAAAATTTTCCTGTGTAGTGAGATGGAGGAAAGAAGTTATATGAGGAAAATGTTGATCTTATCTCACCAGGGTTTATTTATGAATAACCTAGTTTTATAGTAATTTTGTGATGCTGGCATCAACACAGGATAAACTACTGGAAAATCCATAAATGTGTCTGAATATAAAGGAAAGATAAATGTGAAATCAGCTTCCAGTGTCACCTTAGGGCAACTGGTTAAAGCGTGGGGTCTGAGGTCTGGGTCTGAGTTAAAATACAACCTCTCACACTCAGTTGCTGTATGATTCTGGGGAAGTCACTTAACCTCTGTTTACCTCACTTTCCTCATCTGTCAATAGAGACAATAATAGTTTCTATCTTTTAGGATTGTCATGAATTATGTAAGATAAAATTTGTCGAAGGGGCTTACAGAAGTGACTGGAATATAATAGGTGCTATGTAATGGTATTGTGATTATTCTCACCATCGTGTTTTACCTTTCTGGATTTGCCCTATAAAACATAGACTATGGCAGAGGTAGAACGCACCTCAACGGTCAAATATGACCATATTTGTTGAAATATGTTTTCTAAACAAGTGATTCCCCAACTTTCCCTTGGACAGCTGAAACCAGAAAGGTTCAGTGAAAGTAGATTGGGGATATAATCACTGGCCTTGGTCTGTATGGTAGTTAGGACAGCTGAAAGATTATATAGACAGAAGAGGGCAGGTTATCTTTCAGGAAATGAGCATGAGAAATAGAAGAAAGTTAAGTTTTTGTATTAGGATAAACAAATAAGGTGGGCATCTTTGCCAAGAGCTCAGCTGCAGCAGTTCAAGACAGGTGTAGCAACAAAAGCAATTGTTTCTTAAGCTGTAATAGTAGAGTATATCTTGAAGTTTGGTTGAATGACACTTCATATGTTTAAGAACTAAAATGTCACCAGGAACCACAGCAGAACAAAATCGGAATGTAGGGATTAAGGAATTATAGTAGGTGTAGTAGCAGTAATGATAGCCGGAATTTTACCTCAGAAGTTCAGCGTCCTTGAGGAACTCACAGTCAAAACATCTTACAAACACAAAACTCAAACTTTCCTTTAGAATTCAACAGATATGCTATACAGGAACTGAAGTCTTCTCACACATAATAGTGTTGTCCACATTTACCTGGACACATCATGGATGTATTTTAGATTTAAACACTTTTTTTTATAGATGTTGCCTGGATGAATGTTCATAGTTTCTCCACTAAATATAATAAAAATAGAAAAAATACACACATATAGACAGATAGATAGAGATATATGAATCTATAGACATCTATCTATCTAAATCTAAGCCACATGGGAACAGATAAATATGATCTCTGTTATTCGCCCTCTTCTTGGAATTGCTCTGGAAGAGCTTTCAATGAGTCTACAGAAGATAAGCTTGCAACCTATTAGAATTATTAACTTATAAAGAATAGTTATTTTATCCACTTCAGCAGAATAATAAATGTCAAAGAATAATAATAGGATAACAAGTTTTCCAAAGAAAAGTTTGATAATCAATAAACATTTAATAAGTACTTAATTTACCTATTTTGTGCCCACCACTAGGGTTCAAGAATGGGGGGAAGAAGTTCCTGCCCTCAAGAAGCTTACCATCTAATGGGACATATAATACAAAAAAGGAAGGTGAAAGTGGGAGGAAAAGATATATGACATGGGGGGTTAGTCCCAAATTAGTTTAGTCGTTTGGTAAATGAGATGTCTGTGTTGAGTCACCACCTTAAATGGAACATTTGGAGTTAATGGTTCTATCTTATAAGCAGAGAATAATGATGAGGTGTGAGCACCAAGGCTGACTGGGGAAGTCTCATCATCCTGCAATATCCAATAATGAGTTTCTTGGGGCATGATAGAGCAGTCAGAGAAGTCTCAAAGCACTGTAGCCTGGTGGGAAATGAGAAGGACTTTATTGAAAAATCATGAGAAGAATATATTAATAGTATGAGTAGTAGAAATGAGACATTTGTATTTTATTCTTTAGGTGATGTAATTTTCTCTCATTTTAAAAGATGTGAAAACTGAGGCCACAAGGAGGGTGATTCACCTACTGTCAAAAAACTAGCAAGTGAGACCTTATCAAACTTCAGGACCCTGGATGTGAGAAAATGCAAGTGCCCAGATCTTTAAAAAAGGGCAGTAAGTGTATAATCAAGGCAGGCAAGAGAATAAAATGCAGTGCCTGCTCATTTTAAAAATGATAAAGAAAATAACAATCAAATTTATTCAGTATGACTTTCTCAGATGCCACAAAATGCAGAGATTCTAATGGTGTGAATCCCTGCATTAGCTTCACAAAGTGGGGGAATTTAAGAGTCAGTTCAAAGGGCTCTTTGACACATCACACAGCTTATTTGAGTGTATGGTAAAATATTTAATTAGCACATCCTAAATTAAAAGAAAAGTTCATTTTAAAGAAAAGAAATGGACTCGTAAAGAAAACTTAGGCTATAGTCCTAAACAAAGGAAATTAAGAAGTTAGGTTGGAATGCAAGCTCCCTCTGCCTCTCCCTTCCTTGCACATATCTTGCCTCATTTTTATATGCTACATCAAGTCTCAGAGGAAAAAAGTTAGCACTTTTCCCCTTTTCAAGAGTATATTCTGAATCCTTCCCTATCGACTTCCTCTTCTTTACCCTAATCCATCCTTCCCACCTCTTATTACAAAGTAATGGAATTCATGAGGTTTGTACCCTGAGCTCAGTGTACAAAGTCAAAGCAAGCTCTCTACGTTAGGTTATACAGAAGTATTCCTTATTTACCCAGAAGCGAAAGACGACAGACAATAAAGGATATGTCCTACGCATTCATTGATAAAGGGAATCCTCATGTTTGGAAACACTGCCTGCCAATATAGTTCAGTAGCTCCTCTGCAATATAATTTTAGAGAATTTTCTAGAGCTCTGTGAGGTTAAGTAGATTTATTCTAAGCTTAAATTTCTTTTTTTTACATATAAATTTATTTATTTAACTTTTTACATTCATTTTCACAAAATTTTGGATTCCAAATTTTCTCCCCGTTTATCCCCTCCCCCCACCCCAATACACCAAGCAATCTAATTTTCCCTATCACCAATCTGCCCTCTCTTCTATCATCCCTGCCTTCTCTTATCCCCATCTTCTCTTTTGTCCTGTAGGGCCAGATGACTTTCTATTCCCCATTAACTATATTTCTTATTTCCTAGTAGCTACAACAATACTCAACAGTTGTTCCTAAAATTTTGAGTTCCAAATTCTCCCCATCCCTCCCTCCCCACCCATTCCCTTTGGGAAGGCAGGCAATTCAATATAGGACATATCTGTGTAGTTTTGCAAATGACTTTGATAACAGTCTTGTTGTGTAAGACTAACTATATTTCCCTCCATCCTATCCTGCCCCCCATTGTTTCTATTCTGTCTTTTGATCCTGTCCCTCCCCGAGTTTGACTTCAAATTGCTCCCTCCTCCCATTGCCATCATCCCCCCCCACCTTGCTTATCTCCTTCTCCCCCACTTTCCTGTATTGTAAGATAGGTTTTCATACCAAAATGAGTGTGTATTTTATTCCTTCCTTTAGTCAAATGTGATGAGGGTAAACTTCTTGTTTTTTTTCTCAGCTCTCCTCTTTTTCCCTCCACTAAAAAGTCTCCTGCTTGCCTCTTGAATGAGATATAATTTACCCCATTCCATTTCACCCTCTTTCCTCCCACTACATTTCTCTCTCACCATTTACCTTAATTTCTTTTAAGATATGGTCCAATCCTATTCAATTCACTCTGTGCTCTCTGTCCCTGTATGTGTGTGCATGTGTGTAAGTGTGTGTGTGTGCACGCATGTACATGTGTATGTGTGCGTGTGTGCATGTGTGTGTGTGTGTATGCCTTTGTGTGGTCCCACCAACTACCCAGATACTGTAACTTTTTAAGAGTTACAAATATTGTCTTTCCATGTTGGAATGTAAACAGTTCACCTTTGGTAAGTAAATCCCTTATGACTTCTCTTTGCTGTTTACTTTTTCATGCTTCTTCTCATTCTTGTGTTTGAAAGTCAAATTTTCTTTTCATACTGTAAGATAGGTTTTCATACCAAAATGAGTGTGCATTTCACTCCTTCGTTTAGTCAAATGTGATGAGGGTAAACTTCTTGCTTTTTTTTTTTTCTCAGCTTTCCTCTTTTTCAGGGAAGTCATTTGCAAAACTACACAGATATGGCCTATATTGAATTGCCTGCCGTCCCAAAGGGAATGGGTGGGGAGGGAGGGATGGGGAGAATTTGGAACTCAAAGTTTTAGGAACAACTGTTTAATATTGTTGTTGTAACTAGGAAAGAAGACATACAGTTAATGAGGAATAGAAAGTCATCTGGCCCTACAGGAGAAAAGAGAAGATGGAGACAAGAGAAGGGAGGGATGACAGAAGAGAGGGCAGATTGGAGATAGGGAAAATTAGATTGCTTGGGGTATTGGGGTGGGGGGGAGGGGATAAAAGGGGAGAAAATTGGGAACCCAAAAATTTGTGAAAATGCATGTAAAAAATTAAATAAATTAAAAAAAAATTTTTCTTTTCAGCTCTGGTCTTTTCATCAAGAATGCTTGAAAGTCCTCTGTTTCATTGAAAGACCATATTTTCCCCTGAAGTATTATATGCAGTTTTGCTGGGTAGGTGATTCTTGGTTTGAGTCCTAGTTCCTTTGACTTCTGGAATATCCTATTCCACGCCCTTCGATCCCTTAATGTAGAAGCTGCTAGATCTTGAGTTATCCTGATTGTATTTCCACAATACTGGAATTGTTTCTTTCTAGCTGCTTGCAATATTTTCTCCTTGACCTGGGAATTCTGGAATTTGGCCACAATGTTCCTAGGAGTTTCTCTTTTTGGATCTCTTTCAGGTGGTGATCGATGGATTCTTTCAATACTTATTTTGCCCTCTGGTTCTAGAATCTCAGGGAAGTTTTCTTTGATAATTCCATGAAAGATGATGCCTAGGCTCTTTTTTTGATCATGGCTTTCAGGTATTCCCATAATTTTAAAATTGTCTCTCCTGGATCTATTTTCCAGGTCAGTTGTTTTTCCCATGAGATATTTCAAATTCTCTTCCATTTTTTCATTCTTTTTGTTTTGTTTTATGATTTCTTGGTTTCTCAGAAAGTCATTAGACTCCATCTGTTCCATTTTAATCTTGAGAGAACTATTTTCTTCAGTGAGCTTTTGAACCTCTTTTTCCATTTAGCTAATTTTGCTTTTGAAAGCATTCTTCTCCTCATTGGTTTTTTGAACCTCTTTTGCCAATTGAGTGAGCCTATTTTTCAAGGTGTTATTTTCTTCAGCATTTTTTTGGGTCTCCTTTACCAAGGTATTGACCCGTTTTTCACGCTTTTCTTGAATCTCTCTCATTTCTCTTCCCAGTTTTTCCTCCACCTGTCTAACTTGATTTTCAAATCCTTTTTGAGCTCTTGCATGGCCTGGGCCCACCGGACATCCACCTCAGATGTCTGGGATAGAGAGGCCCCGACCTCCACATCTTTCTCTGATGGCAAGCATTGTACTTCCTTATCAGGAATGATGGGAGGAAGGAACGTCTCTTCCCCAAGAAAGTAGCTCTCTATGGTCTCACTTTGCTTCCTTTTTCTGGGCATTTTCCCAGCCAGTTACTTGACTTCTGAGATTCCTCTGCACCCTGCCTAGATCCGCCCAGCTAGTGCTTAGGGTCTGAGATTCAAATGCTGCTTCCCAGCCTCAGGGCTTTCCGTGGTGGGCGGGGCTGCTATTCAATGTGAGCTTAAGTTCTGTTGCTTGGGTGGGGGCAGGGCCGCTTCCCAGGCTCAGTTCCCTCAGGGGCTTTATGCAGAGACCTTCAGTAATGGAGTGGGTGGGGGCAGGGCAGTCTCCCAGGCTCAGTTCCCTCAGAGGGTTTATGCAGAGACCTTCAGTAATGGAGCTCCTGTTTGCTGGAGGAGTCCCGGGCCGTTGAGGCTGCCTCTGCTGCTGCCTCTGGTGCTTCCTCCTCTGCTGCCTCCTGAGGGGGCCCAAGTCAGGGAGACACCCTGCTCCCCTCCTGGCACGTCTCTCTCACTGACCTTTAGTGCCTTTAGGCAGAAGGACCTTCACGGCTGCCAGAGATTCTGTCCCTGAAGCCTGCTCCGATCAGCTCCTCTGGGGCCGCCCGGCCGGGGCAATGAAGGGCTGGGCTCCGCGTCTGGAGAGCGACGGACACCTGGGGATGGCTTTCCCAGGCTCTCTGCAATGGAAATCTCTTCCATTGTGTTTCTGCGCGGGTTCCACTGCTCCAGAATTTGTGGAGAGTTCCTTTTACAGGAAATTTATGTGCTGTGGATTCAGAGCTAACATATGTGAGTCTTTCTACTCCACCATCTTGACTCCTCCCCCCTTCTAAGCTTAAATTTCATACATCCAGTACGCATCAGAGGCAGAAAAAGAGATGGGAAATGATTCAGGGCTCTGTGTCCTCATTAATTTTTACTTTCTCCATTGACCATCCAGTCTTGAATCAAGCTTGCTTATTAACTTCTTTTTGAGTTTCTGTTGGAAGACCGTTCTTTTCTCTTTGGACACTCATCCCTCTGTGACTTTTAGTCAAATCTGAACTGGAATGAGAGCTCCCTTCTTGATCTCAAAGCTGATGGGTTCAATACTCTGACCTTGTACTCTGGATACTTGGCAACCATGGCATATGGCTGTTAGTCCAGGAGGGTAGACAACTGAGAGAGAGCTGGGTTGGATGAGTGGACTGGTTAACATGAGGCACAAAATCAGAGTCCAGGATGCTAGGATTTCTGACCAAGGTGTGATTGGAGTATTCAGCATTAGGATCACTGTGTAGGGTTCTAAGTAGAGTCAGGTTGTGTTTGTCCTCCATTCTCAAAGAGGACCATGACATCAAGATGATGACATGACTTGAAGTGGACTTTGGTTTGAGTGAATGAGGGCTGTGCAAGGTCACCAGCCTAACTTTTTTCTCCTGAGCCATTCAAGTAGAAGCAAATGGTACCAATGATAGACATATGATTTGAACCTGGGCTTTCATTGGGTATAGAATTACCAGGTGAGGAGACTTCTTCTACCAAATGCAGGTCAATAACTTGGTGAGTTGTCTAGAACACTATGGGCCACTCAAGAAAGGATTTAAACATGTACTATGTGGCAGGTACTGTCCTAGTTAAGATCATAAAGGATCTCTGCTCTCAAGGAGCTTACATTCTGATGGGGTAGACAACATGTGAATAACAAGATACATACAATATAGAGAGAGAGTAGATGGAAGGAAAATTTGACAGAGGAAAGCATTAGTAGATGGAAAAGCTAGCAACAATCTCAGTGATTTGAGCCTTGAAGCAAGTCAGAGAAACAAAGAGCCAGAGGCAAGGAGGAAGAACATTCTAGGAGGGTAGAATAGACAAGAGATTGTCCTGGCTGAGGAAATGCATTAGGCCTGCACTATTAAATCTTAGAGTGTATGGACGGGAGTAGAGTATAAAAAGAATGGAAAGATAGGAAGGGGCCAGGTTATGCAAAGCTTTGATTAGAAAGTAGAGGAATTTGTATTGGATTAGGGAGATAGTAGGAAGCCCTTGGAGCAAACTGAGCAGAGGGGTCACATTGTCAGACATGTTTTACAAAATCATCATGGCAGCTAAATGAAAGATAGATTGGTTGACATGGGAGAGGCTTGAAGCAGGGAAACCAATTCAGTCCAGGGTAGAGCTAATGAAGGCTAGAATCAGGGTTTTATCTACATGAGTGGAGAGAAAAGGGCCTCTAGCTATATAGTGCTTTTCTATCTCAGGGATAGATAAGAAAGATCATTAACTTAAATCTCTAAATAATAACAAGCATTTCTATAGTGTTTTATGATCTACAAAATATTTTCCTCAACTCCCTATGAAGTGCATAAGACAAGCATTATTTTTCTCATTTTGTATATAATGAAACTACAGCTCTAGATACTTAGAGTAGCACTATAATTTAGTGGATAGAAAGCCAGCGAGACCTAAGATCAAGCTTGCATTTGATACATTCATTACCCTGGGCAAATTGCTTATCTCTTGGTATCTAGTACATATAAATTATAGAGCAGGCAGCTTAGAAAGAAACTCAATGTATTATTTGTACTTATACCCCAATGCATGTCACATAGTAGGTGCTTAATGAATATTTGTTGATCAAATTTTCATTATTAGAGGGAATTTTCCCCTCAGTTATTCCCTAAACCAAAAAAATCACAAGTCTAATCCAAAAACCAATGGAAATAGCTTAAACTTCGTGGCATTACAGAGAGAAGACTGGTCACAAAATCGGGAAGATTTTCTACTGCTTTCTACATTTACTTTTGAGTGACACTTGGCAGGTCATTGTGCTTCCCTGGGGCTTATCTGGGAAATCATAGAAGACTTGAGTTTACAGTATTATCCAAGATCACAAAGCTAATAAATATAAAGTCCCTAGTTTCCTTCAGTGCACAGGTAAGATTCTATCTCCTACAGGTCTTTTCTACTCTCTCTCACTGTTAGTGCTCTGTATACTAAAAATACTTTGTATTCATTCTGGAAATATTTTGCATAGACTTAACATGCACCCATTTCTTCCAGTAGCATGTAATCTCCCGGAGGGCAGAATCAATTTCACTTTTATTTTTGTATTTCTAGTACATTGTATAGTGTCTGCCACATAGCCCTCATTTTGAACTGAATTCCAGAAGCAAGCCTTCAAGTTTCTTCTGCTCTTCAGATACTAAAATCATTTTTCTTTCCTCCACATCACATTGGCAAAGGGTTTAATTAAAAGAAGGCTTGAGGAAATAGGATGGCAATGGAGTTCAGATTAGGATATTGTAAAAGTTGTCTCAGGATACAGAAAAGATCTCTACCTCTTGGCCACTAAATAATTGGGGCATGTGATTGATGATTACAACATAAAGAATGTTCCCATTGCTTTCCTAAGAGAAGTGGCTAAGGCTTAGTAGGCTGCTCCTTGGTTAGGTCAGGGCTCCTAAGATCAAATCCCTTGGTGGAGTGTTGCAGTTCTAATATGGTTCTCCAACTATCTCAACTTTCTGTTCCCAGAAATAGTGACTTCTCTCATCCATCTGTCTCTCTTTTCTTCCAGTTCATTGTTTCTCCCTTTTCTTTAGAATTCTCCCCTTCTCCCACTATCTACTCTGTCTTAATAGAATCTTACGTTTTTGTACTGCAGAGGTACCTCAGGATCTGCCATGTTACTCTTCCTCATCCTTCTCCTTTTTGAAGTCTTTTCTATTGCATTTTCTGATTCTCAATCCCTTCTCTTTCACTCCCACTTATTCACCTTGAAGTACTGCTGGATCTCTAGAAGCATCTGCCCTTCTCTAACACCCCATCTCTCCCTTTCCTCTTCACGTTCTTTTGGAAGGGAGACTATTCATTAAACATTCATGAAAATCACTTTCCAGGGTCTTTGGGACCACCTACACTTTTGGTTTAAAACACTTAAGAAGCAGATTTAGTGTTTACATTTAAATGGAGGCAGCTCTACCACCCACTCCAAGGGCCTGGAATTCTTTCCCAAGCTCCCAGTAGCCCCTAATGGGGAAGGAAAAGGGAGGGTTCTCTCTCTGAAGCATTCTGGTGTGATCATGCAGCTAGCTTTAGTAGGCATCAATTTCGGCTTTTTGCCTCATTAGCAGCAGTCAGTTCAATAGAAGAAGAGCGAGTAGGATGTTGAAACAGACATGCATTAATCAAGTAGTTGAGGAAATATCTTTGCATTACCAGTTCCAAGTGTGATCACATAAGCTAAAATTAGTCAGCTCATGAATAATAGGTGAGAGGAAGGGACTTCATACATAATCAATAAGTAGTAGGAAATACCTAAAGAGCACAGAGCAAAAAAAGCAAATACGTTTCCGTCTCTGATTTGCAGCTACCTATCTCTCTGGGGAGAATAACTGGAGATAATTTGGTAAGCAAAGATTGACATTGCAATTAACCAACATGCTTACTTAAGAAAACATAGACAGGAGCAAACAAGAACCCAAAGTAATCTGTTAAGATACATCAATACTTATGTAGGCAAGCTAGAGCTAATGTGGGCAGCCTTCTGCCTTGTAGGTAGATTTCTTATCACATTAGACATTCATAAACTGTACAAAGAGCCAACCTGGAGTATTTACATAATGAACCAGTTAATAATGCACAGTGATTTGCCAATTTAAAACCACTGAACATGTTTCTAATTACCGTACAATAGTTTCAGGGTCACCATATTCAAATGCAATCAGACAGGCTAGGAGTTGCAAAACCTGTTATCTGAGAAGAGAGCCTTAGTATAAATGCAGAACAATTGTCAGAGAAACACTATCCAAAGCAGCTGTGGAAGTAAATTTTCCTAGCTACGATGTCATTGTATACACTCACTCACTGAGACCAGCTCATTAAGTTAGGCCCAGAATTGAAGGGGTAGAAGAAAGTGGGCTGGATTGTACTTACGCTTTCTTTTGAAAAGAAATATATTATTAGTGACATATTTTGTTTTCCTATCACTAGCAGTTTTCAACACATCCCTCTTCCTACTCCTTCCCTGGGAGACACTTTTAAAGTTTAGTAACAGCACAGAAAAGTCTGATCCCATACACAGTATTCCCTACCCATAGTCTTCAACCTCTGGAAAGAAAAAAAAAAAAAACTAGGGCAAAGTCATGTCATTTCTTCTCTAGGGCCAATCATGACAATTATAGGGCAGGTAGGTGGTGTAGTGGATAGAACACTGGGCTTGAAATCTAATAGAGTCATCTCCATAAGTTCAAACCTACCTTCAGACACTAAGTAGTTATGTGACCTTGGGCAAGTCAATTAAACCTTTTTAGTCTCTGTTTCCTCATCTGTAAAATGAATTGGAGAAAGAAATTAAAAATCACTGTGCTATATTCCATGATGCCAAGGCACTCAGTGACTCAAAACCTATTCTTTCAACACTAATATATTTTTTAGTATTTTATATTTGAATTGTCAAATGCCATAATTTCAAAAAAAATTACAAAGCTGCCATCTATATAGGTTATTAAAGTTTATAATTTATATATAATTATGTATGTTATCTCATTTGAATCTCACACCAACACCATGAAGTAGCATCACAAGTGTTTTTATTCACAAATGACAGCTAATGAAAATTTAGGCACAGAGAGGTAAAGGGATGTTTCCTGACTCACACAGAAGGTTCAGAGACCGAATTTGAACCAAGATCTTCCTGCCACCAAATCTCCTACTCTTAATAGACCTACATTGTAGAGAGGACCCTCTTTCACCAGTGTATTGGTTAGATTTTCTATGGAGCATATAGGCAAAGGTCTCACAGAATAAGAAGATATGGATGGATGAATTGCTGTGTATAGCAATGGAAGGAGTAGTTAAGGCTACTCCTTTCACTGGCGAAACTGAAAATCAACTAAGTGCCTTTATGTACTAACAGAATTATGACCATTCTGACCAATAAGAATAAGGAAGATCAAGTGGGTTTTCCATGTTAAACCCTGTTTTGGTTTGTGAATCTAGAATTGATCATTTAAAGTGTCAAATGCCTCTTGTATTTTTCTTTGTTTCCCTGAAGCAGTGATTTGATATCTATGGCAGCTATTGAGCATTAGTAAGGTGTACCTAAAAAGATAAAGCCAACAATAGGGTTTTAAATAAATCATACTGCCAAAACTTGAAAACTCATTGAGGAATAGATCCTATGATTGAGCTACCTGAATGACTATAAACTTTACTCATTAAAAAGTTAAGACATGCCATTTATAGCAGGATGTAGGAACATTTTGGGGAGGGAGGACTTAGTTCTATTTATAATCCAGTTAAAAGCCAAGTTGCATCAAGGAAGTACCCCATAAATTAAGGTTCCCAAATAAGAAGGGTTATCATCTAAGTGAGTACAAATAACTGTTCTGTGTCCTCTGAGGATCAAGTAAAGTCAGACAGTGAAATCAATCTGTATCTGACATTGAATACCAAGAATAAGGAGTTTGCATTTTCTAAGGTTATCCCAACTCGATGCATAAAAGAATCAGTTAATTTATCCAGTTTAGTCAAGCTAGACAGTTAAGCAGGGGGGAAGATATTATATTGATTATTTAAATAATAAGTCAACAACAAATATTTATTACCCTCATAAAATGAGGTTAGACTGCATGGCTTCTAAGGTCTCTGCCATCTCTACATTTATGCTCTCATGATCTGTTTTATACCATTCATTATTATAGAAGCGAGAATTACCAAGGAGAAACAAAACAAAGTACTAGTCTTCAAAAATCTTACAGTGTTAGAAAAGGAACAAGGCAATTGGACAGACTCTTAAGATAGAAGTTCTAATGTGCTAAATGTAAGGAAGGGGTTGATGAGAAATTTACATGAGATGGATTTATAGAGAAGATGATCATTGAGGTGAGTTTCAAAAGAAATAAGGAATTTGAAAAAAAAAACAACTAGGAAAAAGTAGATTATGACACAGAGATAACACCAGGGAAAGGAAATCATTTATTTTGGTAGATATATGGAGCATGAAAACTGGAATTTTAAGAGATTAGGTTGGATAATAAATCTATCTTGATTTATTCCAGATTACAGAGACCCCAAGTGTAAGGATAAGCAATTGGTTTTATGTTTGTTAAACAAAGGAATTTTTTTTTTTAATTTTCATCTTTAAGTCATTTTAATCTTTAGGTATAAGAATGATATTCAATGAGCTTCTATTTAAATATCTCCTGTGTGAGGCTCTATGCTAGGTTCTTGGAAAGCAAAGCCATTCCACATCCTCAAGGACCTTACATTCTGCAGAGGAGAACAACACATACAGTGAAAAGAAAATAGAAATAAACACAATGTAATTTTGGAGGAAAGTGGGGGACTAACAGCTGGATGGATCAAGAAAGGCCCTGTGTAAGAGATTATTTTTGAGTTGAATCTTGAAGGGTACTAGGCCTTCCAAGAGGCAGAACTGAGAAGGGAGAGCCAGTGCAAAGACTTGTAAGCAGGGGATGTAATAGAGCAACAAGTAGGTCAATGTCACTCAGTTTTTTGTTCTTGAGGAATCTTTGAAAAGTCTGGAAACAAATTTAGAACTATATGGTACAAGGCTTTAATGCTAAACTTTTTAAACCTGTTTTTAATCCCTGCAGGAAATAGGGAGCCCCCAAGAACTAGAAAGTAACATGATCAGTCCTGTCCTATTAGAGTATCAACATAATAGCTCTGTGGACATTGATTTGGAGAGTGAAACAGAGACCATTTAGGAAGCTGTTGTCATGCTTTAGGTGGTGATAAGTATGTTGATTTAGACTGGTGGCATATGAGAAGACAGAGATGAATGATAAAGATATTACAATATCTTTGTTGATCATATGGAAACAGCATACTCATGGCATTAGAGTTGGGAAGGACTTTAAATGTCGTCTAGTCTAACCAACACATTTTAGAGATGAGGAAACTAAACCCTGGAAATTTTCAGTAATTTGTTGAAGAAAAGAGATGAAAACAGTAGATCTAACTATGGTCCTCAGTCACCAAATTCAGAACTCTTTGGATTTTGCTACTCCATCTCCCAATTGACAACTTGTAGGATAGGAGACAAGAGAGAGTATGGAGTTGAGAATGATTCAGGTTGTGAACCAAAGACACTGAAAGATGATGCTTCCTACAAGGAAATCAGGAAGTAATGAGGAAATAGTTTCTGGGGTGAGAGACAATGAATAACCTTTTGATATACTGAGTTTGAGCCAAGAGATGGCCTTTGAGTTGAGTAGAATTTCTTCAGGGATCTGAATCTAAGTAGACTGTTCTTTCTCTTCTAACTTCCCTTTTAAATCACTATGTGACCATCTCTACAAGTCAACCACAAAAGTATAGTTAAGGTGTGTTAATAGACTATGAATTTGAGTCACAACAAAAGAGTTATCAGTGTGTCAATGAGGACTTTACAATTTATCAAGGAGATTCCTACTACAGTAGTTTTATTTGTTTGCATCTTATACTTCTACAGGATCATAAGCTCCTTGAAGACAGGGATGAAATCATACCTGAACTTTCTATCACCCTATCATTTAATATAGTTCCATTGAAATTGCTCTGATTATATTTATTCCCTTATGACTTTCTTTATGGATTCTTCTATATTGTAATGTTTCAATGCCATTTTTTCTTTTCTTTTCTACTATTTTTTGGATCGCTAAAAAAATAACACTTTCTTCTTTTGGCTCAAATACCCTTTGAAGTACTTTGACATTAAAAAAAAATTCATTTCATAATGTCTTTGCATAATGTGCTTTGCTCCCATATATATAGACTTCCTTTGAAAGGACTACTTTTTATAATTACTATTTTCATGACTACTTTTGTAACAACTTGAAAAATTCTTGCTCGCTCATTTTTCTTGATATAAGTGACTTTCTAGGAAGCATTCAAAAGTCTTCATTATTTTCAGCAGCAAGCAATTATTAAGCACTTCACGTCATTGCAGGGACCAGCTTGTTAACTAGTATTTGGAAACCTGGATCTCCTTCTGATGTAAATTGTGCTTTTAGTGCAGAGTAAAATACAATGCCTAATATTATATACTTCTTGCATTAAGTATATGGCATGAGGTTGGTAGATAGTACAATGTACAAGGGTATTGTATCTGTTATCAGAAAGAGTGGAGTTCAAATCCTGTCTGAGATACTTCCTAGCTATGTGACCCTGGAAAATAACCTAACCTCCTTCAGCCTCAGTTTCCTTTGATGGGATGAATATACTATCTACATGAGTATTACAAAGATCAAGTGAGATAATATATAAATTTTAAAATACTATTTAATGCTAGCTATTATTTTTATCCTATTGAAAACCTCTATCATCAATAAATTTTCAAAGTAAATTAGTTAACATTGTTTTCTTTATTTTTTAAAGGACAAAATTAAATTCTTTAACTTATTCATTTAACAAGTGTTCCTTGCTATTTGCTTAAGTCACTCATTATGTCTGTCAACAATTCAGGGCACTAAGAAGGCATTCAAAGGAAACAGAACAAAATCTTTGCTCTTTAGGGGCCTACAATCTAATTGTAACACATTCATTTTTAATTCTTAGGAACAACTATTCACCTTAAGGCTTCAGGTTTTTCTCGTTCTATTATTACTAGGATAGACAATTATTTTTCCTTCATGTCGCTATTATCCAAATGGTTCTCACATAATATAAATTGGCATTTTATGTTTTTTTCCAATGGAAAAAGTGCTTTTTTAAGAAAGGTGAGTAGGATCTAGACACGCTTTTATTTTTACTTTTACACATATCTAGAGTTGATTGTATTGGTGGCATTTTTTTCTTCAAGATCTGAAAGAGACTGAGATTTCAAAATCAATACTCACGTTTTGCCTCCACATTATTAATGTCATGTTGTTTGCTATATATCTTTATAGGTTCACTCCAATTATAACTGTGAAATCACAAAATAAATATTTCTCAATATGAAGTAGGTTGTTTCAGCTTTAACTCAACTGTTTTTAAGTATGACTTATTTTCATATACTCTTGGAAACTTTTGAAAGTGATAGCACAATGTAGGAGAAAATATATTCTTAGAATCAGGGGAGACTTTCATTTGAGTTTGACTTCATACCTATGTAAGCAAGAGCCAATTATTTATTGTCAGAGAACCTTAACTACCCCTACCCCTACTACCATCACCACTACCACCACCACCACCACTACTACTACTAACCTAGCTAACATTTGAATCATATTGTATGATATTTAAAGCATTTTAAGAAAATAATCTCCTTTGTTGCTCATGACAACCTGTCAGGTAGGTAGATGCTAATACAATTATTTTTTGTGTTTTGTTTGGTCTTTTTTTTTTACTGTTTGTTTTTTAGTTTTTAACATTCATTTCCACAAAATTTTGAGTTCCAAATTTTCTCCCCATCTCTCCCATCCCCCCACTCCATGACACTGCGCATTCTGATTAACTCTTTCCCCAATCTGCCCTCCCTTCTATCACATTACTCCCTTCCCTTATCTTCAACTTCTCTGTTTTCGTGTAGGGACAGATTGATTTCTATACTGCATTACCTGTATTTCTTATTTCCCAGCTGTATGCAAAAACAATTTTCAACATTCATTCCTAAAACTTTAAGTTCCAACTCATCTCCCTTCCTCCCATCCCCACTGAGAAGGCAAGCAACTCAATATAGGCTATACATATGTAGTTTTGCAAAAGATTTCCATAATAGTCATGTTGTGAAAGACTAACTATATTTTCCTTATCCTGCCCCTCATTTATTCTATTCTCTCTTTTGACCTTATCCCTCCCCAAGAGTGTTTAGTTCTAATTACTCCCTCTTCCCATGTTCCCTCCCTTATATCATCCCCCACCCCACTTGTTCTTCTCCCCTACTTTCACATAGTGTAAGATACATTTTCATACCAAATTGAATGAGCATGTTATTCCCTCCTTAAGTCAAATGTGATGAGAGTAAGTTTCACTTTTTTCCCTCTCACTTCCTCCCTTTTCTCCTCCATTGAAAAGGCTTTTTCTTGCCTCTTTTATGAGAGATAATTTGCCCCATTCCATTTCTCCCTTTCTCCTCCCACTATATTCCCCTTTCATCCCTTAATTTTGTTTTTTTAGACATCACCCCTTCTTATTCAGTTCACCCTATGCTCTCTCTCTCTCTCTCTGTGTGTGTGTGTGTGTATATATATATAATATATATATATATACATAGATTATATATATACATATATATACATATACGTGTGTGTGTGCATGTGTGTGTATGTGAGTGTGTGTGTGTATAGTACCTCCAACTGCCCAAATATTGAGAAAATTTTCAAGAGTTACAAATATTATCTTTCCATGTAGGAATGTAAACAGTTCAACTTTAGAAAATCCCTTATGATTTCTCTTTCCTCTTTACCCTTTCATGCTTCTCTTGATTCTTTTGTTGGAAAGTCACATTTTCTATTCAGTTCTGGTTTTTTCATCAAGAATGCTTGAAAGTCCTCTATTTTATTGAAATTCCATTTTTTTTCCTCTGAAGTATTGTACTCAGTTTTTCTGGGTAGGTGATTCTTGGTTTTAATCCTATTTCCTTTGACTATTAGAATATCGTATTCCAAGCCTTTTTATCCTTTAATATAGCAGCTGCTAGATATTGTGTTATCCTGATTGTATTTCCACAATATTTGAATTGCTTCTTTCTAGCTGCTTGCAATATTTTCTCCTTGACCTGGGAACTCTGGAATTTGGCTACAATACTGCTAGGAGTTTCTCTTTTCAGATCTCTTTCAGGAGGTGATTGGTGTACTCTTTCAATATTTATTTTGCCCTCTGGTTCTGTGATATCAGGGCAGTGTTCCTTGATAATTTCATGAAAGATGATATCAAGGCTTTTTTGATCATAGCTTTCAGGTAGTCCCATAATTTTCAAATTGTCTCTCCTGGATCTATTTTCCAGATCAGTTGTTTTTCTATTGAGATGTTTCATATTATCTTCTATTTTTTTCATTTTTTAAATTTTGTTTTTTCTCATAAAGTCATTAGCTTCCATCTGCTCTATTCTAATTTTTAAAGAAATATTTTCTTCAATGACCTTTTGTACCTCCTTTCCCATTTGGTTAATTTTGCTTTTTAAAATATTCTTCTCTTCATTGACTTCTTGGACCTCTTTTGTCAAATGAGTTAACCTTCTTTTTAAAGGTGTTATTTTCTTCAACATTTCTTTGGGTCTCCTTTAGCAAGCTGTTGACTCCCTTTTCAAGCTCTTCCATACCTTGAGACCCTTAGAGATTTATTTTGGAGGTACCCGATGCAGAAGCCTTGACTTCCTCTGACAGTGTGCATTATTCTTCCTCATCAGAAAGGATGGAAGAAAATGTTTGTTCACCAAGAAAGTAACATTTCCCCCCCTGTTTTGGGCATTTTCCCAGCCAGTTACTTGATTTTTGAAATGTTTATCAAGAGGAGGGTATACTCTGGGGACCTGAAAGTTCTCAGTTCCTCCGAAGTTGCAAAATCAAGGGAGAAGGGTTTGCTCCTCTCCTGGCCTGCACACTGGTCTGGGAGCAACCAAAGACTTTTCTGCTCAGAATCTATGAGTAGTAGAATTCCTTCTTTGCACTCCTCCTCCTCACTCCAGGGCCCAGTTCAGGTCTGAGGTTCAGATCAACTGCTCAATTCCTCCCGGGGATTTTTAGGTGGAGGGCTCCAGCAATGACTGCCACTTTAGTGACTGTTGCTGGTGGAGCCTGATCTTGTTCCAGTTCCCAGATGAAAAATCTTTCTCACTGACCTTTAAAGTTTTCTTTGGTGCTTGTGGATTGAGGGATCGGAGAACCTCTGCTCCTGCTGGGGATTCAGCCCCCAAGGCCTGTTCCAGTCCTATTCCTGCTGGTGCCAAGTAGCCAGGGCTGGGCTGGGCTCCATGGACTGTACTCCTGCGATAAACCTTTCCTGTTCACTTTTCAGCCTACCTTGGACTGGAAATCTCTTTCTCTCCATTGTTTTGTAGCTTCTGCTGCTCTAGACTTTGTTTAGAGTCATTTTTTACAGGTACTTTATGGGCTGTGGGGGAAAAGTTAGAGTATGTGCATTGTTCTACTCTGCCATCTTTGCTCCACCCCCACTAACATTGTTTTGAACAATATATATTATTAAATGGAATTTTAACTATATTGCAACATCTATTATCATTACAAAAGGGAATAAATTTGGTTTACCAATTAAATGATAGAAAAGGTCTTAAGATATAGGAGTAATTTTCTTCATCTGTTTTATATAAGTGAAGCTGTTGGAAGCTGCCTTGCGTATTAATTGTTAGACATCATTTGAATCATATTAATATCTAGTAATAGCACTTCTTGTATCAAATGAGGCTATTCACATTTAACAAATCTGTAAACAACCTGTTCAATGCAAACAATCTTAATCCTCATATACATATTAGAAATACTTCCTGCAGCTAATCCATTCACATAAAACAAAGTCCTTTTCCCTATATTAAGAATATCATTTATGAATTTTGATCATAGAGTGGATAAGTTCTAGAATTTAAAAAGTGTGTTTCTATATTTTGCTTAGCTCAAATGGTCTCTATTGTCTTTATTAATTTTAGCTGCTTCAATACATTTTCATCAGATTATTCAAGTATCTACCATCATTGAGAATTTTCTGACTTAAAATAGGAAAACATTAAAATAAATTAAATTATTAAAAATGTCAAATTTCTAATGAAAACAAAGATACACTTTTTTCAATATTAGCACTTTCTGCAAAAAAACTAAACTAATAGCTAAAGATGCAAAGGAAATGTACATTGTGGGGATGATCAGGCTACAATATTTAATCACCAAGAACTCTGAATAAAAAAAGAAGTAAATTTAAGCAGAGAAAATCACCTATTGAAGGCATGCCTCACTGGTACTCTCTCTAGGTCAGAAGGAAGCAAGGAAGATTTTTAGCAAGTTGGGTGACCCTCCCATGGAGGTTCAAACAAAATTGATTAATTTGTTCTTATTGGAAAAATACAAAAAATAAGTAGATATGGATAGATTGCATTGACATCATTGAATATAACTCACAAATTTATAATATCACATATCTCTTTGAAGATTTAAGAATGAGCAATTTCAACTTTGAAATATAACATACTTTAGTAATTTATAACATTCTCACAAATATAATTTTACCTTAATTTTCTAAATTTTATGAACAAATGCATTAAGCAAATCAATGAAACATCTTATCTGTGTCACAGGCTACACTGATGATAATGCCACTCTTGCATCAGGCACCAAGAGCTAAATCAAATCTGACCTTATTTGTATCATATTAAATAATTGCTGTGTTGCATTTCTATCACATGGACTAAATCTACCTTGATAATTTCACTTTTGTTGACTTTGTCTTAAAGTATGTTTCTTTGGGGAAAAAATAGATGTATTCATGTGCAAATTTTATCCTAAAATTTGCAATAATTTTGGTCAATTCTTTGCCATCTCCCTTTTCCCTGAAGGGCTTCCTCTGCTAGCTCACCAGAGGTGACATAGTCAACTGTCTGGTAATAAAAATATGATATACAATATCAGTATACTAAGGAGGTAAAAAAATAAAATACTACATTCAATCTGAGAGGGGGAAAATATCAGATGGCACTATCTTAAAAGTAGTCATTTTTTCAAGGCCAAGTATACCTGTCTTTTTTTTCCTGTAGGTAGAATAGATTATATAGAGAAAGAAGGGCTGCTATAGAAAAATGTTTCAGAATTACCTTCCAAACTCCCTATTCCCACTGGCTATGGAACAGGTACTCTCTCCTATCACTATCAATTCTAAATCTGGATATTCCAAGCATATCACCATCTCCTAGAAAGTACTGGAGTATCCTTATAATCCCTCTGAGTGCTATATTTTTAGTTATAGTTAAATGTTTCTGCATATATTTATCTACATATCTACTCTTTAGATCTCTTTCAACAAGTTAGAATTAATTACAACAGAACTTTTTTTTTTATTTTTTAAATATCATGAGTAGAATATCATAGGAAACATCTGGTGACATGTTCAGAAGTATATCATTTTAGCATCAAATGAAAACACAAATCATACCCAAAACCTAACCTTAGAGGAAACTCACCATAACCCTGATCAATAAAGTCGCAAACCTGTTCCTCTTTTTTTACAAGGCAGATAATGGATCAGCCTCTTCTAAAGAGAACACTTTAGTCCCTGTTTTGCTGAGGAAACTTTCTAACACAAATTTCTTCATCTTGCTCTAAAGAACTAAACTGGTAGCTCTCCATATCCCATCAGGAGTCCTCTGTTGCTTTTCTTCCTTCAAATCACCCCAATTTTTATCTCTGATTGGCCATAAAGTGATCCACCATCCATTATCAAGACAAATTCCATTCTCCAAGTCTATACTGTATGTAATTTTTTTGTTTTGTTTTGTTCTTTATACTTCCCCTACTCAAAGCCCTAGAAATCAATCAATTAGAATTTACTAAACACTTTCAGCATGCAAAGTACTGAGTGTTAAGTGTGGAGAGAGATATAGGTGCAAGGATCACTGATCAATTTGAGCTCTCAAATGACTTCTTGAGATTAGAGGACATAACTTTACTGTGAAAAGCATCTCCCATTGAAGTAAACATATATCATAGCACCTTCCTGAAAGGACACAAGTATTCTCCTGATTATTTTCCAATGCACAGTGATGTCAAGACTCAATAGGTTACCTTGAGAAATAATGTTTTCCTGTCATTTTAGTCCTTCAAATAATGGCTAGAAGTCCACTTATTGGACATTTTTGAAAGGGATTCTCCATAAGATATAGGTTAGACTATATGGTCTCTGACATTTTTTTTTCCAATTCTGAAGTTCTATCATTATAGCCAGCCAAAATCTCAAAACAATAAGCTCATACAGATTTGCAAAAATAAAGAATGATTGCATATAAGAAATATGGAAAAGTTAAAAATAAACCAACACAGCTGAAGTCATTTGTTAAAAGCTCTCTCTTCTCCCTTCTTCCTTTATTATATGTTTCAGAGATCATCCCCCACTATCTCTTTCTGCACTATAGTCTCTGATGATGAGGTTACCTTGATCCTATTTTCTCTAATAATTTTCCCCCACCAGCATCACCAAATTCTTTTAATATTTCCCAATTGACTAGTACCTTCCTTGCTGCCTACACATAGGCCTATTCTTCTCCTCTTTAACAACAAAACGAAATTCATTATACTCTAACATCTATTCTGGATCTTCCCTCTTCAAAGCTGCTAATGATATCAATTACTAAATCTAATGGTTTCTTCTTTATCTGCATGCTTTGTAACTTCTTTGCAACATTTGACGTTTAACTGACCACCTTCTTCTTCTGGATACTCTCTCCTCTGGGGTTTTGTGATTCAACTCTCCCCTGGTTATCCTTATATGACTAGTACTCCTCAGCATCTATTCTTTCATCCTCCATAAGACTAAGAAAGATTATTTTATTTTATATATATATATATATATATATATATATATATGTGTGTGTGTGTGTGTGTGTGTGTGTGTGTGTGTATGTATATATACATACATATATTTGTGTGCGTGTAAATATAATACTATTCTCTACATTTTAGGCACAAATCTGCCAGAAACAATTTTTATTATTTGCAATTGATTTCAGTTGAAGCACAGAGAGAAAATGTAAATAGGAAAATTCCCCTCAGCTAACTGAAGCACACTAGACCATGAGATAATGACTTTACCTTTGAAAAAAATGACTCTTCCTGCCTTGTACACCTCCATCAGGGATTTAAAGGTACTTCTTTCCTGTAAGTAATCTGTGCTTGTATAAGACAATTATTTTAACCTAAGATGACTTTTTTTTGGTTCTAAGAAATGTTACTACTCATAATATGTTTTTCCCCTCAAGCCTATTTTTTGACCTTCAGTATACTTTCCTAATGGGAAACAATCAATGGTATATTTTAGACTACAGAAATATTTATTTATTAATAATTTCACTTGAACTGAAAAAAATATCTTTCCCTATCACACTTGGGAACTATGAGTGTTCATTAAGACTCTAGTACTTAGTTATTTACGAACTCACATGGCTTCAATTATGTCGTGTGTATGTGTGTGTGTGTATGTCTGTGTGTATGTATACACACACACACACACACACACACACACACACACACGCACATATATACCTGATTCTATGATCTAGTTATCCAGAACTGTCATTTTTCTGAACTCTAGTTCTCTATCGCCAAGTGCCTATTGGGCACTTAAAACTGGAAATTTCCTAGGTATCCCAAACTTAGCATGTATAAAAGAATACTCAGTTTCAGATGAATTTCTCTAATTACTATAGATACAAAAAAATTAAATAACATATCAGCAAAAAGATTACAGCAACCTATCAAGAGAATAATACATTATGATCAGATAGGATTTATACTAGGAATGCAAGGCTGATTCAATATTAGGAAAACTATCAGCATTATTGATCATATCAACAAAAACTAACAGAAACCATATGATTATCTCAATAGATGCAAAAAAAGCTTTTGACAAAATACAACAACCATTCATATTGAAAATACCGGAGCATAGGAATAAATGGAGTCTTCCTTAAAATAATAAGTAATATCTACCTAAAATCATCAACAAACTTTATATGTAATGGGGAAAATCTAGATGCCTTTCCAATAAGATTAGAGATGAAACAAAGATGTTCATTGTCATCACTGTTGTTCAATATGGTACTAGAAATGTTAGCTTTACCCATAAAAGAAGAAAAATAAATTGAAGGAATTGGAATAGAAAAAGAAGAAACTAAGTTATCAGTCTTTGCAGATGATATGATATATTTAGAGAATCCTAGAGAACCATGTAAAAAACTACTTGAAGTAATAAACAATTTTGGCAAAGTTGCAGGTTACAAAATAAGCCCACATAAATCATCTGCACTTCTATATATTACTAACAAAGTCCAACAGCAAGAGATAGAAAGAGAAATCTTATTTAGTTAGAGTAGGCACTATAAAATATTTGGGAGTCTACCTGCCAAAACAAACTCAGGGACTATATGAACACAGTTATGAAAACACTTTTCACACAAAGAAAGTCAGATCTAAGTAAGTGGAAAAACATCAGTTGCTCATGAGTAGGCCAAGATAATATAATAAAAATGACAATTCTACCTAAATTAATTTACTTATTCAGTGCCATACTAAACAAACTATCAGAAAATTATTTTCTAGAGCTAGAGAAAATAACATCAAAATTTATCTGGAAGAACAAAAAGTCCAGAATATCAAAGGAATCAATGAAAAGTGAGGGAAGGTGGCCTAGCCATACCAGATCTTAAATTGTATTATAAAGCATCAATCATCAAAACCACTTGGTACTGACTAAGAAATACAGGGATAGACCAGGGGAATGGATTAGGTACTCAAGACACAGTAGTCAATGAACATGGCAGTCTATAGTTTGAGAAATCCAAGGACCCCAGCTACTGGGATAAGAACTCACTGTTTGACAAAAACTTCTGGGAAAACTAGATAATAGTGTGGTCATAACAGGCCATGGACCAAAACATGACACTGTACACAAGAATAAAGTCCAAATTATCTAGGTATAAAGGCTGATACAATAAACAAATTAGAGAAGCAAGGGATATTTGTCAAATTTATGGAGAATGGAGGAATTTATGATCAAATAAGAGATAGAGAACATTATAAAGTGCAAAATGAATAATTTTGATTCCATTAAATTGAAAAGTTTTTGCACAAAAAAACCCAATGCAACCAAGTTAGGAGGGAAGTAGAAAAATGGGAAAGTTTTGCAACTGGTGTCTATGATAAAGCCCTTTTTTCTAAAAATGCATAAAGAACTGGGTCAAATATACAAGAATACAAGTCATTCCTCAATTGATAAATGGTCAAATGATATGAACAGGTAGTTTTCAGAGGAAGAAATTAAGTTATCTATAGTCATATGAAAAAAATACTATAAATTATTATTGATTAGAGAGATGCAAATCAAAACAGCTCTGAGGTATCACATCACCCCTATCAGATCGACTAACATGACAAAACAGGAAGATGATAAATGTTAGACAAGATGTGGGAGAGTTGAAACACTAATTCATTGTTGGTGGAGTTGTAAGCTGATCAAACCATTCTGGAGAGCAATTTGGAACTATGCCCAAAAGGCTAAAAAAATGGGCATACCCTTTGACCCAGCAATATTGCTTTGGGGACTGTATCCTAAAGAGATCATAAAAATGGGAAAAAGGTCTCACATGTAAAAAATAATTATAGCAACTCTATTTGTGGTGACTAAGAACTGGTAATCAAAGGAATGCTCATCAATTGGGGAATGGCTGAGCAAGTTGTGGTACATGGATATAATGGAATATTACTGTGCTATAAAAAAAGATGAATGGTCAGATAAAAAACACCCAGGAAGATTTATATGAATTTATGATGAGTGAAATTAGCAGGACCAGGAGAACATTATACACAGTAACAGCCACAGTATCTAAGGACTGTTCCTGATTGACTTAGCCCTCACAGCAATGCAAGAACCTAAAACATTCCCAAAGAACTCTTGAGGCAAAATGCCATCCATATCCAGAGACAGAACTATGGAATCAGAATGCAGAATGATTTTGGTTTTTCTCATGGCTTCTTCCATTCACTTTAATTCTTTTATGCAGCATAACTAATGTGAAAATGTGTTTAATAAGAATGTAAGTGTAGAACTCCTATAAGATCAGGGAGAGAGGGGGGAGAAAGGGTGAGAAAATTTTAAGTAGAAGTGATTGTTCAAAACTGAAAAGAAATAAATTAATTAAATTTTAAAAAAGAATAATCATTTTCCTTCTCCTCAATCCACCTCATCTTCTGAAAGCCACAATTATTTTCAAGGGTAACACTATTCTTCTCATCGCTCAGGTTCGCAACCTCCTTTTTATTCTTGATTCCTTTCCCCCCTTTACCCTGCATATAAAATTTGTTATCAAATAATTGTAATTTCTTTCTCTACAACATTTCCAATGCCCCTTTATCTCCACTCAAAGAATTCTCAACCAGGTACAGACCACCGTCACTTTTTACTTAGACTATTAACATAGCCTTGTTATGTGGACTTCCTACTTTCAGTCTTTCGCCATTCCTAGCTATCATCTATGCTGTCACCAGGAGCAGGTTTGATCATGTCAGTATCCTATTCAATGAATGAATTCCAGTAACTATCTATTACCTTTAGGATCTGAAAACAGTAGTCTATTTGATATTTAAGTTCATTAACAACTTAGGCTCTTTCTAGTTATTAAAATTTTACTCTCCTCCATATACTCTATAGTTGAACCATTCTGTCCAATCTGTTTCTTACACATACCTTTTCTCAATACCTTGGCACTCAAACTGCTCGATGGCTGGAATACTCTCTCCTCCCTCACCTCTGATTTATAATCTCTGGCTTCTTTTCAGACTCAGTTTAGACATTATCTTCTTCACAAGGTCCTGTCTGGTCCCCACAGCTGCTGTCTCCCATCTAAGGCTACCTTCCAGTTACTCTGTATTTACTTTGTGTGTACTGATCTATATATGTTGTCTCACTCATTGGTATATAAGTTTTCTTGAGGACAGATACTGAGACTGTGTTTGCCCTTTCTTTGTATCCCCAATACTCAGTATAAATGCTTTTTGATGGATTAATTGAGGAATGACCCTTTTAATGATTTGGAGAGGCCATTCCCCAAACTGGTGGTCAAAGCAGCAATGGGCAAACATTGATCTCATGACTTGTATATGCACGTTTATCTTTTAACCTGTGTTGTTCAATCATTTAAGTCATATCCAACCACAGGAATGTTTGCCAGCAAGACTAGCCATGCTCTGTCTACAGAAGCACACATCTTGTTGCAATATCAGGAAAGTCAGAAGTGATTCAATTCTCTCTTTAAGTTTCTCCCCAATACAACATTTAAAAAAATGGATGGTAGAGTCTATAGCTAAAGTTGGGGCAATTTGATGCAGTTTTGTGAGTAACTTCCTATAGGGAGACAAACAAGGACAGAGAGAAAAACCTGAAATATTGGAAATAGTTGAGTTACTTAATCACTGATACTCTTACATAGGGGAGACTCAATGTCAGGTTTGTAAATGAGTAGTACTGCTATTCATAAGAATTTAGTTCCACTTCTTTCCTTTGGGATATGGAATAGTTAGTCAATGAACATTTATTAACCTCCTACTATATGTCAGAGACTGGGAATAAATGAAAGATAAAAGACTGTCAATGCTATTGAGGAGATGAAATATAGTTATTTGAAAACAAGTTACATACAAGATAAATTTGAAATCATCGATGGAATGAAAACATTAGAATTAAGGGGTATTACGAAAGACTTATCTTATAGAAGATGAGAATATTCTGGTACTTAAAGAAAACCAAGAGGAGGAAGAACATTTTGGGAGGGGGGAGGGTAGGTCATGAAAATGTTTGGATGCCTACAGTAAAAAGATATTATTTTTTGTCTTAGGAAGACCAAGGAGGACAGAATCACTGGATTGAAATATGAGGAGTCAGGATATGAAGCCAAACAATGGAATTTATATTTGATCCTGGAAGTAATAGGGGAGGGACTGGACTTTAATGAATAGAGTTTAATGATGTGGCCAGACCTGTATGTTAGGAAGAAAATTTTGATAGCTGAGTTGAGGATGGATTGGAATAGAGATGTTTGGCAAGAACACCAACCTACTGGCTTTTTCTTTTTTTTTTTTTATTACTTTTAAGTTGAATTTTTTTTGGTTACATTTTAATTTTAATTTAATTTATTTATTTATTTAATTTTTTTACACTCATTTTCACAAATTTTTGGGTTCCAAATTTTCTCCCCTTTTATCCCCTCCCCCCACCCCAATACCCCAAGCAATCTAATTTTCCCTATCTCCAATCTGCCCTCTCTTCTGTCATCTCTCCCTTCTCTTGTCTCCAACTTCTCTTTTCTCCTGTAGGGCCAGATGACTTTCTATTCCTCATTAACTGTATGTCTTCTTTCCTAGTTGCAACAACAATACTAAACAGTTGTTCCTAAAACTTTGAGTTCCAGATTCTCCTCTTCCCTCCCTCCCCACCCATTCCCTTTGGGACAGCAGGCAATTCAATATAGGCCATATCTGTGTAGTTTTGCCAATGACCTCCCTGATAGTCGTGTTGTGTAAGACTAACTGGATTACCATCCCTCCTAACCTGCCCCTCATTGTTTCTCTTCTGTCTTTTGATCCTGTCCCTCCCCAAGTGTTGACTTCAAATTGCTCCCTCCTCCCTTTGCCCTCCCTTCCATCATCCCCCACCCTTGCAATATCTCTTTCTCCCCCACTTTCTTATACTGTAAGATAGGTTTTCATACCAAAATGAGTGTGCATTTCACTCCTCCGTTTAGTCAAATGTGATGAGGGTAAACTTCTTGTTTTTTTTTTTTCTCAGCTCTCCTCTTTTTCCCTCCACTAAGAAAAACTCGTACCTGCCTCTTAAATGACATAAAGTTACCCCCTTCCCTTTCCCTCTCTTTCCTCCCCCTACATTTCTCTCTCACCATTTACCTTAATTTCTTTTAAGGTATGGTCCCATCCTATTCAGTTCAATCTGTGCTCTCTATCTCTGTATGTGTGTGCATGTGTGTATGTGTGTGCATGCGTGTACATGTGTATGTGTGGTCCCACCAACTACCCAGATACTGAAAAGTTTTAAGAGTTACAAATATTGTCTTTCCATGTAGGAATGTAAACAGTTCACTCATGGTAAGTCCCTTAAGACTTCTCTTTGCTGTTTACTTTTTCATGCTTCTTCTCATTCTTGTGTTTGAAAGTCAAATTTTCTTTTCAGCTCTGGTTTTTTCATCAAGAATGATTGAAAGTCCTCTGTTTCATTGAAAGACCATATTTTCCCTTGAAGCATTATACTCAGTTTAGCTGGGTAGCTGATTCTTGGTTTGAGTCCTAGTTCCTTTGCCTTCTGGAATATCCTATTCCATGCCCTTCGATCCCTTAATGTGGAAGCTGCTAGATCTTGGGTTATCCTGATTGTATTTCCATAGTACTGGAATTGTTTCTTTCTAGCTGCTTGCAAGATTTTTTCCTTGAGCTGGGAGTTCTGGAATTTGGCCACAATGTTCCTAGGAGTTTCTCTTTTTGGATCTCTTTCAGGTGGTGATCGATGGATTCTTTCAATACTTATTTTGCCCTCTGGTTCTAGAATGTCAGGGCAGTTTTCCTTGATAATTTCATGGAAGATGATGTCTAGGCTCTTTTTGATCATGACTTTCAGGTAGTCCCATAATTTTTAAATTGTCTCTCCTGGATCTATTTTCCAGGTCAGTTGTTTTTCCCATGAGATATTTCACATTCTCTTCCATTTTTTCATTCTTTTGGTTTTGTTTGGTGATTTCTTGGTTTCTCGTAAAGTCATTAGCCTCCATCTGTTCCATTCTAATTTTGAGAGAACTATTAAATTCAGTGAGCTTTTGAGCCTCTTTTTCCATTTGGCTCATTCTGCTTTTGAAAGCATTCTTCTCCTCATTGGCTTTTTGAACCTCCTTTGCCAATTGGGTGAGCCTATTTTTCAAGGTGTTAATTTCCTCAGCATTTTTTTGGGTCTCCTTTACCAAGGTATTGACCTGTTTTTCATACTTTTGTTGCATCTCTGACATTTCTCTTCCCAGTTTTTCCTCCACCTGTCTAACTTGATTTTCAAAATCCTTTTTGAGCTCTTCCAGGGCCTGAGCCCACCCACCACCCCCCTGGGGTGTCTGGGGTACTGAGGCCCCGCCCTCCATGTCTTTCCCTGATGGCAAGGATACGTCCTCATCATCAGATCCGAAGGTCGGGATCATTTGCATTTATTGGAAAAAACTCTCTAAAGTCTTATTTTTCTTCCCTTTTCTAGGCATTTTCCCAGCCAGTTACTTGACTTCTGAGATTCCTTTCCACCCCCGCCTGGATCCGCCCAGCTAGTGCTTGGCCTCTGAGATTTAAATGGGCTTTCCTCCTGCCAGCTGTCAATCAGTGAGCTTTAGTTCAGGTGCTGGGGTGGGGCCAGGGCCGCCTCTGAGACTCTGATCCCTCGGGGGCTTTATGCAGAGACTTTCAGGAATGGAATGGGTGGGGGCGGGGTGGGGGGCCCGCCTCCCAAATCCCGCTTCCTTGGGGGCTTTAAGCAGAAGCCTTCAGTAACAGAGCGGGGTGGGGGCAGGGCCGTCTCCCAGGCTCAGCTCCGTCAGGTTTTATGCGGGAATCTTCCCTAATGAAGATCCTGCCTGCCGCTGGGGGATTCCTGGGTCCTGGTCTGCTGCCGCCTCAGCCGCCGCCCACACCTCTGCCTCCGCCGCTTCCTGCCCCCGTCCCGCCGCCGCAGCTTCCTCCTGAGGGGGCCCGAGTCACGGAGACGCCCCGCTTCCCCTCTCCTTCAGCCCAGCCTTCTTTCTCACTGACCTGTAGCTTCTGTGGGCGGAGGGACTTTCCCGGCTGCTGGAGCTTCCGTCTCTGAAGCCTGCTCGGCCAGCTTCTCTGGGGCCTCGGCAGCGCTGGGGGTCGGGTCCACTTTCCGGGGCGCGCCGGACCCTGGGGACGGGTCTTCAGGGCTCCCTGGAATGGAAATCTCTTCCACTCTGCTTCTGCACACCTTGTATTCACCCAGAAGTTATGGGGGACTCTTTTTACATTAATTCTATGGGCTTTGGTTTCGGAGCTCGTAAACGTGCGTCCTTCTACTCCGCCATCTTGACTCCGCCCCTGGCTTTTTCAATAGTCTAAATATGCGGGCCTGAACTAGGGTAGTGGCAATATCATAGGAGAAAAGGAGACATATGTGAGAGATATTAGGGGTGTAAAGTCAATAGATATTGGAAACAGACTGAATATGGTAGGTGGGTGAAAAATTGATCTAGGATGATGTTTAGGCCGTGAGCTTGGGAGAATAGTGATGCTCTTAAGAGTAATAGGTAGTAATAATAAGAAGAAGAAAGTTAGGAGTAAAGGAGGGGAATAATGCATTCAATTTCTGACATGGCTTTGGGACATTAATTTAAGATGCCTTTGGGACATTCAATTCAAGATTTAAGGTATGTAATTGGAGATGTGAAAATATTAACATTGAGATAACTGAATCATAGGAACTTATGAGATCAAGTGAAATAGTATATAGGAAGAAAAGAAGAGGGCCCAACACAGAGCACATGGCACACCCTTGGGCGGTAGCTATAACTTGGATCAAGATCCATTAAGGAGTCTTCTGACAACAGGGAGAGATTAGTATTGTGAAATACTAGAGAAAGGTGAATATCAAGGAGAAAAGTATGATCAACAGTCCAAAGGCTTCAAAGGAGTCGTGGGGTGAGAACTGGGATAAAGACCATTAGATTTTGCAATTAAGATACAATTTAGTAATATTATTGGAGTAAGCAGGTTTAGTTGAATGATAAGATCAGAAACCAGACTCTAGAGAGGTAAGGAGAGAGTGAGAAGAAAGTTGAGAAACCTCCTGCAGATGTTCTTTTCAATGAGTTTAGCCACAGAAGGGAGGAGACATAAGGGAAGATCTCTAGTATGGATGAATCAATTAAAGATTTTTTTTTTTTTGTGAAGAGGGATTTGTTCATTCATGTGCCAAAGATATGAATTTCAATGAAACCAGATTGCTAAATCTGAACAAATACATTTTATAAAGATCCATACTGGGGCAAGCTTTAGTAATAGTTCTAGAATCAAGTAATAACAAATCTATCAGTACGCAGCTGCTGCGCTGCCCCAGATGTCCCTCCTTTTCCTGTATTTTTTAAATTTCTTCTTTAAGAGCCAAATATCAGAGGGTAGTGTAGAATCACGTATTCTAAATTTAGAGGTAGTATGAACCTCAGAGATCATCTCATCCAACCACCTCATTTTGTAGATGAAGATACCAAAATTTATAATAATTAAGAGAGTTGTGGGAAGTAGGAGGTGATTATCATCATTCTTTTACTTCCTTACATTAAGTCTCTAGGGAGGGATCTCATCTTTATTTTGTAAAATTGGTTTTTCCAAAGACTTTATATGAAATTGTTTCATTCAGAACTATTTCCACTGAAATGTCCTGGAAAAAAATAAGAGGAATCAAAATTTACATTTCTATAGTACTTTAAGGTGCACAGAATTATTTCCTTAAGACAGCATTATAAGGTAGATATCATAAGCATTATCATTCTAACATCACAGAAGAGGAAACTGAGATGGTGATTCTATGCCTGTTCCTGGCCTCACAGCTAGTAGCAGCAATGAAAGTCAGGTCCCATACTACTCTCACCTCACCATACCACCTCTCATTAGTTCATGCTGATGAATATTTGGATAATTTCTAATTCTATTCAATTTGTTTTTATTTCAATATGCTGAATTTTTTCTGGAGTTTAATCATGATTCTCCCCAAGAAATGTTGCTGTACAAGACCTGATTTTATTTATCTGTGTCCTATAACACTATTTCAGTTATTTTTATGGGTGTGCTATATGGTCATAAATCAATATGTTATGTTTTCTCTGGGTGGTTGAATTTAGGTTTCCAAAATTTGATTTATACTAGGGACATCACAAACAGTTTTACAGAAGGTTGGCTTGTGTGACTCCATCACTGTATCTGTCTCTTGTACTTTGTTTTTCATGACATTAGATTTTGAGAGTGTGCCAGGCATAGTAATGGATAATGCCCTAATCTTTAACATGACCAAAATTCTAAGAGTAGTTTAAAAAGAGAGAACCTCATTTCCCCATGCCTTTTACTTCAAAATAATAGCTACTACCCATCCAACTATATACTACTTCATGTGAAATATGGAGTGGGAATAGCCCTATAAGCAGTTAATGGAAAGCTAAAATGGCATATGTATTGCTATGAACTGTAAAGAGGAAATTCACAATTTGTTGCGCATGAACTGTAAATAGTATTGATTTTTTTTGTCATGTAAACTGATTTGATTTTAACCTGTTTCTCCCTTCCTTTAAATTTCCATTTTGCTACCAGGTTTGAGTGATACACAATCTTATTGTAGATAAATGCACTTCATTCATGTGCCAAGAGTGTGACTTTCAATGAAACCTGACTGCTAAATCTTAACAAGTACATTTTATACAGATCCATGCCATGGCAAAGTTTAGTAATAGCTCTGGAATCAAGTAAAGTTATTCTAGCTAGCAATCATGGTCCTCTAGCCAAAGAATTACACATAAATGAAATTTTCAAATAGATTTTGAAGTACTCACTCTTAAAATTCTAAAGTTATACCATTTTGCAGAGCATTCTTAGTTCCTTATTTTCATTCCTGAAGTATTATTTTTAATGTATTTTCTTTTTTGTAACTAATAAACTCAATGAAACAAATTAGTGCAAAGTATTTATGATCATAATTCAGATAGAAATAATAATATTTCAACATATTTTAAAAATGGAAAGATATGAATTAAGTTTCCAACATGAACAGAAAGCAAGACAATTTTGAAAGTTAATACTAAAATCTTAAAATTTGGAATTTTCCTCTTAAATATTCTCCCAAAATTCTATGGATTTTATCCTAATTGTTCATATTTTCTTCTCACCTAGGGTGATATGGGAAAAGAGATGTTTTAGCATTTCACAAATTGAGTGGGGAAAATGCATTCCCCAGTGATGGAATTACCACCCCAGAAGGCAAAATTCCACTTAACCAGCTGTTCTAGGACATCACAAAAACAGGATCCAAAAAAAGCAAATGTTTGTTTGAGTCAGGATGATCTTACTGCATCGTTGCTTTGGTACTGAAAGAGGGACATATGAAACTGAGAGACAAGCAGGGAATGAATGGCATTTTACTTTTATCAATGGATATGTTTATATTTTTGCACATCACTTATGTGTCTAATGATAAAGGAAGCCTTATCTGTGTCTCAAAAACTCATTGAGAACATTTTCCAGGGTCATTTCTCCCTAACAATTTTTTTTGTAAACTGTGTTTCATTTAAAGCCATATATTTTACCTAAAACAATCCTCCAATTTGGGAGTTTAATATTTTTTCTACCATCACTATTTTGAAATCAAATATAGGCTATATTAAAACAGTCACTGAAAAATCAGAAGCTTATACCAGCGATTAACAGTATGGTACAATTTTCATTTTGACAGGTACAACAATCATTAGCTTCTCTTTCTTTTGGCATTAAAAATCAAGCTCATATATTTAAATAATACCTTAATTCTTTTACATACTGAGCTAAAAGTACAGCTTTGTCTCTCTCTTAGAAAAATATACAGGGGGGTGGAGACAAGATGGCGGAGTAGAAAGACTCACGTATGCTAGCACCGAACCCACAGCCCAAATATTTCCTGCAAAAAGAACTCCCCACAAATTCTGGAGCACTGCAAGGCACGCAGAAACACAATGGAAAAGATTTCCATTCCAGAGAGCCCTGGAAAGCCATCCCCAGGGGTCCGTCGCGCTCTGGACAGTGGAGTCCACCCCTGTGCTGCCCTGGCCAAAGGACCCCAGAGGAGCAGATCCGAGCAGGCTTCAGGGACGGAACCTCTGGTGGCCGGGAAGGTCCCTCCACACACAGACGCTACAGGGAAGTGAGAGAAATGTTTGGGCTGGCCAAGAGGGGAGTGGGGTGTCTCTGTGACTCAGGCCCCCTCAGGAGGCAGCAGCGGAGGGAGCGGCAGAGGCAGTGACGGTGGCCCAGAATTCCCGCAGCAGGCAGGCAGAAGTTCAGGGCCCTTACCAAAGATCTCTGTATAAAGCCCCTGAGGGAACTGAGCCTGGGAGATGGCCCTGCCCCCACCCGCCCCATTACTGAAGGTCTCTGCATAAAGCCCTGAAGGAAGTGAGCCTGGGAGGTGGCCCTGTCCGCACCCAAGCACCAGAACTTAAGTTCACATTGAATAGCAGCCAAAAGCCCATTTGAATCTCAGACCCGAAGCACTAGCTGGGCGGACCTAAGTGGGGGTGGACAGGAATCTCAGAAGTCAAGTAACTGGCTGGGAAAATGCCCAGAGAAGGGAAGAAAAATAAGACTATAGAAACCTACTTTGATGGGGTACAGATGTTCCCACCTTTCAATTCTGATGACGAGGAACTATTCTTACCATCAGGGAAAGACATGGAGGTTGGGACCTCTCTATCCCAGACATCCGAGGTGGATGTCCAGTGGTCTCAGGCCACGGAAGAGCTCAAAATGGATTTTGAAAATCAAGTTAGAGAGGTGGAAGAAAAACTGGGAAGAGAAATGAGAGAGATGCAAGAAAAGCATGAAAAACAGGTCAATACCTTGGTAAAGGAGACCAAAAAAATGCTGAAGAAAATAACACCTTGAAAAATAAGCTAACTCAAGTGGCAAAAGAGGTTCAAAAAGCCAATGAGAAGAATGCTTTCAAAAGCAGAATTAGCCAAATGGAAAAAGAGGTTCAAAAGCTCACTGAAGATAATAGTTCTCTCAAAATTAGAATGGAACAGATGGAGTCTAATGACTTTCTGAGAAACCAAGAAATCACAAAACCAAACCAAAAGAATGAAAAAATGGAAGAGAATGTGAAATATCTCATGGGAAAAACAACTGACCTGAAAAATAGATCCAGGAGAGACAATTTAAAAATTATGGGACTACCTGAAAGCCATGATCAAAAAAGAGCCTAGACATCATCTTCCATGAAATTATCGAGGGAAACTGCCCTGATATTCTACAACCAGAGGGCAAAATAAGTATTGAAAGAATCCATCAATCACCACCTGAAAGAAATCCAAAAAGAGAAACTCCTAGGAACATTGTGGCCAAATTCCAGAATTCGCAGGTCAAGGAGAAAATATTGCAAGCAGATAGAAAGAAACAATTCAAGTATTGTGGAAATACAATCAGGATAACACAAGATCTAGCAGCTTCTACATTAAGGGATCGAAGGGCGTGGAATAGGATATTCCAGAAGTCAAAGGAACTAGGACTCAAACCAAGAATCACCTACCCAGCAAAACTGAGTATAATACTTCAGGGGAAAATATGGTCTTTCAACGAAACAGAGGACTTTCAAGCATTCTTGATGAAAAGACCAGAGCTGAAAGAAAATTTAACCTTCAAACACAAGAATGAGAAAAAGCATGAAAAAGTAAACAGGAAAGAGAAGTCATAAGGGACTTACCAAAAGTGAACTGTTTGCATTCCTACATGGAAAGTCAATATTTGTAATTCCTAAAACTTTTCAGTATCTGGGTAGTTGGTGAGACCACACACACACACACATACACACACACACATACAGAGACAGCACAGGGTGAATTGAATAGGATGGGACCATATCATAAAAGAAATTAAGGTAAATGGTGAGAGAGAAATGTAGTGGGAGGAAAGAGGGTGAAATGGAATGGGGTAAATTATATGTCATTCAAGAGGCAAGCAGGAGACTTTTCAGTCAAGGGAAAAAGAGGAGAGCTGAGAAAAAAAACATGAAGTTTACCCTCATCACATTCGACTAAAGGAAGCAATAAAATGCACACTCATTTTGGTATGAAAACCTATCTTACAATACAGGAAAGTAGGGGAGGAGATAAGCACGGTGGGGGGGGGGATGATGGTAGGGAGGGCAATGGGAGGAGGGAGCAATTTGAAGTCAACACTCGGGGAGGGACAGGATCAAAAGACAGAATAGAAACAATGGGGGGCAGGATAGGATGGAGGGAAATACAGTTAGTCTTACACAGCATGACTATTATCGAAGTCATTTGCAAAACTACACAGATAGGGCCTCTATTGAATTGCCTGCCTTCCCAAAGGGAATGGGTGGGGAGGGAGGGATGGGGAGAATTTGGAACTCAAAGTTTTAGAAACAACTGTTGAGTATTGTTCTTGCTACTAGGAAAGAAGAAATACAGTTATTGGGGAATAGAAAGTCATCTGGCCCTTCAGGACAAAAGAGAAGATGGGGACAAGAGAAGGGAAGGATGATAGAAGAGCAGGCAGATTGGTGATAGGGAAAAATAGATTGCTTGGTGTATTGGGGTGAGGGAAAGGGATAAAATGGGAGAAAATTTGGAACCCAAAATTTTGTGAAAATGAATGTAAAAAGTTAAATAAATAAATTTTTATTAAAAAAAGTTAAGTAAATAAATTTTTATTAAAAAAAAGAAAAATTAAAGAAACATCACAAACGTTGCAAGGGGGAAGTTATAAAAGAAATAATTGGAGACCAACGTCCTAGAATATACTGGAAGTTTTCTACCCATGCAGAGTAACTAATAGTTTTTTTTGTTTATTTACTATAAGTATAATTTCATCCTAAAGAGATCAACCAATAAATATTTATTAAGCCAAAAAAAAATATATAGTGGTTATACTAACCTTCTATATTTCACCTAGGAAAATGAAGGATTCCTTTAAATGATGAAGAGAATGGGAAAACAAAGATGGAAGACAGAAATGCAGAAGGTCAAGGGAATCCTGACCTGTGTCAAGGAACTTGGAAGAATATGGAATAGCAAAGAATGAAAAGGTTGATTCATTGAATACTTGGAGCTAAATAATAGTAAGAGACTGCCTGAAGGAAGAAACTGGACCATAGGAAAAAGCAACTTCTTACCCTCCAAAACATGATGATGAGGCATAAGAGATCTTCTAGTAAGCATCTGAGGAAGGAACCATGAGTAGCGGAGGTTGGTGTCTTTATGCTAAGTTGTGCTGAAACAGTTGTTTCTCAGATAATAATAATAGTAACAATAATAGATGTTCTGTCTTCCCAGTTATAATTTGAAGATAAAACAAACCTTTCGAGACTTGTCCCAGTCATTCCTAGTGATTCCTTTGGGTTCAATGGATATTCCAAAAAGAAATCTAGAAAGCATTACTAGACATTACAAAGTCTTAATTAAGCAGGAAACTAAAGACCCATGTGATGTTTTTAGCACTACTACTGATTTTATATACATATATATATATATATATGTGTGTGTGTGTGTGTGTGTGTGTGTGTGTGTGTGTGTGTGTGTGTGTGTGTGTAGTGGTTAAAATAATATAGTGCCTCAAAATGGATTTGGATTTCTGGGCTATGGTTTAGAGAATAGAAATGAAAGAGTTCTAGTTAGGGATGGTATCCACTTAACAAAGTTTGGCAAAAATGCACTTTAAGGCTAATATTGGAAATTTAATTTTTAAAAGTTAAATTAAAAGTTAATTTAAAATCTAAATGTTAAATTAAAAAAGGTAGGTGAGGTTATAGATATATGATAGATATTACTCATATACATATGCATCAGATACGTGTGTGTGTGTGAGTGAGTGTATCTATACCTATTAAATGGATTGTGGGGTTAAAAAAATAAAGAATTTAAACATTAGGAGGAAATCATCACTCCCTTTAAATATCTATAATGGAGAAGAAAGCTAAATATGGTCTGACATGAACCCTGAATGATGAAAGAGCAGCATTTAATTTTTTCACTAAAACTTTCCTTTCACTAGAATTGCTAAACTTTATAGTCTAAACTCCTACAAGTGAAGTTATCCTAGATGTTATGTGACTTTTCAAAACTGAACTTTTGAAGACATTAAGAAAAATAATACCCACATTGGAATAAAAAGCAGAAACAATTTACATTCTAAATGGATGCTATCACCTTAATACTAAAAATTCTATTCTAAAATAATTAGAAGAGGGGATCATATGCCTTTCTCAGCTGTGGGTAGAAATTGTACCTCTAACCAATCAAGGGATAGAGGCAAATACAAAAGATGAAATAGATAACTGATTCTATGAAGCTAAAAAGTTTCTGCCCAGACAAAATTAATATGAATAGAACTAGAAGGGAAATGAGTAAATGGAAAAAAAAAATTTCCATTACATTTTTCTAATAATGGTTTGGGAGACAAGATATGTCTCTCTCTCTCCTCTCTCTCTCTCTCTCTCTCTCTCTCTCTCTCTCTCCTGTCTCTCTCTATCTATCTATCTATCTATCTATCTATCTATCTATCTATCTATCTATCTATCTATATCTATATCTATCGCCAACATTCATTTCCCAAATAAATGGTCAAAGGACATGAATATACAATTCTCAAAAGAACTGAAAGCATGTAAAAATGGCATAGAATGATACTCCAAATGAAAATCAGCAAAGAAGAAAATATTCAACGTTGGAGAAGTTGTGGGAAGACAGGCACACTCATGGCATTAATGGTGGAACTGTGAAATGGTATAATCATTATGGAAAACCATTTAAAGTTATGTTAATAAATGGAACAAAATGTCCATACGCTTTGACCCAGTGGCCCCATTATGGGCATACACCCCAAAAAGGCTATTGATTGGAAGAGAGCACCCACAAACATGAAAACACTTATAGCAAACTTTTATTATAGCAAAAAAATATTTTAAATATGTATCAATTATCATAGATAAATTATGGTACATGAAAGTGATGATATTACTGTACCACAAAAATATGCATGTGAAAAATACAGAGAAATATGAGAAGATTTACATAGGCTTGTGCAAAATAAAGTAATTGGAAACAAGAAAATAATATATTCAATAACTACAATCATATTAATGTAAAGAGATGCATACACAACACCAAATGTGAGTGTTCTTCAATTATAAAGAATAAACAGAATTCAAATGAAGAGATGAAAGTAGAAACTTCCACTCTACTTTTGTAGCAGTAGGTGGTTCATAAATGCGGTACATTGCACACATTCTTGGAGTTATTTCACATTCTTGGAGTTATTTGATATACTGATCATTTATGTTGATTTTCTTCTTTTAATCTTTAAAAATACTATTTTTAATACTGAGTGGCTCCCTGTGGGAGGGAGGAATAACAGGAAAAAACCTATTATTAATATTAATTAAATTTTTTAAAAAAATAGCAATTACTCCCCTTTATGTAGCATATTTAAGGTCTTTAAAGCATTTTACATATATGATGTCATATGATTCCCACAACGACCTTGTCAGGTAGGCACTATTATCATTCCCATTTTACTGGTGAGAAAACTTAGTCTCAGAGAAGTCAAGTGATTTAGTAAGTCATTCAGCTTTTAAATTTCTGAAGGGGCAGTTTAAGACCATTCTTAGTCTGTCCACAGCATTCTTTCTATTTATGCCATGTGGCCCCTTTAAATAGCTACAAATTCAGCTAAACCAGCCTAGATTTTTGTAAAGAGAGGCCCTAGAATATGAAAATAAGAATAGATAATGGAGAATGGATTTGAGATTTTGACAAGGTCTTCTAAGGATAGAAGAGGAAGAGGAAAAGGAATCCTGCCATCAATGTGCTCACACTCTGAGGAAAACAATATATCAAAAATGTATACACACACACACACACACACACACACACACACGCAAGGTTTTACTTGTGAGAGAATAGAAAGGCCTGCAGCCTTAATGGATCAACAGAATGGTAGATGCAAAGACCAAAGTTTGCAGGATGCATATGAGTGTCTGAGCAAGTCCTGGGAAGAGTTCCGGATCCTCCAAATCCGATGATGAGATTTGAATACTCTGGGGAAGGGTAGGGGAAGGGTATTCCAATTATCAGCTGAAAGCCTATGTCATCTTAAGAAATTACATTTTCTCTGATAATTTTGAACGCAAAAGCAGCAATCAACCATTTTCTTCCCTAGTGTATTTGTTAATAATTTTTAAAAAGATGTGTTCAAAACACAGAGAAGACAAATTACTGAGGAGACTGTTATCTACCTATTAGCTCCTTCATATACAATTAGTATATTAGTCCACAGATTTTACTGAAATAGAAAAGAAAATTCATGATAATGGGCAGAAATCTCCCTTCCCTTTTATTTTCTCTTCCTTTCCTTCTTTCTCCTTTTGTGAATTTATGTGAGACTTGAATAACAGAGGCAGAAATACATATATGAGAATTTTCTGTTTCCTTAATGGTTGAGGAAAGCTCAAATTAAGTAATCTAATTATCATTTTTTTTATTTGTTCAAGGGTTGACTATGTTTCACTAGCTGATTCATTTATGGAGGCTTATGAAGAAACTGGGAACAAGAATTACACAGCACAAAATGTCTTAGTGAGGGTTTATTAATCTGCTTCCCCAGAAAGAATACCTATATGAATTAAAGTCTAGTTCTATGGAAGGTAGCATTCATTACTTAAATGGAAAGCAAGACTATGATACTCAAGTCTTGTGAAAGGAGAGGTTGGTATTAAAGACAGAGATTCTCTAAGAAGAATAAAGAAAATTAGTGTATTTTAATATAGAATAATGTTTAAAAAAAACCTTGTTTTTTTTAAATGATTTTTTGTCATGCAATTGTGTCCAATTTTTTGTAATGCCATTTTGACTTTTATTGACAAAGATACTGAAGTAGTTTGCCATTTCCTTCTTCAGGTCATTTTACCAAAGGGCAGCTAGATGGTGCAGAGGATAGAACACCAGTGCAGAAGTCAGGAGGACCTGAGTCAAAATCTCACCTCAGACACTTGACACTCACTAGCTGTGTGACCTTGGGCAAGTCACTTAACCCCAGCTGCCTCATCCTGGATTATCTCCAGTCATCCTCATGAATATCTGGTCACAGAATTCAGATGGCTCTGGAGGAGAAGTGAGGCTGGTGACCTGCACAGCCCTCCCTCACTCAAAACAAAGTCAAGTGCAAGACATGTCATCATTTCTCTGATGGCATGATCTTCTTCAGCAATACACATTGAGCATACACATTTTACCAATAAGGAAACTAAGGGCAAACAGGGTTAAATGCTTGTCCAGGGCCAAAGAGCTAGTAAGTGTTTGAGGCCAGATCTGAATTCAGGAAGATGAGTCTTCCTGACTCCAAGCCTAGCAATCTATCTGTTGCAATACTTAGCTTCCCCTTTAAAAATGATATGGGAAATTTAATTGTACTAGTTTTGAGAAAAATTTTTTATGCTTCATTTCTAAAAACTTTGTTCCAGTTTGTTATACTTTTTCTGGCAACAGTTGAAAAGTCATTATGCAAGGTATAAAGTTTTATTTTTATGATAAAGAGTTTATTTTTACTGGAATGGTGGTGGTGGTGGTGGTGGTGGTGGTGGTGTGTATGTGTGTGTGTGTGTGTGTGTGTGTGTGTGTGTGTGTGTGTTTTTATATACTTTTTAGAATTTCTCTGAAATTTCACTCAAACTGAAATAAGCTCCTGGGTTTAAACTACCCAGATTGTCTTTAATAGTGACTCCAGCAAAATGCAGATTTGTATACAGGAAGCTCATGGAAATTTGCCAGGTTATGATTAGTGACAAAATAGGTTACTTTTTCTTTGAAACAAAATTGCTTTTCAAGTATATTGACTTCATATATATATATATATATATGTATATATATGTATAATTTTAAATATATATATGTATAATTTTAAATATGTATATCATTTTAAAAATCATTTTTATTTGTTAAATATTCTACAATTAAATTAAAAACAAAAATCTTTTTAAAAATGAGGTGCAGATTATCTCCTTCTTTTCCTTACCTCCCATCTCATTGAGAAGACAAGCAATTTGATAGTGACTGCATGTGTAAAATCATACAAAACATTTCCAATATTAGCTAGGTTGCAAAAGAAGACAAATAAAAAAATAAAAATAGAGTGAATAAAAGTATGCTTCACTCTGCCAAAATGAAAAGAATCTTTGGGATACTGGGCTTAAATCAAAGGGTATGTAGAGTTTTATAATCCCTTGGATATAATCCTATATTGTTCTCCAGAATATCTGGGCTAGTTTACAACCCTACTGACATTGAATTAATGTCTCTATTTTTCCATATTTCCTCAAGTATTTGTAATTTTCGTTTTCTGTCATTTTAGCCAGTCTCAGAGATTGTTTCAATTTGCATTTGTCTAAATGTTAGTAGTAGTTGATTTTTTTTTTTTTTTTGGCAAGAAAATCATGGTTAAATGAATTGCCATGGATCACACAGCCAGTAAGTATCAATGGTCTGAGGATGCATTTGAACCCAGGTCCTGTGTCCCTAGCTGTCCAATCAGTGATGTTGTAGAGCATGTTTTTATGAGACTATTCATAGCTTTGGTTTCTTCTTCTGAAAACTGCTTGTTCACAGTCTTTGACGATTTATCAACTGGGAAATGCCTTTTTTTTTTTTTCAGAAATTTGTCTCAGCTCTTTATATACTTGACAAATGAGCCTTTTATCAGAGAAACTTGCTATAAAGCTTTTTCCTCATTGTTTTCTGTTTTCTTTCCAATTTTGGCTATATTTATTTTATTTGTATAAAAGCTTTTTTAACCTTATATAAACAAAATTATCCATTTTATACCATAACATAAACTCTTCCCTTATCCATAGATCTGATGGATGTATTTTTCCATACTCTCCTAAATTTAGTTAATATATTCTTCTTTAATTCCAAATCTTTAATCCATTTTGAACTTATCTAAATATGTTGCGTGAGATGTTGGTCTATATAAAATTTATGCCTAACCATTGTCTGATTTTCCCAGAATTTTTTTTTTGTCAAATATTGCATTTTTACCTCAAAGTCTTGGGTCTTTGGATTTATCGACCACTACATTACTATGGTAATTTACTATAGTATATTGTGTACATAATCTATTCCATTGGTGTACCACTCTATTTCCTAGTCGCAGCCAGATTGTTTTGATGATTACTGATTTGTAATATAGCTTGAAATCTGGAACTGTTAGATCACCTTCTTCAACATTTTTAAAACTGATTCCCTTGTTATTCTTGGTATTTTTTTCTTCCAGGTTACTTTTGTTACTATTTTTCTAGCTCTATCAAATAATTGTTTGGTAGTTGAATAGTTATGGCACTTACCAAGTAAATTAATTTAGCTAGAGATGTCATTTTTATTATGTTGATTCAGCCTACCCATGACCAATTAAAATTTTCCCATCTGTTTAGATGTCTTTATTTCTGAGAAAAGCGTTCTGTAATTGTGTTCATATAATCCCTGGGTTTGTGCTGGCAGGTAGACTTCCAAGTATTTTGTATTGTATATAGTTATTTTAGTTAATATATCTTTCTTTGTCTTGCAGCAGGCCTTTGTTTTATACATATATACATGTAAACACACACATATACAAACACAATTATATGCACACGCAGGCATGCACAAACACACATATGTGTATAAATATATACACACATACATACACATACGCACACACACACACACACATATATATATATATATATGTATGTATATATGTTGATGTATGCAGGTTTCTTTTTGTATCCTGTAACTCTAAGTTAATGGGTTGTTTGGGTTTTTTTTTGTAGATTCTCTAGGATTCCCTAAATATACCACCATATCACCAGCAAACAGGGATAATTTTGTTTCTACATTGCCTATTTGTAATTCCTTCAATTTCTTTTTCTTGTCTTATTGCATTTCTAGGAAAATATTGAATAGTAGTGGTGATAGACATCCTTGTTTCATTCCTGATCTTTCTGGAAAGCTTTCATGTTTATCTTCATATCAAATAATGTTTCTCTAGGTTTTAGAGACTACTTATTTTAAGAAAGTTCTATTAACTCCTGTTCTTTCTTGTGTATTTAATAGGAATGAATGTTGAACTTTTTCAAATATTTTTCTTTAGAATCTATTGTTAAAATCATATGATTTTTATTGATTTTGTTATTTAAAGAGGTCACTTTTACTGATAGTTTTCGTACTATTGAAGCAGCCCTGAATTCATGGAACAAATTCCACCTGACATATTGCTGTAATGTACTTTGTCAGTTTTTTACATAAAATTTTAGTGTTAACACTTATTAAGAAAATTTGTCTATAGTATTTTTTGCCATTTTTACTCTCCCTGGTTTAGGCATTGAAACCTCATTTGTATCATAAAAAGAATTTGGTAGGACATTTTCTTTACCTTTATGTATGAGTTATGTACATATACACACATACATACGTACTGCAAATCATTTATATGGTTTGGGGATTGTTTCTTAAATGTTTCATAGAATTCACTTGTAAATGCATCTGGTGCTGGAAATGTTTTCCTTATGGAGCTCATTGATGTCTTGAATTTAAGTATTCCCTTTCCTTTTCTATTAATCTGGGAAATTTATTTTTGTAAATATTCTTCCATTTCTCTTAGATTGTCAGTTTTACTGACATAGAATTGGCAAAACAAGTCCTAATAATGGCTTTAATTCCATTGTAAGAGTACACTGAACCTTTTTAATTTTGATACTTACAAAAATTTGGCTTGCTTCTTTCTTTGTAAATCAAATTAAACAATGATATATGTTTTGTTTTTTCATAAAAGCAGATCTTAGATTTATTTGTCTAATGTTTTCTTTTTTTTTACTTTCCATTTTTAAAATATCTTCCTTGATTTTTAGAATTTCAACCACGGTGCATTCTACATTCCATTATTTCATATGTCTGCATCAGATATGTTGAAGGACAGAGAAAATGCAAAAACCCTTATAAAGGAAATTTCTACTGTTTGAAATTGTGTAAAACATGTTTGATTTTTACATGTAATTTAATTAATTTTTATTGTATTCCTTCTGATTATTTTACAGTAAATAGTTACCTTGCCAAAAATATTTAAGGTTTCTTTTTTTAATTGAATTATTTTATTTGTTTTGTGTTCAATAATCATTTCCATATATCTTAGATTTTTTTCCAGTCCCTTCCCCTCATGCCCCACTCCCCCCATACTCCCTCCCTGATATGGAGTACAATCTTATATATTCTCCAAGGTACATTCCTATTAAATGCATGCTGCATAGAAGAATTAAAATGAATGGGAGAAACCATAAAACAAAGCAAAACATAATAAAAGAAAAAGGTCTGTTTCTATCTGTGATTCAATTGCATAGTTTTTTCTCTGGATATGGAAAACATTTTATCTCAAGGGTTCATTGGAACTTTTTAAAATTCATGTATTGCAATGAAGTCTTAAATCTATTAGAAAACTTCCTCACATACTGTGGTTGTTGCTGTGAACAAAGTTCTCCTGGTTCTGCTGCTTTCACTCAGTATCAGTTCATATAACTCCTTCCAGGCCTCTCTGAAGTCCTCCTGTTCATCATTTCTTACAGCACAACAGTATTCCATTACATTCATGCACCACAACATGTTCAACCATTCCCCAGTTGATGTGCTTCCCCTTGATTTCCATTCTTTGGCCACCACAAAGAGAACTGCTATAAATATTTTTGTACATGTGGGACCCTTTCCCATTTCTATGATCTCTTTGGGATAGAGGCCCAGAAGTGGTATTGCTGGGTCAAAGAGTATGCACATTTTTGTAGTGCTTTGGCCATAGTTCCAAATTGCTCTCCAGAATGGTTGGATCAGCTCACAGCTCTACCAACAATGAATTAGTGTTCCAACTCTTCCACATCTTCTCCAAAATTTATTGTCTTCCTGTTTTGCATGTTAGCCAATCTAATAGGTGTGATGTGGTACCTCAGAGTTGTTTTTATTTGCATCTCTCTATTCAATAGTGATTTAGAGCATTTTTTCATATGATTATAGATAGCTTTAATTTCTGCCTCTGAAAATTTTCTATTCATATCCTTTGTCCACTTATCAATTGGGGAATGATTTCTATTCTTGTACATTTGGCTCAGTTCTGTATATATTTTAGAAATGACACCTTTATTACAGACTAGTTGGAAAAATTCTCTCACAGTTTTCTGCTTCCCTCCTAATCTTGGTTGCATTGGATTTGTTTGTGTAAAAACTTTTTCATTTTCATGTAATCAAAATTATTCATTTTGCACTTTATAATGTTCTCTATCTCTTGTTGGGTCATAAATTTCTCCATTCTCCATAAATCTGACACATACACTATTCCTTGCTCCTCTAATTTGTTTATAGTATTAATCTTTATACCTAGATCATGTATCCATTTGGACTTTATTCTTGTGTACAGTGTCAGGCATTGGTCTATACCCAGTGTCTTTCACCAGAATGATGCAAGAGAATTATGAGATTCCTCTCCACCCCCGCCTAGATCTGCTCAGCTAGTGCTTGGGGTCTGAGACTCAAATGCTGCTCCCCAGCCTCAGGGCTTTCAGCGGCAGGCAGGGCTGCTATTCAGGCTCAGTTCTTAAGTTCTGGTGCTCAGGTAGGGGCAGGGCCGCCTCCCAGGGTCAGTTCCCTCAGGGGGTTTATGCAGAGACCTTCAGTAATGGCTCTAAGCTCCCATCTGCTCCAGGAGCTCCTGGCTGCAGCTGCCTCTGCCGCTGCCTCCCAAGGGGGCCTGAGTCATGGAGACACCCTGCTCCCCTCTCGGTCAGCCATGAAGTCTCTCTCACTGACCTGTAGCATCTGTGGGTGGAGGGAACTTCGTGGCCTCCAGAGGTTCCGTCCCTGAAGCCTGCTCGTATCTGCTCCTCTGGAGCCACATGGCCAGGGCAGCGCAGGGGTGGGCTCCACTGTGTGGTGCACAATGGACCTTTGGTGCCAGTTTTTCAGGGCTCTCTGGAACAGAAATCTCCTCCACTGCGTTGCTGCATGGCTTGCAGTGCTCCAGAATTTGTGGGGAGTTCTTTTTACAGAAAATGTATGGGCTATGGGTTTGGAGCTAGCATACGTGAGTCTCTCTACTCCGCCATCTTGGCTCCTCCCCCCAATCCAAGAGAATTATGAAAAATGAGTCAACAGCTTCGGAAACTGATTAAAAGTGGAATTAGCCAAATTGAAAAGGAGATACAAAAATCAATTGAAGAAAACAATTCCCCATAGAGTGCAGTTGGCCAAATGGAAAAGAAATTACAAAATCTAATTGAGAAAATCACTTCAAAAGAGTTAGAATTGGACAAGTGGAAGCAAATGACTCTCTGACACATCAAGAATCAAAATTACATTCAAAGAAGTGAAAAAATGGGAGAAAATATAAAATATCTCATGGGAAAAACAAGTGACCTGGAAAATAGATCCAAGATAGACAATATCACAATCATAGGACTACCTGAAAGTCATAATCAAAAGGAGGACCTGGATAGCATCTTTCATGAAACTATCAAGGAAAGCTGCCCTTATGTCCTGGAACCAGAGGGTGAAACAGGCATTGAAAGAATCAACTGATCATCTCAGCAAAGAGATTCTCCAAATAATTCCCCAAAGGAACATTATAGCCAAATTATGGAACTATCACATAAAGGGAAAAATATTATGTGGCCAAAAGAAACAATTCACTCATGAGGGAATCACAATTCAGATCATATAGGACTTCTCAGCTTCAACATTAAGGGTTTATAGATAATAAAATTTGACATTCTTGGAGAGCAAAGAATCTAGGATTGCAACTAAGAATCAATTACCTGGCAAAATTCAGAATACTACATCAAAGGATAAAATGAACATTTATTGAAATTGAAGGATCTCAAGCCTTCATAAGAAGACCAGAACTACCCAAAAATTTGATCTCAAATATTGAGATCCAAGAGAAGCATAATTAGGTTAAAACGGGAAAAGTACACATAAGAGATTCAATAGAGCTAAGCTGCTTACATCCCTACACAGGAAACTTGTAACTCTTAAAAAAAATTACCACTAACAATAGAGATAGAAGGAATATACATAAACAGAAGGTATGACTGTAAGGTAAATTTGGGGAAATGAAATAAAAAAAATAGTGGTTGAGAAAGAGGATACAATGCATGCAGAAGGAAGGGGATAAATTATGTCATATGGAGAGAAAGACCTATAATAAAGGAGGGGAATATGGGAGGAAGGGCAATGGACTTCTCTTGAATCTTACTCTCATAAATGTTGGCTCAAAGAGGGTATAACATACACAGGTGGTTGAATATAGTAATCTATCTTACCGGACAAGGAATTAGGAGGTAAGGAGAAGAAGTGAACTGGAGTTGGGGTGGGAGAAGACTGACATAAGGGAGGGCAGATAAGAGGAGGTGGTAGACAGAAGCTGATGTGTTCAACCTTTTCAAAGAGGACCATGACATCATAGAAATGATGACATGACTTGCACTTGACTCTGTTTTGAGTGAGAGAGGTACTGTGCAAAGTCACCAGCTTTACTTTCTCTTCCTGAGCCATCTGGATCAAGTGACCAGATATTCGTCAATATGACTGCAGACAGCCCAGGGTACAATGGGAGGCCTCTTGGCTTCTTAGGCTATGGGCTTTTCAGGTAGTCATTTAAAGTGAGCTAATTGCCCAATCAGTGAATATGCCTCTTTAAAAAGTAGTTGGGGGATGGCCTCTTTAAACAGAAAAGGGAAAATAAATAAATAAAGCAAGCTCAGAGGGGCTGGAGTCTCAGGGTTGTTGTTTCGACCGGAAACAGTTACTATTGACGTTCACTGTAAGCCAGGAGGGTCCAAAAACAGCCACAGAGAAGAGTGTGGGCAGGGAGAGACCCCTTGCTGTTCAATATATGGGCTTCCAGATAGGTAGACAGAAGCAAAACACTGTGGAAATAGGAAAGAGTGACAGAAGAGAGAGAATAAACAGGAGGAAGAATAGGATGGAGAGAAATATACAGGTAGTAAACATAATTGTGAATGTGTAAGGGATAAAATTCCCCATAAAAGAGAAGCTGATAGCTTAAGAACCAGAATCCTACAAAACGTTGTTTACAAGAAATACATTTGAAGCAGAGAGACACACACAGAGTGGCACACACAGAGATAAAGGGCTAGAGCAGAATCTATTATGCTTCAGCTGAAGCAAAAAAAAAAAAAACAGCAGGAGTAACAATCTTGATCTTAGAGAAAGTAAAAGCAAAAGTAGACCTACTTAAAAGAGATAAGGAAGGAAGCTGCATCTGGCTAAAAGGTACCATAAACAAATGTAGCAATCAAATTAGAAGTGCAAGGAAAACTCTACCTGTCAGATCTATCAAGAGGGGAACAATTGGTAGTCAATCAAGAGCTAAGTAGCATTATGAAATGTAGAATAGATAAATTTATCACATTAAATTGAAAAGCTGTTGTATGAACAAACTCAAGGCAAACAAGATTAGAAGGAAAGCACAAAGCAGGAAAATAATCTTTATGGCAACTATCTCTGATAAAGGCATCATTTCTCAAATATATAGAACTACATCAAATCTATGAGAATCCAAGTCATTCCCCAATTGATAACTCAACAAAGGATATGAAAAGGCCATTTTCAGATGAAAAAAAGGCAAAGCATATGAAGTGCTCCAAATCCCTTTTCATTAGAGATGTGCTAATTAAAACAACTCTGACAATGACCTAACACCAATCAAATTTGCTAATATGACAAAAAACATGATAAATGTTGGAGAGGATGTGGGAAAAATGAGACATTAATGCACTGTTGGTGGAGTTGTGAACTGATCCAAACATTGCTCTCAGAAATGCCCAAAGGCCAAAAAAAACTGTGCTTACTCTTTGATTCAGCAATACCACTACTCACTGTGTATCCCAAAGAGATTATAAAAAAAGGAGAAGGGACCTACATGTGCAAAAACTTTTATAGAAACCCTATTTGTGGTGGTGAAATATTGAATATTGAGGGGATACCCATCAACTGGGGAATGGCTGAACAAGTTGTGGCATATGATTGCAATGGAATATTATTGTGCTATAAGAAATGAACAGGCAGATTGCAGAAAAATCTAAGACTTGAACAAACTGATCCAAAGTGAAATGAACAGAACCAGGAAAAGGCTGTTCACAGTATCATCAATATTGTGTGATGACCAACTATGAATGGCTCATTTCTTCTCAAAAAACCTTATGATCCAAGACAAAGGACTCATGAAGCAAAATGATATACATATCCAGATAAAGAATTGATGAACTCTGAATGCGTAGTGAAGTATATTTTTTCATTTACTTTATTCTTTCTCTTTTTGATTTCTTTCTTCCACAACTGTGACTAATATGGAAATACGTTTTACATGATAGCATATGTATAAGCTATATCAAACTGCCTACCATTTTCAAAAGAGGGGAGAGGGAAGGAGAAAAGTTTGGAACTGAAAATCTTACAAAAATGAATGCTAATAACTCTTAATATGCAATTGGGAGAAAATAAAATACTATCTTAAAAAAATGAAGACATAACTGCAGGCTGTTCCATTTGCACAATTTAGTTTGCCAGTTTCACAAATTGTGTAAATGGAGTAGCCTGTGGCTCCTTTGCTTTCAAAATCATTTGCAAAACAATACGTAAAAGGATCAGAAGTCACATGGTAAATTTACTTTCAGAAATTCAGAGGAAAAAATAAACCTTTCTATAGATCAGTATATTTATCAGTTCACTATAGTATCATGCCATTCTGGCAAAAAGAAAACTATATCCTAGTTATAGGTTTAGCACTTTGGGAATTAGATTATATTATAGAATTCTTATGCCATGAATTGCATCACCATTCTACCAAACTATTTATGAACATTAAAATGTCAACCTGAGTGGAATGAACAAATCATGAAAAGTAGAAAATCATGAAGTACAGTGAATTCACACAGGGAAATGGTGGTGATAACTTGGAAAAGAAGACTGAGACTAGATTTTTAAGGGTGATTAGAAAGTCATGTTCTGAACATCGTTCTTTCAGAACAATTATGGGGAGCCACCAAACGTTTAGAAGGGCAGATAAGTGGTAAGATCAAAGATATATTTTGAGCTTTACCAGGTAGCTTTATATAAGATGGATTGGAATATAAATACCTATATGCAAAAAATTAGAAAACGATCCCAACATTTCATTGCCCATTATTGTATCTCCAAGAGTTCATACAATAAGGTTGTTTTATTCAGATATGATTGGGTCTCCATAAAGTCAAACTAAAAACTGGCAGACAGGTCATCAAATATAACAATAACTTATCAATAATCTGTCAAATATACATTTTTATAAATATTATGAGAATATATATATATATCAACAAAATTTACTGTTATAATGCTTTAAACACATGTTGCAGCCCTGGTACTTGTGCCAGGCCTTCTGTGATAGACTTCTAAATAAATGACTTCTTAAAGGATACCTTGATGGTGTAATGACCCTTCAAGGTCTAAGATAAAGAACTACAACTGGATCTAGATAGAAAAGATCATATCATAAATAATGTAGAAAAGAAAGGAAGAAATTTTCTAGATCTATGGAGAGAGGAAGAGTTCATGATGAAACAACTGAGAGAGAAGACCGAGCACAGTAAAATGGACAATTTAGATTATAGAAGGGAACATTAAATGCAGCAAGTTCTCTGATAAGTATCATTTCCAAGGTATTTTAGGAACCAATTCATATTTATAAAAATGAGAGAGAGCTATTACAAAAATGATCAGTCATGAAAGCATAGGAACAGGAATTTTTCAAAAAAAGAAAATCAACTATATGGGAAACAAAATTCTCCAAATCACTAATGAGAAATACAGATTAAACTACTGTGAGGTTTTACTTCACCCACTTCACCCTTCAGACTAACAAGGAAAAGTTAGACGTGTTGGAGGGAGTGTAGGAAAACAGGCATATTAATGGCACTGTGAATTGTTCCAGTCATTGTGTAATTTAGATCCATAGGCACCAAACCACTGAACAATCTTCAAGACCGTTGTAACCAGCAAAACAACTAATGTCTATACACTAGAAAGATGAAAGAAATGGGGAAAAGATGCATATATGTATATATATACATATATATGTATATATATATATATATATATATATATATATATATATTGATAATAGCTCTTTTTGTAGCAGTAAAAACGTAGGGGGTAATCACCAATTGAGGAGTGGCTGAACAAGTTATAGTATATGGATGCAATGTAATATTATTGTACTCTAAAAAATGATAAAATGGACAGTTTCAAATAAATCTTGGAGACTTGTCTGAACTGTTAACAACAATACTGAAAGACTTAACTAACTCTGTTCCAAGTAATGAAAAGCACAATTCTAGAGGACTATTGCTGAAACATGCTACCCACTTCCTGACAGGATTTTTAAAAATAAACACTATCCATATACGTCATAAGGCTGTTGCTGTCTCTCCAGTGAGGTTTGGCAAGGGGGAGAAGTGGGAAGAAAAGAAAATAGAACTGTAATTGAAAAAAGATTAATTAAAGGTAATAATTTTAAAAGACACTGATCCATAGTTCATAGCTCATGCCTGGAAACTGGAAATATCTGGTAGACTGATATTATACGGTTTAATAGAACGTTACTTTTCAGATACCTGTAATATTTGAAACTGAGCTAAAGTAAAATGCAACTGAGTGATAATTTACTACATATCCAATATACTAGATTATAAAATGAAAAGATCAATCAAATTCATTTCTTTTTAACTTAATTCACCACTCATTTATTAAGTACCTACTATTACTTTATATAAAGAATTAGACCAGGAGTCAGAAAGACCTGAGCTCAAATCTGGCTTCAGCTAATTATTAGCTGTGTGATATTGGATATGTCATTTAATTTCTCTTTATCTATGTTCCCTTGACTGTAAAATGGGTGTGATGACAACACTTATTTCAAGTTCTTGTAGGGAGCAAAAGATGTATTAATTGTAAAAAGGGCTTAGCATAGTGACCCCTCCATAATAGGTGCTATAAAAATCCTTATTCCCTCCCGTTTTCCTATGTGCTATAACTTCTTAAACCCTGGAGATGCAGAGACAAAAGTAAAATTGTTCTTGTCCTCATAAATTTATATCCTACTCAAAGCCAACCTCACATTTACATATAAGTGAATGGAAAATACATAAAATAGAAGAGGAGTGGAGCCAAAAATGGCAGAGTGAATTGAACTTTGCTGTTGAGGTCTTCCAACTCAACCCTGCATAAATCTTTTCAAAATGGCTCAAATCAAATTCTAAGTGAGATAACAATGAAAAGTCATAGTATTTCATTTTTATTCAGCCCAGTACAACTTAGATAAATAAGAAGCCTGTACAATAAGATTGGAAATGAAATCAAAAGAAAAGGAGTCATATGTAGAAAAAGATTTATGGTAACTCTTTGTGTGGTGGCAAAGAAGTGGAAACTGAGGGGGTGCCCATCAATTTGGGAATGGCTGAAGAAGTTGTGGTATATGATTGTGAGGGAATATTATTGAGCTGTAAGAAATAATGAAATGGATGGTTTCTGGAAAACTTGGAAAGGTCTGTATGAGCTGAGGCAAAGTTAAGTCAGGAGAACAAGGAGAACACTGTACACAGTAATGGTAATTTCATCACAACAATCAAATGTGAAAGACTGAACTATTCTGATCAATATAATGATCAACAATTCCAAAGGACTCATGATGAAAAATGTTAAGTAGAATTGCAGTGAGAGAACTGATGAACTTTGTGTAGACTGAAATATATTTTCTTTCACTCAATTTTTCTTTATTTTGCAATATAGCTAACATGGAAATATGTTTTACATGGCTTTAATATTTCTTGCCTTCTCAATATTTTGGACAAGACAGCTGGAAAAGAGATAATTTAGGACTAAAGACAAATATTTGAAAGGAAGTTAAAAAAGGAATTTTTTGGTAGAAATTGAAAGCACTAACAACTAAGGCAATCAGTACAGTCTTCTAAGTTCCACTAATAAAAATTAATACAGTGCTGTGAATTCTGCCTGACTCCTAGTTAACTCAAGAGCTTTCCCACCTATTTAAATCTCATTGGGATGGTGTAGAAAGCATTCATGATTCGGATTAAATTTGAACTACATGACCTAGGAAATCAACATTGTTTTATGTTCATTGAGTGGCAGAAATGCCTCATTTGCCCCATTTGGATTATTAATTCTACCCACAAACTGTTACAGAGATTCTATCTTCTATGTTTTTAATGTCCCACTACACATACTATTTGCTTTCCCAACATAGATAGAATAATGTTTAATATTTGCTGTTGTTAAGTCATTTCAATTGTGTCCAAACCTTCATAACCTCATTTTGGAGTTTTCTTGTCAACAATACTGGAGTGGTTTACCATTTCCTTCTCCATCTCATTTTACAGATAAAGAAACTGAGGCAAACAGGATTATATGACTTGCTTTGGGTTACAAAGCTAGTAAGTATCTGGGGCTAGATTTGAACTAATGAAGATGAGTCTTTCTGATTGCAAGTCCAGTGCTCTATTCACTATACAACCTATTCACTGGGTGCCTAATAAACATTTTGTACTGACAAAGGCTATAGACAGTGTTATTATATACACAGAAAAAAGTGAAAATTTAAAGGAACAGATGATTTGAAATACACAGTAACAGAAAACATTGCAAATAATTTGTGCAAAAAGTGATGAATACATCATAGTTTTATCTTAGAAAATGTGAATGAGTCAATTAGGGAAATGTAGTACAAATTGTAACTCAGCAATTGGAAAGAAAACCCCTTAGAGAGCACTAATGCTTTAAGTGACTTTAGGGAATAATATTAGACAATATATTACATACAAATTTGTAGTGTTATACAACTCTTAAATAGGACAGTTCTATTTTAGGATAAAGTTCATGAAAGCTTGGTTTAGTGCCTGTAAATTAATATCCTCTGTGTCTGTATAGAAAATTACCATACCATGTTAGGTATGGTACTTGATACAACCAACATCCAATCCTTGTTTTCAGATAGCTTAAAATTTGAAGTGCAAAAATTTATTTGAGTAGGTCAGGATAACATCAGTGTTCTATAGTTATGACCTTTCCTCTCAGGAACTCTTACTTTTAAAGTTTCTGTTACAGTGATCTCTTTAATTTCATTTTAATATCAGGCAAAGCACTTAACTCAGGCCAGAAAGTCTCAAATCTATGGTCTAAGGTGAGGACAGACATTTTCTCCATGAAGAATCATCATTGGTCAGAGAAGTGGGGGGCAGAGCCGTGATGGCTGAGTAGAAGCATGGACCTGCTCCACTTCCTAAAGCCCTTAAAATATCTGTAAAAAATTACTCTAAACAAGTTCTACAGCAGCAGAAGCCATAAAATGACAAAGTGAAATATATTTTCAGCCCAAAACAGCCTGGAAGGTTGACAGGAAGGGTCTCTCACACAAGGCTAGGAGCAGAGCCATGCATGGACTACACAGGCACAGACAGGACTGGAGCAGGCTTCGAGGTGCTGAATGATGAGCAGCTGCTGCTGCTTCCAGATTTCTCAAAGCACAAACACCCAAAATCAGCTTCAAAGATCAGTGAGAAAGTTCTTTCACCTGTGTGAGAGGGATGCCTGGTCTGGCCCCAACCCCAGTGCCAGGCCCAGCCCCAGAGCAGGTCCTGCCACTGCTGCATTAGCAGCTGCTCCTGGAGCAGCTGCTCTAGAACCTGGGGGACTCAAGCAGCTGATCTGAGTCTCAGTGCTGAGTGGTGGTCCTAGGGTTAGGAAGAGTGCTGGCATGGCAGAGCTGGTAGAAGCTGTGGAGAGGGAATCCTATTTGAAGTACCAGGGCAGAAAAGAGTGCTTGTGGTTGCTCATAGAAAAGAGCAGAGTTCAGGAGAGGAGTAGACACCTCTCCCTTGACTATGGCCACTTTGGAGGAACTGAGAACTTACAGGTCTCTAGAGATTTCTCAGAGAACAACTGCACAAAATCTTTGATGCCTAGGGTAGGACTCAAAAGTCAAGCAATAGGCTGGGGAAAAGCCCCAAAAGGTGAAAACATAAGACTATAGAAAGTGACTTTCTTGGTTAAAATATATTTTTTTCTATTCTCTCAGATGAGAAAGAGCAAAGCATACGATCAGAAGAAGACCAAAACATGCAACCTGGAAGGATAGCAAGGTCAAGGCTCTTACGTCCAAATCTTTCAAAAAAATAGGCATTGGTCTCAAGCCATGGAAGAGCTCAAAGAGGATTTTATAAATCAAATAAGAGAGGTGAAAGAAAAATTGGGAAGAGAAATGAGAGCAATGCAAGAAAATCATGAAAAACGAGTCAACAACTTTCTAAAAGAGACTGAAAAAATGCTGAAGATAAAAACATATTTAAAAATAGACTAAACAAAATGGCAAAACAGGTCCAAAAAGCCAATGACAAGAAGAATGCCTTAAAAAGCAGAACTGGCCAGAAGGAAAAGGAGATTTGAAAGCTCACTGAAGAAAATAGTTCTTTAAAAATTAGAATGGAGCAGACGGAAATTAATAACTCTATGAGAAATCAAGAAATTTTAAAACAAAATCAAAAGAATGAAAAAAATAGAAGTCTGTGAAATATCTCATTGGAAAAACAACTAACCTTGAAAATAGCTCCAGGAGAGATAATTTAAAAGTTATTTTTTGCATAGCTGTATAAAAATTATTGATCTACCTGAAAACCATGATCAAAAAAATATCCTAAATATCATCTTCCAAGAAATTATCAAGGAAAACTGCTCTGATATTCTAGAACAAGAGTGTAAAATAGAAATTGAAAAAAATTCACTGATCACCTCCTGAAAGAGAGCCTAAATTTACTGGTGAGTGGAATGTACTAGGAGCAAGAGAAAGGAGAGGTAGAATGTAGCAAATCATCTCACATAAAAGAGGCAAGAAAGAGCTTTCATAATGAAGGGGAAGAAGGGGGAGATGAAAGGGAATAAGTGAGTCTTACTCTCATGGAATTTGGCTTAAGAAGGAAATTGCACACTCAATTGGATATGGAAATCTATTTTACCCTGCAGGAAGGCAGAGGGATAGGAGAGGGAAGATAATAGAAGGGACAGCAAATTGGGAAAAGGAATAATCAGAAGCAAACACTATTGTGGAAGGACAGGTCAAGGGAGAGAATGGACTAAATGGAGGGCAGTATAGGACAGAGGCAACTGTGATTAGTCTTTTGCAACATAACTATTATGGAAGTGTTTTGCGTGGCTACACACGTATAACCTACATTAAATTGCTTGCTTTCTCAATGAGAGTGGGTGGTGAGGAAGGAACAGAGAGAATATGGAATTCAAAGCTTTAATAATGAATGTTTAAAATTCTTTTAGCATGCATCTGGGAAATAATATGTACAGGCAATGGGGTATAGCAATCTATTTTGCCCTACAGGAAAATAGAGGGAAGAGAGATGGAAGAAGGGGGTTAATAGAAGAGAGAACAGACTGAAGGAAACAGTGGATGGGGAGAGATGGGGAGAAATAAATTCACATGCTTGTGGAAATGAATATTGAAAACTGAAAGATAAATTTTATATATTTTTTAAAAATCATCTTTGATATAAATAAGAAAAGTTCTTCATGAAAGAAATCTTTATTTTTTTTAATTTGTTTACTTTATTTTCCAAAAAAATGCATGGAAATACTATCTTGGCCTGAAGCGCCAATTGCAACAACTAAAAATCACACCTAGAAAGGAGGAAACCACAAAATAACCCAAAAAGGTGTGCATGTTATAAGAGGGAATCTTTTTTTTCCTTAGTTTACAATCTGTATTTCTCTCCATATGAATAGAAGTCAATAGAGAAAAAGCATCTAAGTGCAAGAACAGAGAAGAGTGGTTCCATCTAGGCTCCTGGAAGATAAATTGTATGACAGGCCCAAGGGCAATTAGAAAGCTGCCAACACAGCTTCCTGGGGAGAATGCCAAGAGAAAAATGCTAAAACTGGAAAGACAATTTTCACAATGCAGCATATGGGTTCCATGATGACCGAGAAAGGCTTATTGGTGACCCCAGGTGCTAATCTCCTGGCAAAAATAGAAAAGAGGAAGGGCAATGGCAAGCAGAGAAGCAAATGGAAACAATGAATGATGAGGTTTATACAGTCTCTAGTGCAGTTTAAAACTCACCCCTTTACAAGACTGACAGACATCTCAATGAGAAATCCTTATTCATCCAATAAGTTAGAATTAAGAGGTAGTAGGATATGGTACTGAGAGTGCTATATCAAGAATCAGTATATTTAGGTACAAATACTAATTTTTCCCCACTTTGGGAAAGTCACTTAAAATCCCTTGTAATATGGTCTTTTTTTTTTAAGGTGAGCAATAACACCTGTAACACAGGTACCCCATAACACAGAGCAGTTATGAGGCTGACATTAAGTAATACATCTAAAATGCTCTGCAAACTTTCAAAGCACTAAGCAATGATTATATCTTTGTGGGGATGTAATGGTTTGGGACTAATGTTTAAACATACTTGAAGTGGAATGACCAAGATTGTAACTGCACCTATACAACTGCAGCAAAATTCTCATCTGGATAATTAATTAGTTCAGTGAGAAATTATCTGATATAGCTTTTTATGACTTGACAGCATCAATTTTTTTTGTTGTCAGTTCAAATGGATACACACACACACACACACATATATATATATATATATATATGATTTGTGTGTTCATATATATATATGTATATGTGCAACCAGTGGCCATACAATGCCAAGGCATTCTGAAAAAAAAAAAAGTTGAACAAAATTAGGAATTATCTGGAGTCTGCATTTCTGAAATACTGAATATTTGGAAAATTGGCAATATTGGAAACATTTTTTGAATTTTCCATGATTCCTCTAGATTTGCCATCATGCCAATTCACGGTGTAGTTCTTGACAACATCAAGCATTCTCCTCATCCTGAATTCCAAAAACAAAGAAATGCTTTACTTTAAGTTATAAAACTATCACTAGAATAGAGACTCCCTAGGATGTTTTGAAATGTGATACCATTTCCAACATCGTCCAACATCCATCTGAATTTAGGGTGCTGCTTTTTTTCTTCATGCTTTTCATTTTTTTTTAATATATTGGTTAGACATGGTAATACACTCATACAATCTTCATTACTGGAAAGAATGAATCTGGTGAATTACTTGAGGTTTGTAGTTCTGACCTACAATAAAGTTAAGGGTGTGCTGCAGCCAGCTCCTGCTGGCTTGTGAGAGTCACTTGTACAATTTTGAAGGTGAACATTTATACCTCGTGAATGGGCAAATACTACAAATCATCATTGTCCAGTCATGTTTCTCATTTATCATTGTTCAGTCACAACTCCATTTGCAGTTTTTGTGGCAAAAGTACTGGGGTGGTTGGCCATTTCCTTCTCCAGTTCATTTTGCAGGACTGGAAGAAACAGAGGCAAACAGGGTGAAGTGACTTACCCAGGGTCACAGAACTATGTAGTGTCTGAGGTCAACTTTGAACTCAGAAACGTGTCTTTCTGACTTCAGGCCTGCAATTCTATCCATTCTATCCAGCTACCCCCTATCTTTCTTGTTCTTCAATTCAATATGAATTTATTAAGCATGTGCTTTACGTAAGGATAGATGACAGTTAATCAGAAATATATATATATATATATATATATATATATATATATATATATGGCCCCCAGCAGTATGAGATAAACTGAAAATCATTTATTAATTAGTTCCCATATACCTGGCATGGTTTTAAGTGCTTGGGATACAAAAACAAAAAACATAGCAGTCCCTTCCCACAGGGAAAAAAAAAAAAACAGAGAACAACATAGAAAAAGAGAATTGACAATTGAGGAGGGGATGACACTAGAATGAGGGGGAAAAGGCTGCTGATGAGGAAATAAAGTCCACTTGAGCCAAATGAAATGACTATGACTGGGCTCTCCCATGAAATATCAGTATGACTCCTAATACTCACCAATCCTGAGAGCAGCGCTTTCTATTTTGAAACTTTTTTTTTAAACTTTTATATAATTTTAAGCTCTCAACTTTTCTCCCTCTGTCTCCTGCCCAAGAAAGAATGCAATCTGATATAGGTTATACATGGACAATCATATTAAACATATTTCCACATTAGTGACTCTGTGAAAGAAGAATCAGAACAAAAGGGAAAAAGTATGAGAAAGAAAAGAACTGAGAGAGGGAGGGAGAGAGAGAGAGAGAGAGAGAGAGAGAGAGAGAGAGAGAGAGAGAGAGAGAGAGAGAGAGAGAGAGAGAGAATATGTATCTATCTGAATTCAGACTCCATATTTCTTTTGCTGGATGTGGATAGCATTTTCCATCATGAATCTCTTGGAATTTTCTTAGATCATTGCATTTCTCAGAAGAGCTAAGGCTAACAAAGTTGGTCACCGCACAAGTTTACTCTTACTCTGTGCAAAGTTCTCCTGGTTCTGCTCACTTCACTCAGCATCAGTTCATGTAAATCTTTCCAGGTTTTTCCAAAGTCTGCCTGTCCCCATTTCTTATGATATAATATAATAGCATTCTCTTACATATACCACAACTTGTTCAGCCATTCCACATCTGATGGGCATCTCCTCATACTTCTCTGCCACCACAAAAAGAACTGCTATAAATGTTTTTGTACATATGTTTATCCCATTCAGTATGATTCTTCTATGTAACATGTCTAATGTGAAAATGTGTTTAATAGGAATGTTTGCATAGAGTCTATATCACTTTGCATGCCATCTTGGGGAGTGATGGAGTAAGAAAATGACTTATGGAAGTGAATTTTGAAAACTCAAAATAAATAAACTTAAAAAAATAGAAATGAGGCCTTTATCAGAGACACTGTCTGTAAAATGTTTCCCTGTGTTCTGCTTCCCTTCTAATCTTGGTTGTATTGGCTCTGTTTATGCAAAAAACTTTTCAATTTAATGTAATCAAAATTATGCATTTTGTATTTCATGATGTTCTCTATCTCTTGTTTGATCATAATTTTTTCTGTTCTCCATAAATCTGACAGGTAAACTATTCCTTGCTCTCCTAGTTTGCTTATGGTATTACATTTTATATCTAAATTATGTATACATTTTGACCTTATCTTGGCCTAGGGTATGACATGTTGGTCTATGCTTAATTTCTGCAATATTATTTTACAATTTTCCCAGCAGTTTTTGTCAAATAATGAGTCCTTATTCCAGAAGCTGGAGTCTTTGGGTTTATCAAACAGTAAATTCCAATAGTCACTAACTACTGTGTCTTGTGTACCTAATCCAGGGGTGGAGAAACTGAGGCCTAGAGATCTCCTTGAGGGCAAAGTTTCCCCACTCCTGATAACTTATTCTACTGATCCAACACTCTATTTCCTACTCAGTACCAAACAGTTTTGATGATTGCCACTTTAAAACAGAGTTTGATATGATAGGACTGGGCTACCTTCCCTTGCATTTCTTTTCATTAATCCCCCTTTATATTCTGGACCTTTTTGACCTTCCAAATGAATTTTGTTAATATTTTTTCTGATTCTATAATTTTTTTTAGTAATTTGATTGGTATGGCACTGAATAAGTAAATTAATTTAAGTATAAGTTTCATTTTTCAATATAATTGCTTGGCCAATCCATGAGCAACTGATCTTTTTTCAGTTGTTTAGATCTGACTTTATTTGTGTGAAAAATGTTTTGTAATTGTGTTTATATAGTTTCTGGGTTTGTCCTGGCATGTAGATTTCCAAGTATTTCATGTTGCCAGTTACTTGAAGTGGAATTTGTCTTTTTATCTCTTGCAGTTTGGTTTTGTTGGTAATAAATAGAAATGCTGATGATTTATGTGGGATTATTTTATATCCTGCAACTACTAAAATAGTGAATTATTTCAAATAGCTTTTTAGTTAATTCACTAGGATACTCCAAGTGTATCATCATATTATTTGCAGAGTGATAATCAAATTTTGGTTCCTCTGTCTATTCTAATTCCTTCCGCTTCTTTTTCTTCTGGTAGCTAAAGCTAACATTTCTAGTACCACGTTGAATAACAGTAGGGTTAATGGACATCCTTTTGTCACCCCCAATCTTACTGGAAATGCATCTAGCTTATCCCCATTACATATAATACTTGCTGATGGTTTTATTTAAATACTAATCATTATTTTAGGGAAGGCTCCATTTATTCCTGTAATCTCCAGTGTTTTCAATAGGAATGGGTGTCAAAAGTTTTTTTTTTTTCTGCATTTATTGAGATAGTCATATGGTCTCTGTTAGATATTTGTTGATATGATCAATTATACTGATAGTTTTCATAATATTGAACCATCCCTACCTTCTTGGTATAAATTCTACCTGAACAAAGTGTATTATTCTCATGATAAGTTGTTGAAATCTTTTTGCTAATATCTTAATTTAAAATTTTTGCATCTATATTCATTAGGAGAATTAGTCTTTAATGTTCTTTCTCTACTGTTTTGATTCTTTCACAGTTTAGATATCAGTATCATATTTATAGCATACAAAAAATTTGGCAGGACTCCTTCTTTGCCTATTTTTCCAAATAGTTACACAGTATTGGGAATGATTGTTAAGTGTTTGGTAGAATTCACTTGTAAATCCATCTGGCCTTAGTGATTTTTACGTAGGGAGTTTCTGTGATTGCTTGTTCAATTTATTTTTTCTGAAATGAGGTATTTTACTTCTTCTTCTGTTAATCGATATTTATATTTTGGCAAACATTCATTTATTTCACTTAGATTGTCAGATTTATTGGCGTCAAAATACAAACTAATCCATCTTTATTATTTTTGACTGTACAGACTTGAGAAATTGATGGGGACAATGTTAAAAATACAGATTAAACTTAAAAGTTTTGCATGCGTACATTTTTGAAAGCCAATTGTTAAACATTTATTATTATGCTCCTAGCTAAAGTTGATCTGGTCTCTGCACTGTTTGGCACTAGTATCGTGAGTTTCCACGAGAGAGGGAAGGGGTTAGGGAGGATCACACTGACTATAGATTGTAGATTGAATTGGTTGGAAATGGAGGAGGTCAGTACTTTTATTTCTAGCTGTAGTGGTATCACGTCCATGTGTGGCCATTATATTTGCTTTTTGAATAAGATAAAGACAACCAATCTCAAAAAGAAATTGAAACTCTTTACCTCTAATTTCAATATATTAATGGACAAATCATAGTGGTAAACACATAAATCCTCTCAATGAGTACAATATTTGTTGCACAAGTTTGAATAGATGCACATTTACGCACTTCTCTTAAAAGAATATTATTTAAATGCCAGGTGTGATATCATATTGGTTTTCCATTCATTTAATAAGACAAAACAGAGTTTTTTTATTTCAAAATCACATTTTATAAAGGATAAATTGTAAACCTCTATAACAAGTTATACCTTTTTTTCAAGAAAACTTTAAATATATTTTTGTAGATTCCCATTCTGACAAGAACTTTTAGTTTTCATTTCACAATAGCTTCTAAAATGCTACTAGGCATTTGGTAGACTCTGTTATTAAATCTGTTTTTTATGGAAGATCACACTGCAGTTTGTGCATTAAATAACTTCTGTTAAATATTATACCCACAATTGTTTTTGAGAGGGAAAGGGGTGTTCAGGAGTGGAATGTAAGATACCAAAAACATTCATCTTTGAAAGGGAAAGTAAATTTTGTGAAAGAGAATATACCTAGTCCTAAAAAAATCATCCATATGTTAATGCCTAAACTGTTTTCATTGTTATAACATTAAATTCAATATATATATATATTATATGTATATATATACACACACACACACACATATATATATATATATATATATATATATATATATATATATATATATATATACATATTAAGCCCATCCTGTGCACACAGCTATTATAGCCACAAGGAGCTTGTCTACTTGATATGAGGGTGACATTCACAGATAATTATAGAACATCAGAACATATAGAAATATAGAAATTAGAAAGGCCTAAAAAAAGTTCCATTTGAGGTCTGGGAAGTCAAGGACTTCCTAACTGACTGGATATAAGAGATGAGGAAGAGGGAATTAATATTTTCTCTTTTAAATGTTTATGAATTTTTTTTTTACTATTTTCAGTTAAAATACCTTTTGGAAATTAATCTCTCCACAACCCACCCCGTACTGGACTAAAGAAAAAAAAAAGATAAAATCTCAACATATGGTTACATAGTTCAAAAAAGGAAATCACCACATTAAGTATGCCTAAAAATGTGTGTCTCTGCATTCAAAGTTTGTCACTTCTCTGTCCTAATGATGATTCACTGGGTGCATTCATCCTTTTGGATCTGGGCTTTTTTCTCCTAATAATATTTATCATAATTCTAGTCTTTCAAAGTAGTTTTTCTCTTTAAAAGTTATTGTAAAATTTGTCCTTGTTTTATTGACTCCTTTCTTTATCAATTCATAAATGTCTTCCCAGATTCCTCTGAAACCATTCATTTCATCAGTTGTTAATTTATGTCTTTTTTTTCTGTATACCACAATTTCTTTTACCTTTACCTAATCAGACAAAATCCCCTTAATTTTCAGTTTGGGGTTCCCATAAAAAGAACTGTTAGAAATATTTTTGTACATATGTATGCATGAATGTGTATGTATGTTTCTATATCCTTCTTTCTTTAATTTCTTAAGGACGTAGGTCTAATAGTGGAGTAGGTAGACCAAAGAATATGCACAATTTATTAACTTTCTGGACATAGTTCCAAATGCTTTCCAGATTGATTGATATCTCTTCCAAGAGTTACCAGTATAGCTGTTTTCTTGCAGTCTGTCCAACATTTGTCATTTTCCTCTCTTATCACAAAGATAATTTAGGAACATGGGAAACTGGATGGTACTGTTAACAAAAGAATGAAATTGAAATAAGGAGAAGGTTTGGGTAAAAGATAAGATTTTTGGTTTTGACTAATTTTGAGAGACCATTAGGACTTCAAGTTAGAATAACAGGTGTAGAATTCAGAACAATCAAGCAAGGACCTAATCAGCAGGTGTTAAATATACATATCACAGTACGAGATACATATTTGGTGATCATTCCAGTAAGAGAATTTAGCAGCTATGTGATTCCCAGCAATTCAGTCAGTCCCTGTGAGTCTCAAATTTCTCATTTATAAAATAGTGATAAATAGAGTTGAACAACTTCCATCACAGAGTTACAATGAAAGTTTTGTTTATTCCTTAAGTGAAATTATTTATTATTGTTTGCATTTTTATTCTATGCTTAAAAGTGTTGTTCAAAATCTTTGGAATGAGACTGAGTGAAAAATTAGAAAAGAACCACGGACAGTTCTCCTTTGAGAACACATTAAGGAAGTGAGAAAAGGATTAGACCAGTGAAAAAAATTGTTGTGTTTTGTCCTTCCTTCTGGAAGAGGACCATGACATCAAGGAAATGATGACATGATTTGAAGTTGACTTTGATTTGCGTGAGGGAGGGCTGTGCAAGGTCACCAGCCTCACTTTCTCCTCCAGAGCATCTGGGTCCAGTAGCTGGATATTCATCAGGACAACTGGAGATAGCCCAGGATGCAATGGGAGACATTGGCCCTTTTAGGCTAAGGTCTCTTCAGGTTCTCAATTTGAGTGAGGTTATGCGCATTCAATGAATAGTTCTCTCTAAGTAGTTATTCAAGAAATGGCCCCTTTAATAAAAAAAGAAAAATCAAAATGGTAGGGGAAGACCCTCAGGGTTCCCGGCCAAAAAAGAAATAGTTACTATTTACTATTTATATTCACTCTGTGCTAGGAGGTCAGGGACCTATTTTTGTACAATCTATGAGCTCCAGTCAATTGGGTTTAAGGCTTGGTCTTTAGGAAAGAAATCAAGTCAGTAAAGCCAAAGTTAAAGATGTAGCTTTCAGCCATGGAAATGTACCTTCCCTTGGGCAGAGCACCCTCAGGGAGAAGAGAGGAGGAGAGGAGAGGAGATAAAAAGATGTGTCTGTGCTACAGTAATATGTCAAAAATGGTTTCTACCATGCCTGAACTATAACGCCTTCTTGGAAAATACAGAAAAATAAATCCAACATTCATTGCATATAAAATTAGGCTAATTATTCCTGAAACATATTAGTGAATATTTGAAGTAAATTATTTCTTAGCTATGTAGCTTGCCAACAGTTTTGTGGAATTATTTTTGGAACACTTAATGAGAGAGAAGTGAAGTTTCCAGTTCAATGTGTTCCCTGAAGAGAGGCTCTGCACCTGAGGTAGCTTAAAACCGAGTGATCAGGGACTACATCTAGGGTTAGTCAAAATATTTAACTAACTCTAAAAACAGTATTAAGCATTTATAACAACAAGCTAAAAAATCAACTTACATGAAAGTTGCATAAACATTAGAAGGGAATAAATGTGTATTTCTCCTAAATAAAAAAACAATGGTCATAGTATCCCAGATTTAGATCTGGAAGAGTTCTTAAAAATCATCTATTCTAACTGCCTCATTTTTATCAATGAGGAAATTTAGGCCCAGGGTAGTGGCATGACTTTCCCAATGTCACACAGGGAGCAAGTGGAAGTTCCTACATTTAGAGTCAAAGGATTCGAGTCATATAAGTGCAGAAAGTCAGTGATGTTTCCACTGTGCTTTGCTATACTTAACAAATAAATTACAAAAGCAGGAGGTTTCATGTGGATGAGTTGCTTAATTTCTGCAATGCCAGTCATTTTATGGATGGAGAAACTTAGGTCCACATAGATGAAGTGGCTAGCCAAGATCTTACATGTAATAAATAGCAGAGCTTCCACTCAAATGCAAGTCTTTTAACCCCAAAGCCATTTCTTTTTTGACAGTACAATTATGTGTTTTCATTTTAAGATACTGGGATGCTCATGTGTACTACAGGTGTAATTGGTCACCCTAGTTCACACTTAATAGTGTGAAATTGAAAATTGATGCCCTACTTTATCATTATTTATTATTGATTGAGAATTGGATCTAATCAATGGAATCAATATTTATGGGTCAGATTCGACTTAGTGGACTTCAGTAAAAGAATCTGTAAGAGTTTAACCTTCCTATGGGCTATAATCTGACCAGATTTGAATTTGTGAGCTTTTGATGACCATTTGGGAATGTGAGTCAACGTGATCATAAAGATGTTTGCCCACATTGAGACTTTCCAAAGGATGTCAGCCTAGTCAATTTCCCCCCTCCCCACTTGTCATAGGTTCTGAAAATCTCCTCTCTAAGCAAACCAAATATATCTTTGTGTTAGACTAAACACAGTCTTTGTTTACTTTGCATCACTGGACCATATATAACCAACTGTATAAAAAGGTTGCTCTGCTTGTCAGGAGTATTTGGATAATGAGAATCCATTGACCTCATCGATTGGCCATTCTAGGCTTGCTAATAAATTGATCAAGTTCAGAATTTTGTACCTCTGTTTCTCTGTCACAGATTTTTATTGTGTCAATAATCAAGAAACATTTATAAAATGCCTACTACATCCCAGACACTGTGGTAAGTGCTGGAGGTATTGTATTAGCACTCATAGTCTCTACACAGATCATAACCTGTTTCCCATAGATTTACTTTTTTTAAAGAGTTAAATTATCAATAACCAGGAGGCAAGAGTAGTTTATAATATTTCCTAATAGCTAGCTTTCTATTTCAGGTACCAATTCACTAATCCCATTAAGTATCCTTTGACACATGTGCAAGTGATTCCTTAAATATGCCTCCAGAAGCATTCCAATACTGCAAATACATTGGATACAGAAAAATCCCAGCAAGAAAGATCCAATCCTTGTTACCCTTTATTATAAACCAACTAGAAAAGAGCATGAGTGAACTAATGAAAAATCAGAAGAACATTATTTCCCAAGAAGAAAAACTTCACTAGAAACTGACAATTTTTCATTCAGTAACACACATGCACATACACAAATCTGTGCATACACACACACATATGCAGCATTTATCATGCATATCATTCGAGGTTTTTTAAATTACAAAGTAAACCACAAAGTAATCCTTGCCCAGAAGGAATCTATATTATACTGAAGGTACAAAAGGGAAGATATATAACAAATATGCAGATAAGTTAGTACAAGGTTATGTGAGGAGGAAGAGAATGCTAACACTAGTGGGATCTGAAAAGATTTCCTCTAGGACATGACACCTGAGGTAAGCCTTCAATGAAGCAATTGACTCTATGAGATGCTGCTGAAGAGGTGATATATACAAGGCACTGAAGACAGGCTGTGAAAAGACAGAGTCATGGGAGATATAATGCTAACTTTACCATACAACCAGTAGCTGAATTTGACTAGAATGAGGGGAACCAGAAAAGAAATATGAAAGAAAGATAGGCTGGGTCCGTAGTATGGAAGACTTTAAATACAAGACAGAGAATTTAGAATTTATATTAGAGACAATAGAAAGACTTAATAGAATATCAATTATCTTCAATAGATTAATGAACAATTTTAGAGACAAAATGGATAGAATAAATGGCTTTACAATTATATTTGACCAGAACATAAATGAACATTTTTTTTATCCTGGACTACATTTGATGCAACATAATTTTACCTTAGTTTTTTTATAATATCAGAAGGGAATTTATTCTCAAGATATTTTATATATTCACTTCCAACCAAACTAGTTCTATGGAATGGGATTTAATGGAATAACTCTGCCAATTTTAAATAAATGGTACAGTGAATGTGAGTGAGATGCTACAGAAATCACAAATCTGAACATTGACTGAAATTTGTTTTCTGTTTTCAATATAATAGTCATGGCAAAATAAATTTGGTTCACTCTAAATTGCTTCTGCTTCCTTAAAACAGAGATTAAAATTTCCTGTGGAGACACTCTTTTAGGTTTTTATGGATACCATGTAATGAAAGTCATGTTATCAGGTAGCATATCTACATAAACTAAAATATCTTCAAAGAAACATCAAGGATTCATTATAAATGTAAGCAGCACAGAGATTCTATCTATATATTTTAACTTTCCAGTGATATTGGGCTCTGGCAAGACAGAAACTCGAGATTAGCTTTTGGCCAGTAATGAGAAGAACAACCTGAATGAAACAAGTTCTAGATACGGCTGAAAAATGGACACAGAAAAGGTCCTGAGTCGTTTGCTTATATTGGTTTCTCATAATGTACTCCTCTTTAGGTATCATAGAGATGGATGTAAAGATCTTAGAGCATGCTGACTAGTTAGTGAGATGAGAATGTTTGTAGTCGAATAAGGAGTCAGTGATTTTTAAAAAAAACATAGCTCTCCAGCCTCTCTTCATTAAATCAATCATTCAGCAAGTTTTTATTGAGCATCTTCTCTAAGGAAAAGAAAGACCCTACAGAGCAGAGGTAAGGAGGCAATGCATTCCAGAGCACAAGCAAATAGAAAGACAGTAGAAATATATTTTTGAACAACAGAATGGAGACCAGGTTGATTGAATCATAGAGCATAGGAGTCCAGTGAAGCTGGAAAGATAGGTTAGGGTCACATTGCATAGCAAATTTACATGTTAAACAAATGAGTTTATAGTTGATTCCAGAGGCATTAGGAAGCCACTAGAATTGACTGAGTGCATAGTGTTGTTTAGGTATTTTGTTTAGTGTTCTGAATTTTTATAGTATCCAATTCATAGGCATATATATATATATATATATATATATATATATATATATATATATATGTCAATGTTTCAAAAGATAAAAATAAATAGCTCTTGGATTTGTCATGCAGTTCAGCTCAATTAAACAACATTTCTTAACCACTTACTACATACAAAGCTTGGTGTTAAGTGCTCAGAATACATAGATGTGACACATTCACTTACTGATAAATTATTTAGCCATGGCAATGGATGAATCAAAGAATAATACAAAATGACCTTATTTTATTTTAGTGCTCTTTAATTCCTGTAGTGCCAGTGGAAAAGAAGAAAAGGGAGGAAAAGGTACTAAACATCACAGTTTTTAAACCATTTATATACTTTAATTTGATGACTGGTATTCTAAACGTGAGGCTCTTTTCTAATGTGCAATGGGTGATAAACTACTAGAGAATCTGACTTATGAAAATATTGAAATTTTTTATAGAAATCAAACCAGATTGAAGAATAAAGTTACAAATATGAGTCACAGTTTCCTTGGTAAGGCAAAAAAAAGAGTTCTTTCCAGTAAAGTTGGTTCTAATATATGTCCAAAGGTGGCAAGAAGAAAAAAATATTTTATGGGACACATGGTCATTTCACATTATTTTATTTAATCATTCAATAAGTATTTATTAACTACCTGTGTACCAAGCTCTGTGCTATGTGCCAAGGGAGGGGAAAGGTGGAAGGGAATAAGCATTTATGTAGAACTTACTATTTACCAGACACCATAAAAAGGACTTGCTTCCAAATATTTTCTCAACTGATCCTGACAAAAAACATATGAGGTAGGTACAGTTGCTATCCCCATTTTGCAGTTGAAGAAATTGAGGCAGAGTTTAAATGACCTGCCCAGGGCCATACAACTAATAAGTGTCTGAGGCTAGATTTGAACTCAGGTTTTCTTGACTCCAGGACTACCCAACTGACGTAAGGATGAAAATAAATAGTTCTTCAAGAAGCTCACATTCCATTGATGGAGAGAACATCTTTATATGAGCATAAACAACTACTGTTTTTTTATATAGTCTTTGATTACTGAAAGTGTTAGAAAAAAGGAATCGATATAAGAAAAAGTTCTGAAGGACTGGTGTGAAAGTATACAAAAATAAGAATAATAAAGTAACATTTACTAAATAGAAGAAAAATAATAATTGAAACATAACCATACTTTCATAACCCTGGTTTATATTAACGTCCATCTCTTAGGAATCAGATAGAAAGGGGAGAGTGGGTACAGACTTATAGAAGTCCAACTTTGAGGCATATGGGTAGGGAAGCGTGTGTACCAGTGGCAACTGACAACTTGGGTATAGGTATGGGTTTCTGAGGTCTTTTTAGGGAAGTCTCTGTAGCATATGTTACCTGATGGATAAGACTATCTTTCTTTTCAGTCTTTCTGTTGGAGGAAACCACTTATCTGATATCCTCTTTGTTATTGTTTTATTATTTCAATTGTGTGTGACTCTTCATGACCCAATTTGGGGTTTTCTCTGCAGACATAAGGATTGGTTTGCTATTTCCTTCTCCAGCTTATTTTATATAAGAGGAAACAGAGTCAAACAGGGTTAAGAGACTTGCCCAGGCTCACATAGCTAGTAAATGACTCAGGTCAGTGTTCCTAAAGTCTTCGAAACTTCTAGAGTCTTCTTGACTCTAGGCTTGGCACTACTCTTAAGTAATGAGTATTTTATTACTAAAGAGATTAGAAAAAGGAAATGGCATGATAAACACAGTTCTGAAGGCCTGGGGTGAAAATACATTCCTCAGAAGAATGAGTCCTAATTATGGAGGTGGCTGCAATATATCATTTTCTAGCAGCTAGTCTGAGTTCAGAGTTTATTACTGAAGAAACTGCATCAAAGGATTATCTGGGTACAATGGGATTATTATAGTATTTAAGTCATATTTAACAGAGATGGATTATGAATTCCTCAACCTTAGTAAGAGATGGGTTACTAAACATGGGGAAGCCCTGATCTGAAACATCAATAAGAAGTCAGAAGCCAGATCAAGAGTCAACAGCCAAAGAAACTGGATGCAAAAACAAGCACAAAAGCCATTAAGAGAAGGGACTTAGAGATATCAGAGATATCCGAAGGCAGAAGTAGAGACCAGCTGACTTAAATTTCTACTATTGATGGAGGGGAACCAATCTGATTGGAGAGAATCTCTGCAGTTTGAAAATACTGATTTAGAGCCATTGGCAAAGAGCTGGCTGGAGTTCTCTCTAGTGTGATGACATCCCGAAAGACGGGAAATCCCGGAAAGAAATATTTCTGTTTCTTTCTATTGCCTTCTGAGGTTTAACAGGGGAAAATTCCTGAAACCTAGAATAGCCTTGCAGATCTCCTGCATGAAGGGAATTTTACAATAAAAAAATGTCATGGCTACCTCAGTGACTAAACAAGAGAGCAGACTTGGGAAACTCTTCAGATTCCAAGTTTAAGCCTACTGTTATCTAAAATACATTAGTACTGCTTCAGCATCCTGAGATATTGAAGAGTAAGAAAGGAACAGAAAAGTATCTTCAACCAGCAGCAGAACAGAGTCTAAGAAAATGAGTAGTCTCACTCATCAGGTGACATGTACCGCAGATTTTTTCCCACAAAATCCTTAGACGTCCAGGCCTACAGGCCAGTCCTAAGTTGACACAAGCTCATTTTCCTCAAGCATGTATCTCAATGCTGACTTTTTTTAAGCTTACCCATTCTCTTCATCTTGCTACTCCTGAGATATGACTGTGAGTATAACCCAGAGTTATGGAAGCATGATTATGTTTTCATTATTAATTTAGCTTCCATTTTAGCAAATGTTTCATGATAGTTTCTGGGGTCACCCTAATTAATTTGCCTAAATGAGAAATACAGTTTGGATCCCCTCAGGAGCTAAGTGGCAAAAAGTAGGAACATATCCTCCTGTACCTGAGAGAGAATTGTAGCAGAGTAGCTTCCTATACCACCTCCTGGAATACTAAGCCCTGACGTGCCAGCAGGAGTACAAATTGGGTTAAGTGAGTCACTCCAAAGAATGAAAGAAGGGTGTGGGGTACCATATCACAGCCATCTAAGAACAGCAAAATTATTTCAATGAGCAATTTTAAACTACAGATAATAAAAATAAAGTTTGAAGAGAACACAAACATGGTATTTTTGTCACTATTGTGATATATATTTAAAATGCTATAGCAGAAGTTCATTTCATATACTGCTGTCTTTTGTCCTTTTTATACAGAAGTGTTCATTTTTATTAATGATTGTTAAATTTATAGTGAAAAGAAAGCTTAAATAAATGTAGAAAATAATTAATATAGAGTAATTTGGGGAAAAGGCTCAAGATTCCTCTTGACTTCAGTTTTGAAGTAAATGAGATTCAAAGCTATAGAGATGGAAAAGAAGTCCACTCTAGATGTAGTGAACAGCTAGTATGAAGGCAAAGCAGAGGAAAAGCAAGAACAATTTCCTTGGACCCCAGAGTGTCTGAAAGTGAGTTGTGTTTAATAAGGTTGGAAAGATTGTATGAGATTGGATTGTGAAAACCTTTGAAAGGCAAGCAGGGCAATTTGTGAATGCTATACACACATATGTGCATTTATAATGGTATGTGATAGGATATGATATATATATATATATATATACACACACACACACACACACACATACACACGCATTGAAAAATGTGGAAAGCTCGCTGCTACTCAGTAATATGTAATATGGGATTCATGGTTAAATAACATTGGCCTGGAGAGTAAAGAGTTATGTGGATCATCCCAGTTCTTTTATTAATTCAAGGTATTAACTTGAGAATATAATTCAAATGTCTTTGCAACTTATTTCTCTCACCCATAAAATTGTCCAGACAGGAATGGATCTAGATGTGCTCAAGATCCCTTTGCAGCCGTAACATTTCCTGCTTTTATCATAATATCTTTATTCCAATGAAATTATTTAGGAAATTTGTTGACTTTCAATATTTCCAGTGGTTTATGATTTCATCAATATGGGTCCTCTAATTATGCATACTGAATCAGTAGAATTCTCATGAAACCCAAGAGCTTTAATGCCTCTGGCCCAAACTTCTGGTGTTGATCCTCTCCAGATGTAGGCAAGCCTGGTCCAGACACACAGTTCAGGAGCGTTTGAAGCTTTTCCAGCTTGGTAAGATTTCCTTATAGCATATGTCCTACTCTTCACCAAATGTGACATTTCCTTAAAATTTAAACTTCAATTAATTTTTCTCCACAATTTCATAGAATACCTCTTATCTTTCTAACACTATTACCTTTACATATTGTTTAGAAACCTGTTTATTTACCTCTTTTTTGAAATATGACTAACAACTAACCTACTTCTACCTATGTGGAAAGGGAGAGGACAAGACTGACTCTATGATTTCATTGGTATACTGGACTCCCAGTAAGAAAACTTCCTCTATCAATACAGATAAACACCAGAGAGTTGTAAAGAGTGATCGTGGACATTTACAGGTTGCTCAGAGTCAGTCAATATGTGGCAGAAACAACATGAATCCAGGGGTCCCTGACTTCAAGGATAGCACTCTATCCACTATTTTCTCTGCATCTTTTGGAACTGGAAAAAGACAAAAAAAAATTACTCTTCCCCATTCATCCAAAGCTAATTTTTTAAAAAATATTTTTAAAAAAATCATTGGAATAGATGGAAAAAAAGCCAAATGATTGCACTAAGGAAGGCAGCAGCTTCCTATTTTTAACAGGATCAAATTTTCAATTCAAAATTGATCTGATATATAAACAAGCCCAAAGAAACCAGCAGATGTGCCCTACAGCTGAATATACAAAAGCTGTGACTTTCAAGGAACTGACAAATACGTTGGGGATACTACAAGAGGAAACTGGATGACAAGCAATGAGATGTATATAGAAAAGACTTAAAGAGAGCACTTATCTTCCTTTTTTGTTCTTTCCTCCTTTGCAGGGTAGGGATAGGAGAAGAGAAAGGTTGGCAGGGTTATCATTAACAACAGCCATCTCCTCCCTTGAGTAATCTTTTTCCAGTGACCAAGTTAGTGGGAGAATTTCTCTAGCCTTTCTTTCTGATGGTTGTGTTAAAGACATCAGTAAGTAACAACATTCTTCTCTTTGGGAGAACAGGTGATTTTGGTTAAATACCTACAACGTGGTATCTTAATCTTTTATTTAGAAATCTAGTATGTGATAAAATTTTAAAAAATAATTTTACTGATATGTTACTTTACACATGGTGTAGGACTCAAGTGACTTTCTTACACACTTAAAAGTAATGAACTTTGTAGGAAAGAATATTTTTTTGGTTCAATCAAACTGAACAAAGTGTTGAACAGTACTTGGACACCTTCTCTATCCAATTAAAGCCATTCTGTGTGAGATAGTAAAATCCCCAAGGAAATTATATTAAATAAATTAGCTATCTCAGAACAAGAGGAAAAGATTCTGAAAGGATGAATTCATCAAATTAGAACAAACTTGGCAATGCCACAAACTCTTGAGGAATGAAGGGAATATTGAGCTGTGGCAAAGAAGGGAGATAATTGAGAAGAATCTCTGACTTCGAAGGCATCATAGTACAAGATCAACTTTGGAGGAAGTCCCAAGAAAGAGTAACTCTTTCTGGAACTTTCTTATCTAGTACTTGTCTTTCTATAGCTCTGACATTAGAAATTGCATCTTTGCTGTCCAAATGTTCCCAGCAAACTAAATTGTGCCTCAGCTACAAAAAGGGTTAACTAGAGATAAATATAAATTAAAGCCCAACCAATACCTCACTATTATAAATTTTCCCAACTAAGGGCTCAGAACTCTATTTTAAAATAAATTCTTAAATACAAAGTAAATTCTCTAAAGAGAAGGAATTTCCTTGGACTTTAGAGAGCATCATACCATTCCCCTTCCCAGGCTTAAAAACAACTAAGTATAAATCCCCTTGCCCCACCTCAAGGAGTAAAGGAACATAACTAAATAAATTGATTTTAATGGACAATTCAAATCACTTTTGTTTGTAGTATTTAATGATTCAATGAAGAAGCAACAATGTGTACCTTAATTTTATTAATTTGGAACCGATATTGCCTATTATCTTTGACCTGAGGGGTTTTTGTTTGTTTGTTTCGTCTTTACTATCATTTATTCATACTACTGTAGGAATTTTGAATATTATTCTTCTGACTTCTTTCTGCATCACTTCATTTAATGTGTAAATTTTAAATTAAATGGTCCTTGTGGAAGTTGGAAATACCATAATATGTTATACTTCTCACTATCTTTAATTTAATGAATACAGTTTCACCGGGTTTTAAAAAATAAACTTTGATAACAAATGAAATAACTAGAAATAATTATAAACAATGCATTGCCTTTTAATTTTATTTGGGTAAATTTTAAGATGTGTAATTTAATAATATTAAATACACATATTATTTTTAAAGGATTGTGTCAATAAATAAAATGTACAAACCACTATCCTTGGGTTTTCTAAGTAAAATTTAAATACTTATGATCATTATAAGGATATGTTCTTTCATCCTATGTACTTCAGTGTTCTTAATGTAACTAAGAGCTTTATTTTAAAAGGTTTTCTTCTAAATATTAACTTAATAATTTATTTTTATCCATTCAATTAATTTTGTAAATATCTTTGCTATTCTTGTACCATCTGTGTATCCTTCCTATGAAGTCAATATAAGTAAGTTTCAGTTCTGTTATTTTTGCTTCTAAATATTTTACTAAAAAAAAAAAAAAGCAACACTATTCAAAAGTTATATTGATCTATCTACAATTCTACTTCGTTTTATCCCTCCCAGGTTTTGTTATCAGGAGCACATTTGTTTAACAGGATATTTTTTTTTTTAGCATACTTCTAAGGATTATATATTTGATATAAATCGTTTGGAAAAAAACATTTGACCAAGGTCCTTTTTCTTTGGGTGGGCATGGGACCATATACTTAGAGTAAGGAAGGACCTCTATATTCTCTCCAACTACCTCATTTTGTAGATGTGGTAACTGGCATTTAAGGATGTTGGACAGTTTTCTCAGAGGCAGGATTTATACCCTAATCATCTGACTCTTCCCATTATACAACTAGGTCACTGATGGCTTGCTTGATTTGTCTTTCTAAACTTGTTTATCTTTGTAATTTCTATTTTTTGATAGTCTGAAAATTTTTATATTTAGGTAAATATTAGGTAAAATATATGTGTGTATGTATTTAGCAAACGTTTTGGTTTTTTGGTGTATATTAGGGTCTATGTGGTATAGAAGCTATAGAAAGACTTGAGTTCAGACCGTCTCTGACATTTATTAGCTATAGGACCCAGGACAAGTCCGAACTTCAAGGACCTTCCCATAACTTTATAGTTTTTATGGGTTGCTATTTTCATCAGAAGAAGAAATTATTTTAAGGGGAGATTCCCCAAGCTAATAAACATTAGAAATCCTTTATATATTCATCTATTAGAATATAAAGTTTTCTATAATTTGTCTTTATTTCTTCTCCATTCACTGTAAATCTTGATTCTCATATTTATCTCGGTAGTTTCTGTTTTCATTCTTAATTTGGGGAGACAGAATAATGTTATCTAATGTTTTAGTAACATTTTTAGGCTTTTTAAAGAAGTCTAGCTTTTTCTTTTTCTATATCAGTTTAATCATTATGTTTTTAAATATTAAAATCTCTTTTGACTTTTGAAATTTCTTTTTGTCCTAGATTTGGATTTCATTGTTTTTTTTTTATTTTTACATTAGATACTCAATATCTTAATCTCCATCATTATGTTATTAGAGATATAAATTGTCTTGTAAGGCCTACTTTAACTGATAAAAATATATTTTGGTATATTTTCTTATTTTTCTCATTTTAACTATAATGATTCTTGCAATGATTTTTTTTCTTTGACTCATATATAGTCAAAATATCTCTCTCCAGTTAAGTTTTGTTTCATTGGTTCATATTTTAGCTTTGGCTGCAATTTTATCTAATCTTATGCTATAAAAATGAACACCTTTATTTCTCCATTCTACAATTATGTGTTCTTTATGATTGAATATATATTCTATTTTTGTAGCAATGCTGTTTGTTGATGCTGAAATATAGGTATTCTCTTATACATTCCCATCCACAAATCTCTATAAGTCTATCAAATCTGATTTTTCCAACATTATACTGACAATTTCCTTCTTTGTTATATTTTTGTTTGATTTCTTGGATTCTAAACAATTGTGTTAAACCATCTATAATTATTTATTGCTATCTAAATTTTTCTACATGTTACTTTTAAAAATTTTAATAACTGATATTAATGTTGACATATAATACATATATAGATATGTATTTAGTTTACAAAGAATTTTATATCAATTAAATCATTTGAACTTCACCCTTTCAGTAGAGTACAGATGTCTCAGCATGTTATCAACACTGCTTAACAATTTCATGTGTTGCTGGTTGGAAGGTTGGAAGCTTTCCCCATGCATTGGTCTTAACTTATAAATGATAATGCTGAATTTTTTCTTTAGTATATGTAATTCTCAATAACATAAAACTATACTAGTATGATCCTTGTAAACAAAATAACTCCAATATGGAATAGATATGTCTTACATACTGATTTGTGATTTCTGTTAACCTCCTTATGTGGCAATTCCCTTTGTGTATATACATGTCAATCTCTCTAACCTGGTAAATAAGTCTTAAAGAATTACTTGGGGGCACATATGGACCTCCACATAGATCTGATTCTTCATGTGTTAGTAGATAAATATGCTGTAGGTTCTGAGACCCATATAGCTTAAATGTTTTGCCCAGGATCACTGAGGTGGTCAAATTCTAAGGTTGAATTTGAATCTAGTTCTTGAACTCAAGTCTTGGAAGTCATGCAATACAACACCATTAACTAAGGTCTTCTGTTCAAGACTACATTTAGTGAAATATCTTGCATCCATGATGTGGAGGAATAGGTGATTAGGGATGAGATCAGACTATAACACAGCATCAGTTATAAGCAGTCCATCAGTTAGCAGGCATTTTTTGAGCACCTACTATGTGCCAGGTATAGTGCCAGATCCCAGAGGTACAAAAATAACAAATAAAAGTATCACTACTCTCAAGGAGCTATGATCTATCAGTGCAAACTACAGGCACATATAAAAGCAAAAACCACAAAAGGTATAGTAAGGAACATATACAAGATAATCAGTGACAGTGAATGAGCCAGGGATTTCATTAGTAAAGGGAAATTTGTGGTGAAGAATCTCTGGGTACAGGTTGGCTCCTTCTCTGCAATTTATAATCTTAGTTGCAGAGAGAGCATTTAGCAGTCAAGTGACCTTCTTGGGGTCAGAGTGGCATTGTATCTCGGAGGTGGCACTTAAATCCAATTTCCCCTAGCTTTGAGTAGGACTCCCTATCCATATCATGCTGTATTTAGATAGATACAAAAATATGTAAGATATATTCTCTGCAGTCAAGGAATTGTGATCCTACTGGGAGAGTTAAGATATAGACATAAGACGTAATACAATATAGAATGTGATCCACAGGGTAGAGAGATGCAAACAATGGCAAGATTAGAAAAAGAAAAGATGACTTCTTGTATGTGAGATTAAGAAACTATGATTTTATGAAAAATCCTCATTAAGTATAGTCGTGCTATCCATAAAGAATATTTAGAATGAATAGCACTAAGAGTAATTAAGATGAACTAATGTAAGCAAAATGCTTGACTAAATGTAAAGGAAACACATAGATGTCTGTTTTCATATCTGGAAATGATAATTCAAACATCAAATGCCGTATTACTTTGATATCCTCATTTAGTATTCCACCTCTAAGAAGTGACAGGATCAGCCCAATGTCAAGGAATTCTCTTAAAATCCAGAGATGTTTTCTAAGTAGGTATCTTGATGTACACAGATTTATGCTTTCTTTTGAGATGTTCAGTGTCGTGCTTTTTAAAGAGAAGTGCGTGTTTAATTATTGATATGCCAAGCAAACATTCAAATGAAAACTGATCCTACTATAACTATTACAGTCTTGAATGTTCACAAATATTGACATCACCCCAAATACAAAGTGAATAATTGAAATGTCACTTATGTGAACAAATTCTTTTCACAGGCTAGACAGCCATCTGTTGGGAAAGCATAGAACTTCCTATACACTGTCAGTTTATAGGACAGGATGTTTTAGAATGTCGAAATGATTAGAAATCATTTTATATGAAAAATAAATAAATTTCCAAATGTCTCTCTCCATCATTATTAATCATCGCACTTTCTTCCTCTTGGCAAAATAAAAAATCATTAAATCTTACCTCTCTGTTTAAAATATCTGAAATTCTATGACCTTTGGGACTATTTTCAAATCTGATAGTCACTTGCTTTGAATTAGTTCAATAAACACACTCTCATTACGATCAAACAATCCCCCTGCTGGAAACTAAGAATTTTCTCCATTAATAGCTCTGATATTCCTTAATAGTTAGTAAATTATTGAGATTCTTAATCTATAATATTTTTTCATTTTTTGACTTAAAAATGAATTCTTGAATTCTTATATAGAAATACTGAGAATAGATGCTTGGGGATGGGACCAGACATAATGCGGATGGATAAAAAGTTAAAAGAAATGTCTCTCCCTGATTTACCACCCATTTTTCCTGTCCATCAGAGGACAGATAGTAGATGGGAAGCTTGAATACAGTAAGAAAATATTCTTCTACCTTAATGACAAGATTGGAAAGAGCTCCCTTTTTGAAATAGTTTGCCTACCAAAAATGCCAAAAATAAATAAAAGAAAACTGATCATTTGGGTCTAATAAATGAAGTTGTCTTGTTACAAAAAGATTTGTTCTTTTAAATTCCTCTTTGATTTTCTGATGTCTTCCTTTTATAAATAACTTTTTCTGTAACTTTTTTCCTTAAACCAGTCAAATCATAGTAACTTAAAATCCACAATACTCCCCAAATTAAGTTGTATTTAAAAGAGTTCATTTCATCTGATATAACTTTTCAATGTTTGTAGAGCATTGTAAGATACATATCAAGCCATCTGATCAAGAGAACCTTGGACTAAAATGGGGAGAAAAATGGCCAGATCCAGCTGTAAATCTGTATGTTTTGGAGAACATCAGATATGAAATAGAAAAAAAATATATAGTAGAAGGAGGTCTTCAGTAAATTATAGAAGAAAATAACTTGGAGAAGTCAGTAAAAATACTTATAGCTTCAGAAGTCTATATAACAATGCAGAATATGGGTCATAAACAGTGAACTTGAGAACATGAGCTTGAAGGAATCAGAGACATAGATGGAGTTTGGTAATTGTGATGGAAAGCAAAGTAGGATCTTATGCTATTTTTGTTTCAGTATAAACAAGTACCTCTGATTGAATCTTGCCTTTTTCAACTAGGAATCTTGACTAGGAGAAAAATACAGAAACAAGAATTTCTTTAACTAGAAATAGTGTATGTACTTGTATTGTTAATTATTTTAATGTGATTAAAGAAGATCTTCCCCACCCATTAATGGGCCAGGGAAGATTTGTAGGAAGGTCCACACCTTTTGCTAATGAGGCACTGGTTCTCTAGGGTTGCGATGTCCTCCGGCTCTAAAAAATGTATAAAGACTTTGAGGTGTGGTTTTACTTTGTGGCTTAGTTTTTGGAAGAAACTTTGTGCACCAGATGAGTCTCTGGAAAGGGGCCAAGAAATTCCACTGCCACCACCTCCCCCTGCTTTAAAAACCTAGATGTTGGTGCTTCCCTTTGTGGTGACTATGTATGTATATAATGGGCAAAGAGTTGGATCTATCTGTTGAGCTCTGATGTATGTATTGTTTTTGTCAGACAATTGGAAGCATATCTGTTGATCTTTGACTTCTCTGTATTTTCTCTGAAGTTCAGGGTGCTGACTTTTCCCCCCTGAATTAAGTAAATGATACATATTCTTGATTAAAGTGTCTGTTGACCCTTCAAAAGTTGCTTTCCATTTAGAAAAGCAGATCAAAGAACCTGTGATAGCAGGCTCCCCTGTGTATGTAGGAGTGGTTACTGATATGGTAATGGAAGGATAGGCCTTGTTGAATAGAAAGAAAGGAAAAGAGGCTCTATACCATAGCATGTAAATGTATTTGGAAACTCATAAATGCAAAGTATAGCAGAACAGAATCACACAATTTGAGAGGTGGAGTAGGCCAGAGTCATCAGTTTGCCTAGTATCTATACCAAATCAACCCCCAATATTACATATCCAACAGCTAGTCATCCAGCTTTTGTTTAAAGACCTTTAAGGAGGAGGAATCTACCACCTCTTAAAGTGACTAAACACATTTCCCTTTTGTAACCCTCCTACTCCACACCCAACATCAAGCCTATGATGCTCCTTTTGCAGCTTCTACCCGTTGCTCTTACTTCTGCCCTCCGGGCCCCAACAGAACAAATATAATCCCAAATAAATGACAGCCCTTCAAATACTTGAAGATTCCCATCATGTACCAACGAAGCATCTTTTATTCAGGTTCGTCACGCTCAGTCGCCTCAACAAAAGAGGATTCTCTTTTGTCATTGACTAGAAGTAACTGACCACACATATAACACTATTCTGAATATCCTTCAGCTCATCAATGTCTGTTTTAAACCATGATGTCCAGCACTGAACACATGTCTTCTCATCACAACTACTGATCTCTGGCCTTCAACCTCATCACCCTTCATCAGACACTTGGAGTGTACTTTTGGATATTGTGGCTCTCAGAAATCAGATGAACTTTGATTAACTTGTTGGGAATCAAGTTTCTATGCCATGTCCTGCCAATCTCAACTTCCTCTTTGTACATCATTCCAGTTTTTCAGCACCCCTTTATGTGTTGTCTTCATCTATTAGAATACAAGCTCATTAGGGGCAAGAGCCATTTTTCTTGTTATATTTAAATTCCTACTACTTAGCATAGGGTCTGACACATAGCACAGTTTTAACAATGTTCTATCTAGCTTTATATCACCTATCATCTATCTCTCTACTAGAAGTCTGATGAGTAGGATTAACATTTCATTATTTTTAGAGACTATGGAGCCCAGGATCACATTAGCTTTTCTTTTAACTATTGTATCATACAGTTGACTCATATTGAACTTAAAATCAACTAAATTTCTAAGATCTTTAAAAAAAACTATATACCTATATTTCCTTCATTATATATACATATAATATATATGTATATACATATATATGTATAAATATAAATAATATATACACCTATATATGTATATACACACATATATGCATGTGTAATGTCTATGTGTATATACATATATACAAATACACACACATATATGTATACACATATGTATATATATACATATATATATATATAGTGGATTTTTGTACCTAAAAGTCTGGTTTTATAATTATTCTTGTTGAAATTCATCTTATTATAATTAGGTCATTGTTCTAACCTGTCAAGGACCTTTTAGGTATTTAAGCTGTCATACACTGCATCAGCGATCATTTCTAGTTTTGCATCATTTGCAAATTCAATGAACATATTAATCATGTCATCATCCAAGTCAATAATAAAAATATCAAAGAGTACAAGTCTAAAAACAGATCTATAGAGTACTCCACTGGTAAACTCTTATCGCAGTATCACTGAAATATTAACAACTCCTTTTTCGAGGCATGGTATCCAGCCAGTTCTAAACCCTTATAATTGTATTATGATTTAATCCATATCTATCTTTGTCACAGTCAGAGTATCAGAGAATTTATATTAAAAAAAAACCCTTTGCTAAAACTAAGTAAAAAAATAAAAAGTTTGTAATCCTGTCAAAAAAAAAAGGAAATTAGATGAGTCTTGCAGTATTCTATTCTTGATGATATGTTGGCTCTTTGTAATCACTGTTTCACTTTCTAGTGATTTACCAATCTTTTCATTAACGATTCATCCAATAATTTACCCAGGAATGGAAATCAGCCTCATGACTCACAGTTTTCAAACTATGTACTCTTCCCTTTAAAAAAAAATGAGTCATTTGCCCTTTTCCAAACTTATAATACCTCTCCCATTCTACATAATCTTCAGTTATCATGGACAGTGCATCAGCAATGACAATTTTCAATTTGTTCAAGACCCAACATTTCATCTGGTCCAAATGACTCAATATATTAAAGAAAGTGTCAACTTCCCTTAGTACCTTCTGTCTTAACTTAGTTATCAACACTCTTGTAGCTTTTGTTTGCATGTTTTCGAACATTTCCAATGCTAAAGTTATTTTCCTTCACAGAGGAAAAAAATGAGAATAGAAGTATAGTGTAAAGCATTGGGGAGAAGATGAAAGAAATGAAACAGAGGTGATATTCTGGGGATATATTACAGATCACATAGCCAAATGAAGCAAATGTGTTATGAATTTCTAACAGAGATCACAAAATGGGCAGTGATAGAAAACTTCAATTGCCTATATATCAACTAGGCATTTAATTCCACAAAGATCAGGATTCTTGATAAATTCTTGTCTTGGCTTACTGACAATTTCATCACTCATAAGGAAGAGGATATGATGAGGAAAATCATGACAACTTATTTCTGATCTACAAGCAACAATCTGTGGTGAAATGTAATATAATTGATATTAGTAAGAAAATGCCACAAGTACACCAAGTCACAGTCAAATGCTTACTGTAGATTTTTGGTAACAAATCATATCAACAAGTTAGAATAAATATAATCCTCTAGAATAAATATAATCCTCTAATTTTAAACTGTGAAAGGGACAATGAATGAAAAGGAAGAGGCAAATAGTCTTAAAATTCTCTCTGTCACTGTGTCTGTGTCTCTGTCTCTCTCACATATGCTTATATGCACTTTCTCTCTCTGTCTCTCTCTGTCTCTCTCTCTCTCTCTCTCTCTCTCTCTCTCTCTCTCACAATTGATTTCAGTGAGGAAATTCAATGTAACTTCATAGGGATTGCTTTTAATGAGGTCAAAAAAGATGTATAAACGTTGGAAATACATATAGACAGACCAAGAAAAATAGAAAATAGTGACACAAAAGATACTTTTTATGTATATTTAGTAAAAGAAGAACAAAAAAGTGCTAGATCCTCTACTTGGGACTATGGAATGTTTGTGGAAAACAGAGAAAGCAGAACTGCTCAAAGCCTATTTTACTAATTGTCTCTTCTGCCAGAAAAAATGATTCTGAGGAAAAAGACATAAAGTGCCAGCATGATCAATGCAAACTTCATTGAGGGATTTACTTACAGGAGCCCAGTACAGTTAACACCTTGCAGTGAACTCAAGCAAGCAAGACAAATACATGGAAGTCCATGCTAGTGTTTTTTTCCTTATGTGCTTTACTGAAACTGCTTAAGTAGGGAGTGGGTTGAAGCATGCAGGATGTGTAAGTGTTCAACAAAGATGGAGCTAGCTGCTAACTATATATCATTCTTGACCTAGAGAGAATTTTTATGAAATTTCTTGCTCCTAATTGCAACCATAATCTGTTTAACCTACAATGCACCTAACTTCAATCATCATCTATCTAAAAGAAAAAAAATTAAATTAAAAACAAAACAGCAGTTCTAGATGAGTTAAGGTCTTCTGTATTCCATGAATTATGTCCCAGGATAATTTAAAGAATTTGCAAATACTATTACTAAATGACTGACTATAACTGTAGGGAATGAAAGATTTTCTAGTAAATTAGAGATAGACAAATTCTACTCTAATTTCAAAAAGAAAATATGATGAAGGTAAAAATTTCTGCAAATGATGACATTCTGTCACTGATATGGGACCCATTATCTTGTCTACCAGTCACTCAGCAATTGCTGCATGTCCACCTGCACTAATAATTATACACTTTCTAATTATCAGTGGGTGCAGGGGAATAGTACCTCTTCACTTACATGGCAGCAGACACTAGGAGGACCAGTAGAGTGACTCTCTTTATTTTCAACTGTCATTTCAATGGGTTCTTTCGGTACAGGAAGAGCTTGAAGTAATGTGGCAGTTTAGTACTGTGTCAAGACTTACGTATTAGACTGACCTATTTTCTACATTTGGTGAACTGTCACTTTTTTTCCCCTTGCTCTTGTGGGAATTACATGTGTCTTATTCAGAATAAGTGTTCTCAGACATTATATCAGAACAGAGATGTCATGTCAGAGGAAACAAAATGACTAAATTCCATTGTAGAACCTTCCTGTTCCATGAGTGCTATTAAGAGTATCTGATTGGCTGGAGGCATTTTTTGCTAGTGAGCCAACTAGCCCAGTTTGACAAAGTATGATGAGAATTAGTTCCCAAGCTCAAATGAGACAGAGCTAAACTAAGGTCGCCTATTTCAGAAGCACACAAGGATCAAAGGGAAAAAAACAAAACAATTTAAGCATGACTAAAACTATGGACTCTTGAAATAAATGGATGTTAATATGCCAAAAGATTTATAACAAAACAAATGGATGGTTTGCAAACATTATTACAAAGGGAAAATGATTTTCAGTAGCCAGGGAGAAAAGTTATGCCAGAATAACTTCACCCTTTTAGGCAGTATTTAGCAGTATTTTTTTGCAGTATTGCAAGAGGAAGTAAACATAGTACATATAGTACAGTAGCGTTTTTGACTTAATATCTCATGATATAGTTCGCAAATGGAGACAAGTGGTTTGTATGATATCTTTAGGTGGAAATGATATATTTGGGCAAAATTCCAATTGAACCAACATTTGTTAAGTGTATAGCTAAAGGCAACTAGATGTCACTGTGAATAGAGAGCTGGTCCAAAAGTTAAGAAGATTTGAATTCAGATCCAGTCTTAGATACTTATTAGCTATATAACCTTGAGCAAATCATTTAATGTCTGTCTGCCAGAATTTCCTTAACTGTAAATGGAGATAATAGTAATACCTACCTCCCAGTCAAGAAGATAATGAGATATTTGTAAAGAGCTTAGTGCCTGGCATATAATAGACACTCAACAAAATGATCATTTCCTCCGTTCCTTTCTTCCTAAATTTAATATTCAATCTAACATATTCATAGAGATACAAGTTTTCAGATATAAGATCATACCATTTTTAATTTTAATTTTTTTGTTTTCTATGTTAAAGTGGAATTGAGAAGAGTGCCTTAAGAAATCTATGTTTCTATCAATTATCTACATAATTGCAGATTATGTATGAAATACCAAACATATACATAATCTATATCAATTATATATATAATTGCATTTAATAATATTTTAGCAAAATTTTGAACTCTGTTTCAAAAGGCATTTTAATATAATATGGGCATACATGTTAAATAAAAAGTTTATAATATAATGAAGGATTTTTTCATAGTTTAAAAATACAGTGAATAGAGTCAAAGTCAAGATGATGGAGAAAAGGCAGGGATTCCCCTGAGATCTCTCCCAAACCCTTCCAAAAGCTTTTAAATAATGACTCAAAACATATTCTAGAGCTGAAAAATCCACAAAAAAAGAGAGAGTGAAACAATTTTCAGGTCCAAGACAACTCAGAAGGTCAGAAGGAAAGGTCTTCTGCACTAGGCTGAGAGTGAAGCCCAGTCCAGTGGGGGCTCCAGTGGTACAGACCCAGCCCCAGAAAACCAGGAAGCAGCCTTTGGGGTGAATAAATTAGTGGCCATAGTGATGATTTATCCACCTCTCAGCTGACAGTTGTTAAGTGGGGTTTGGCAACTGGTTAGAAAGAGTTTAAAGATGCTGGGGGAAAAGACTCCATTGCATTGCCTCTTGGATTTGTGTCACAGTCCTGGGTCTCAATCCCAGGGTAGTAAGCAAGATTAGCACCCCTGAGTTCATAGATGCAGGGGAGCAGAGACCATGGTCACATTTCTAAGGTGGAAAAGAATGCCTGTGGTCACTAACAGACCAGGACACAGTATGAGAGAGTAGCGAACACAGAATTACCTAGATCATACTACCTTGAAAAAAAAACTTATAACTCCTCAGAATTACCTTTGAAAAGAGCTGCACACACACACACACACACACACACACACACACACACACACACACACACACACACACACCTAAAGCTTGGTATGATTCCCCCTCAACTCCAAAAGCAGAGTTCCTATTTAACATAGTGTTAAAAGTAAAGGCATAGACTGGAAAATGAGAAAACAGCACAAAGAGATCCCAAATATAGAAAATTAGTATTGTGACAGGGAAGATCAAACACAAACTCAGAAGCAGACAAGTCAAAACTCCTACATCCAAAGCCTCAATGAAAAATAGGAAGAGATCAAAAAAGGATTTTAAAAATTAAGTAAGAGAGGTAGAGAAAAAATGGGATGAGAAATAAGAGTGATATAAGAAAATCATGAAAAAAATAGTCAACAGCTCAGTAAAGGATGCATAAACATTACTGAAGAAAACAACTTAAAAAACAGAATAGGTCAAATTGTAAAAGAGGCATAAAAGTCCAATGGAGAGAAGAATGCCTTGGAAAGCATAATTGGTCAAATGGGAAAAGATATACAAAAATTCAGTGAAGAGAAAAACTTCTTAAAAAACAGAATTGGCCAAATGGGAAAAAAGTTTCAAAAGAACTCTAAAGAAAATGATTTCTTAAAAATCAGAATTGGGCAAATGGAAGTTAATGTCTTTATAAAACATCAAGAAACAATAAAACAAAATCAAAACATTTTTTAAAAAATAGAAGGAAGTGTGAAATACCTCACTGGAAAAAAAACTAACCTGGAAAATAGATCCATGAAAAATAATTTAAGAATTAGTGAAGTGCCTGAAGGCCATGAGCAAACAATTAAACAAAGGAAAAAGGACCCTAGATGTCATTTCCAAGGAATCATTCCGGAAAACTGTGTGGTATTCTAGAACCAGAGGGTGAAATGGAAATTGAAAGAATCCATCAATCACCTACTGAAAGAAATCTCAAAATGAAATCTCCCAGTAATATTACAGTCAAATTTCGGTGCTCCCATGTCAAGGAGTAAATACTGCAAGCAGCTAAAAATGAAACAGTGCAAATATCATGGAGTCACAGTCAGGATAATACAAGACTTAGCAATTTCTATATTAAAGGATCAGAGGGCTTAGAATATGGTATTCTGGAGGCCAAAGGAGCTATGATTACCACCAAGAATTGCCTACCAAGGAAAAACTGATTATAAATTTTTTCAAGGGAAAATATTCAATGAAATAGAGGAGTTTAAAGTATTCTTGATTAAAAAAAACAGAGCTAATAGAAAATTTGACTTTTGAATACAAGACTCAAAAGAAGCATAAAAATAACCATCAGGAAAGTGAAATCATAAGAGATTTAATAATATTAAACTGTTGACATTCCTACATGGTGAAATGATACTTGCAATTCCCCAAGACTATCATTAATAGGGCAGTTATAAGGATTATACATAGACAGAAAGTACAGGTGTGATATGAATGTGAGGGATCATTATTTAGAAAATAAAACAAAGGGGTGACAAAGAAAAATGGACTGGAAGAAGGGGGAAGAGAGATGTAGAATGAAGCAAATTATAGGAAGTAAAAGAAGCCTGATAAATTTTGTAGTGAAGGGAAGAATAAGGGAATTGGGAAGGGAGTGTATGAACCTTACTTTCATGAAAGTTCTCTAAAAGAGGGAGTTGCATACACACTCATTTGGGTATAGAAATCTACCTACCATACAAGAAAGTAGGAAGGGAAAGGGGTAAGAGAAGGGGAAAGATCTGATACAAGGGAGGGCATATTTGGGAAGATAAAAGTCAGAAGCAAAACACTTTTGGGAAGGGACAGGATGAAAAGAGTGAGAGAGTAGGAAGAAAAGGATGGAAAGAAATGAATAGTTGGTAATCATTACTGTGAAAAAAATAGCAAATTTTTCTGATAAAGCCCTCATTTCTCAAACATAAAGAAAACTGAGATGAATTTATAGAAATTAGAGCCATCCTTCAATTGATACATAGTCAAAGGATATGAACAGTCAATTTTCAGATAAAGTAATCAAAGCTATTTATGGTCATATAAAAATGCTCTAAAACACTATTGATTAGAGAAGTGTAAATTAAAAGAACTCTGAGTTAATGCAGAAAAGGAAAATGGCAAATGTTCAAGAGGATATGGGAAAATTAAAACCCTAAGACACTGTTGGTGAAGTTGTATACTGGTTCAACCATTCTGGAGAGCAATTTGGAATGATGTGCAAAGGCCAATAAAACCAGGAATATCCTGTGACCAGGCAATACTGCTATTAGGTTTGCATCCTAAAGTATTAAAATAAAAGAAAGAGATGTACAAATATATGTACAAAAGTATCTATAGAAGCTTTAGTCGTGAGAAAGAATTGGAAATTGAGGGAGTGTCCATCAATTGGGGAGTGGCTGAACAAGCTGTGGCATGTTACTGTGAATGATTACTGTTGTGCTATATAAGAAATAGTGAGGAGGATGCTCTCAGAAAAACCTAAAAAGACTTACACGAACTGGTGCAGAATGAAATGAACACGACCAGGAGAACGTTGTATACAGTAACAACAATATTTCACGATCTACTGTGAATAACTTTGCTATTTTTAGCAATGCAATGATCCAAGATAATTTTGAAGGTGCTGTCCATCCTCAAAGAAAGAACTGGTAGAGTCTGAATGCGGCTTGAAGATATGCTTTCTTTATTTTATTTTTCTTTATTTTGTGTTTTTTTAACAATATGACTTACATGGAAAGGTGTTTTCCTTGACTACACATGTATAACCTATGTAAAATTCTTTATCTTAATGATGGAGGAAGAGGGAAGTGAGAAAGAGAATTTGGAACTCAAACTTTGAAAGAAGAATGGTAAAATAATTTTATACGTAACTGAAAAAGTTAAATATTAAATGAAAAAATAAATTGAGTATTTGCAAAGACCCTCTACATTATATCATATATGAAATTTCTGTTCCTAAGATATGACATCTTAAGATACACGTACTTTCCTGGTATATGTATGTGTCCCATGGCTGAAGACTGCATACCCAATAATGAACACAGAAGAGAAGCACCATTTACAATTCGTTTTGATCATGTGTGCTCTTCCATCAGGAAGAATACTTATTTATTTTTAAAATGTACTACCTTCATTAAAACAATTCTGATATAAAAAAAAAAATCAGCTTGAATTTCCATTATATTTTTTTGTTACCTAATTTCCGCCCAATAGAATGAGAAACAAAATTCTGACCAAGGAATTAATAATTGCTCCTTTATATACTGAGATCATAACATATACATATTTTATGGATGGTTAGTCCTGTCAGTTAAAGAACTTTGCTAATAAGGCCTAGGTTATATAAACAATCATTGCCTTTGACTATTTAATCTTGCAATATTCTCCAGCACCAACCTTCAGCCCTGCATGATAAAATCTATGTATATACAGATTATAGATAGAAATTATTGATAGAGACTTAATTGGTGACTTCATAGGAATAAGATCTCCCCAATGAGGAAAATCCTTCTACCAAGGAAGATGTGCAATGTCTCTTAAACTCTTGGTCTTAGAAACTTGTTAAGGGCACATGTTAAATGACTTGTCTGTGTTCACACAGTCTGTGTCACAGGTATGATTTGCCCTTATGTCTTTCTGGGTCCAAAGCCAGTTTTCTACATACTACACCACCATCAGTTTCTAGTAGATTGCATTTTTATACTTTGTATTTTTATTTATATTTTTTGTATTTATACCATTTTCATATGCAAATATATCTTTCACCCTTTCTCTTGCTAATCAAACAACTCCTTGTAATAAAGACTTTTAAAAAGGGGAATAAAAACATTCAGGATATCTAAGCCATACCTCAAATGTGTTCAACAGTCCATGCAATATTCCATACACATATTCTCCTCCTCTGCAAAAACGGTAAGGGAGGTACATTTTCCCCACCTTTTCCTGGTGCCAAGCTTCATCATTTTTTTTTTTTTTTTGCATAGCATTCTCTTTTGTTGCTGCTGCTTCTACTCCTGCTGCTGTTGTTGTAATAACTGAGTTATCACATTTTTTTTAAGCTCAATCTTTGAGTAAATGTCAAAGACACTGCTCAGAAAAATAGACTTGAAAATGATCTACCTGTATATGAATCAGCAAGGAACTCCATGCTCATTCCTTTATTCTGAATGTTCCCTACTGGAACAAGTGACTGTGATATGAGTTTCAATGTCCAGGTATAACATAATGAGTTAGGGAGGAAAAGAGATAACTCCGAAGATGAATTTCCCAGTATGTGTGGGTTTAAATCTGAGCCTTTATGACAAGTCAAGGCTTCTTTGTATGTTCTTGGAACAAAATATTTTTTCATCCTTTTTCTTCTTTTCATGACAGTTTTACTATTTTTGGTTGATATCTAATACAATAGAAGATTTGAGATATTTATCTTGTTTGGGGGTTGCGGTATGAGCTTATCAGAAATGGTTGAACTTTGAATTATCTGTCTGCTCTTTATCTTATCTAAAAGTTAGCTTTTTTCTGCATGAAACTTAGATATAGGAATGAAAAGGGAAAAATTATTTGTGGTAAATTGCAAAATCTTTAACTCTTTGTGAATACTAAATAGAGATCAAATTTTATTATTTTCAATCTTTGACCAAAATATTTAGAAACATCTCCCATTGCAAATGATCACAGCTATGATCAAATTAGAATTGTGGGAGTCTAGATGTAGACAGGATCCCTGAAGCTGACATTTCTACCAGTCATAGTTTTGGAAAAAGATGTATTTTTATTTTAGAGTATTGGCTAATTTTATTGCACTGAATGAGGTTTTGCTTCCCCCGCCCTCATCTCTACCATCTAATGGAATGTTGAATTGTAGCTGTGGGAGCAATTGAACAGCTGTAAACTGGAAAGACTATTGAGTTGCTAAAATGATAGAGCCAATATAGTTAGATTTCAAAATCAATAGTTCAAATTGCAGACTAGGAGGCTTAGACCTTTGGGTCACCCATGAGGGTACAGTTAGCCCAGACTTTGGCTTGGTTCCCTTGTCTCTCCATTAGGTTAGCGTAATTTCGCCTCACTTCACTTACTGAATGCAAGAATGAATGGCCTCTTAGAAAATGACAAACATTTGTTGTGATGCTACCTTTTTGATGAGTCACATGTGGCCTACAAGTGGTTTTCATGTAAAGGGATGAAATTGTCCACTAATATGTAGTGGTGGATCAATAAAGCAGGCAAAGATTCATGATAAAAGAAATAGAAAGAGAATGAACATATGATAGCAAGATTATATTACTTTTCTTGAATCATTTTCTTTAAAGGATATATTAGTGTGTTTTTTAATATATCATGCATAATGTCCTCCTAGGGTCAATGTGGTCCCAGAAGTAGAGAACACAGAAGACCTTAGTCATCAGAAGACCAAAGTTCTAATCCAAAATACTTAACTTACAGCCCATCAGAGACTGGGCAATCATTTAATTTTTCTGAGCCTTAATTTCTTCAGCTATAAAAAAGGAACTATAAGATACATTAAACTATGATTCTTGTTATTTGTTTTATAGGGTTTGATTCTACAGTCCTTTTTCCCAGTATGAAGTTATATTTGCTTCTTAGAATTTTAAACAGAAAATGCAATCCTGTTAGAATATTTTTTTGTATTGTATTCTCTACCCTTCCCTTATTGGTCCATGTTGGGAACTTACATACACCCCAATCTGCATGTAGATTTTAAAGACCTCAGCACCTTCCTCCTTTCTCCAGCTTTCCTGAGAGAATATAGAATTTCCTTGCTCAACTATACAGATTATCCTTTAATAAATCTTTTTTGACTCATGAGTATTATGTGAAAGTTTTCTTTTTACTTCTCTGGTGCAGATGCTGATTTCTCACATAATCATTCATTTGGAAAGGTCTTAGCTGCCAAATAAAGGAATGGGAAAAGGTAGAGAAAGCTAATTGAATTTTGTAATTTCAAAACTCTTGGGAATCACAGAGAGAGTCCTTTTTCAAATTGTAGAGCTGAATGCCCCTAAGTCATTTTATGTACCCTACCCATCACATAAGGCTTTCATAGGGACCTAATGAGATAACGGAGACCAAAGCACCTTGTCAACTTCAAAGTATTAGACAAATGCAAGATGACAGAATTTCATGTTTCTTTAATATCATTTCATTCATTTTAATCGGATTTTTCTAAATACAAAATTTCATGGCTATAGTTCATTGTCTAAAACGTACTTGGCATAACAATGAAATAAAATACAGCTACTATTACATGACCTCTTTGTTAGCATTATCATCACCAATAAAATGTTTATTAAATACCTTTTATGTGCAAAACAATCATTTCTGAGTATTTACAAGTTCTATACTACTTAGTAGCTTTAAGATTCTCTAGGTTCTGTCATTGTCTTGCTTTGTACATGCACCTAACTCCTGAATAGAGATTTGCACTTTTGAGGTTCTGCTACCTTGACATGTATTGCTTTCTAAGATATGATCTTCAGGCACATTTGTAGCTTTTTCATTTATCTGTAATGTGGTATATTTTTATACACTATAACAATCATTACTAGAACAAGCTTGATAAGGAGGGAACTATGCTTGCATATACAATATAATGTATTTCACTGTATACAATTTGAATTGCTAATAGTGGGGAATGACTTAAAAATACAAGTTGAAAACAACATTCTTCAGGTGATGGAAAAACAATATACCCCTTCCCTGGCAGAAGAGTAAACCCTACCTTAATTGATGCTCAGGAGGGGAAAAAGGAAGATAGCAACAGTGCAGAAGGAATTTCAGTCACTTAACTTTTAGACAGTATTATGTTTTAATCCTTTGCAAAGGAAAATGTAATGGTTATAAAAATGCAATGAGCATAACCAGGGAAAATGATGCTGTCTGCTGGATATAAAAATATTCCTCTCAGCAACCAACGTTATTTAGTTGGTCTGCACTCTTTAGAATAAATCCCTAAAGGAAGGAAGTTTCGAGAAAAGACATTTTGTGCTACATTTCTCTAACCAAACTTGGTTTCTTAATACAAGGAATTCACTTTTTATAGTACTTTATTACTCTAAATTGCTTTATATACATTATCTCCTTTATTTATCACAAGTACTTTGTGCGGTTATTGTTTTTGCTTCTCAGATGAGGGAACTGAGGCTGAGATTCAGTTACTTGTTTATAATCACACAAAGCCTAAAAGCAACAGAGCCCCAGATAGACTCTGAGCTCTGTTTCTTTGATAAATCATACTGTCTCTGTCTCTTCTATTATATAAACAGAACAAGGATATTAAAAGCCTTAGTATCCCACTCGTTGTTTGAGATCCCATGGAAAGGACAAATCACAACTAGTAAGACAATATGGTATAGTGGAAAGATTTCTAGCATTGGAGTTAGACAGCCATGGAATCAAATCAAATATCGTAAATTTTCTAGCTTTATCCTCTCAGACAAGTTATTTAACTTTTGTGTTTCCTCATTTGTAAAATGAGGTATTTTTTATGACCCCCAAGACCCATTCTTGCTCTAAATATCTGCCCCTACAATCTGATGAAATCTTATGAAATCAAAACTGTCAAATACTTAATTAGTGTCTACTATATGCTAAACACATATTAGAAACTGAGTTTAGTGATGTGAGAAGCTTCAAAGTCTTGTTGAATTTAAACTCTTATGCCGATGAAAATAGACAATTTTCTATGTCATCTACATATCTAACTTGTAGTGGTCATGGACTTATAGGAAGATAATCATGCATCACCTCAAAAGGATCCAAAGTTCATCATAAATGAATGCAACTGAATTCTAGAAAAAGTTATGGAAAAAGAAGAATCCATTCCTAAAGTGTAATCAAGTAGTCCCAAGTCAAATAATGTCCTTATTCTTTTTTTTTTTTTTTGTATCCTCAATGCCTAGAAAACCTGATAGCAGGGAAAGGTAGAGAAGGGAAGGGAATAAACATATATTAAACACCTACTATGGGCCAGATGGTATCCTGAGCACTTAAAAAATAACTCATTGGATCCTCACCATAATCTACTGGGAGGTAGAGGCCATGATTACTACATCTTACAGTTGAAGAAATTTAGGCAAACAGAGATTAAGTGACCTTTCCAGTATGACAGTGCAAATTTGTGTCTGAGACTCAGTTTGAACACAAGTCTTTCTGACTCCTCATCCACTATTCAATCTATTATAATATTTAGTTGTCTAAGAGTGGCATGTTGATTAAGTGTGGTATAGAACAAGGCTTCTTAAACTTTTTTTCACTTGTGACCCTTATTTCCCTTCGATATTTTTGTACAACCCCAGATATATAGGTATTTAAAAATAGCTGTACAAATCAAACATTTACTGATAATCATAAATAATTTTATTTTAAAACAATTCTTTGGTATACACATAATTTTACTATTTTAAAAATATGAAAACAAATTTGCATACAATAAACTATTAAGAATTCTAGGCTCAAAGGTGTGTACTAGCTATCTCTTTAAATCTCAATAGTCATAAAAAAATCAGAAAGCAGCAAATATAAAAAACTGAAAAACATGTGGGAGAGGAATAAAATTATAGAATTGGATGATTTAGGCCTTCCTATTATTAAAATAAATAAAATTGCTATCATGATCAAAAAAAATGAAATGGAGTAACAGATGGCTAGTGACTACAAGAAACCCTGAGTATTATTTTAGTATACTTGGTATATGAGAAGGGGAGAGGCAGATGGATAGTATCGGATTTGGAGTCTAGAAGAAAAATCTACATTCAAATCCCATATCATATATTTAATAGATGTGTCACTTATTAGTAAGTCACTTAACCTAAACTTTAATTTCTTCATCTGTAAAATAGGCATAATAACAGCTATTATCTTACTGAGTTGTTCTGCGAAACAAAAGTGATAGTTGATATAAAGTACTTTGAAGACTGTTAAGCACTAATTAGATATTTGTGACTATCAATCTATCAACAAAGATGTATTAATCAATAAACATTTAGTAAGTGTCTCTTTTGAGCCAGACAGTGTGCTAAGCACTAGAGACAGAAGAAGCAAAGTCTACTGGGTACCAGACACTGACTATGTGATTTATTTATAAAGACAAAGAAACAGCTCTTTCCCTCAAGGATCTTATATTCTATTGGGAGAAAAAAAAATATAAGTATATATATATATATATGTATCTGCATATATATATATATGTATCTGCAAAATAAATATGTAAATATGAGATAATGGGAGGAAGTAGTGACTGAGAGGAACTCATGCAAAATCTTATGATTGATGTGTTATGAATGTCATTTGTAACAGATCTATCAACTACTGTGTTGATTTTGTCATTCCCTTCTATAGAGTTTACTGTATTAAGAACTTGCAAGGGGATGTTAAAATTTTTCTGCTTTCAAACTTCAAGAGTTTTAACTGTACTTAAATTTATAAAATAATCTTTGTGTACAATAGAAGGGAAAGAAGACACTTCAGCTTTCCCCTTGAATCACTGTAAATGAGCACAGCTGGCTCTTTATTTCTTATGAAGTACCAGCTGTAGTGTCTTTATAGTAAAACCCTTCAAATATGTCTGGCCCTTGCATAGAAAACCTTATTTAAAAAGACATGTGATAATCGACTGAATGGTCTTTTTATTGTTTCAATATCATAAAGAGTTGACCTTAGAGGTAAGAAGACCAGAGTTCAAACCTCTCTTTTGTTATACACTGACTGGCTGTCTCTGGGGAAGTCATTTAACCTCTAATTTCCCACCATCAGCTCTGTAAGGCTAAAAATTTCAGAGAAAGTTCTCATCTTAATTGGTACAGGAAATTCATCACTAGGACCCTCCTATTTTAATGAAATCAACATGGGGAGGGGAGAGGGAAGGAAAAACTAATCAAATATAGTCTTATTTTAGCATTAAACCTTAAAATAAGATAGATTATTCTCTGAAATATGGTTAGTTGGACTTAATTCTTGAGGACCAAAATGACATCACTATGAAAAAGTCAAGTTTCAATGTGACTGTAGCTGATCAGAGTAATATGAGCTCTGAATGTCCTACCACAGGTTAGGCACAAGTAGCCTGTGTGAACATTTGAGGTGGATATGCTAAATTTGTGCATCCTGCATTTCCTTTGAGCTGTTTCAATTCTGCTTTGCTCATAAAGCGCAGCACCTTCTGAGCAGTCTTGTGCCAGTGTCTCCCATGTCACACAATCAGTTCCAAAGTTCTTGAGAGAGACCTTGAGAGTGTCCTTGTATCACTTCTTCTGACCACCATGTGATTGCCTGCCCTGTGTGAGTTCTCCAATAATAGTCTTTTTTGGCAAGCCTATGTTTTACATTCGAACAACATGGTCAGCCCATCAGAGTTGTGCTCTCTGAAGCAAAATTTGAATGCTTGCCAGTTTAGTTCCAGTAAGGACCTTGGTGTCTGGTACCTTATCCTGCCAGGTGATCTTCAGAATCTTTCTAAGGAAGTTCAAATGGAAATGATTCAGTTTCCTGGCATGGTGCTGGTAGACTATTCATGTTTTGCAAGCATATAACGATGAGGTCAGCACAAAGGCTCTGTGTTCACAGAATTTACTCAATTCAGTAGTCAGTCTAATACCTCTTCTCTTCCAAACTTTCCTTTGGAGCTTCCCAAACACTGAGCTAGTTCGGCAATGCAAGCATGAACCTTATTATCAATATGTACATCTCTGGAAAGTCCAATACCAAGGTAAGTGAATTTATCCACAGCATTCAAAACTTCTCCATTTGCTGTAAACAATGGTTCCATATATGGATGGTGTGGTGGTGGCTGATGGAGCACCTGTGCTTTCTTGGTGTTAATTGTTAGGCAAATGGAAAACTTATTAAAATGGAGGGAATAATGGGAGGGTGTTTGATGGGCATCACTTGAACTTTACTCTCATCAGTATTGGTTCAAAGAGAGAATAATATATACAATCAGTTGAATATAGAAATCTATCTTACCCAACAGGGAAATAGGAGGGGAGGAGATTAAGTAAAGGATGGGGAGCAGACTGACAGAAGGGAGGGCAGATCATGAGAAGTAGTTGGTAGAGAAAAGCAACACACTGTTGAGGAGAGAAAGGGTAAAAGAAAAAGGAAGAAAAAACAGGAAGAAAATAGGATGGAGGGAAATACACAGTAAACATAACTAAATGACAGTGGAATGATATCTCCAACAAAAAAAATGAATAGCAGAATGGGTAAAAAACAAGAATCCTACAAGAAACTCTTGAAGCAGAAGACATATACAGAGCACAGGCAAGGTGCTAGAGCAGAATCTATTATACTTCTGCTAATGTAAAAAAAAAACACAAGGGTAGCAATCCTGATATCAAACAAAGCAACAGCAAAAACAGACCTACTTAAAAGAGATGAGGAAGGAAAATATATTGTGCTAAAAGGTACCATAGACAATGAAGCTTTGTCATTACTAAAGATATATGCACCAAGTGGTAAAGCATCCAAATTCTTAAATGTTTAGTGAGTTGCAGGTTCATGACCAAGCAACAGATAGAAAGCTTTATGAAATGTAAAATAGATAATATTGATTATATTACATTGAAAAGCTTTTGCACAAACAAAACCAATGCAACCAAAGCTATAAAATAAAAACAGAGAGTTGGCAAACAATCTTTACAGCAATTATCTCTATAAAGGCCTCATTTCTCAAATATATAGAGAACTGAATCAAATCTATGAGAAATGGTCAAAGGAAATGAACAAGCAGTTTTCAGTTGAAGAAAGCAAAGATTTCTATAGGTATACGAAGTAGTGCCAGAAATCCCTTTTGATTCAAGAAGCCCAAATTGAAACAATTCTGAAATACCCTCTCATACCAATAAGATTGGCTAATATGACAAGAATGGAAAATGACATACTGGAGAAGATGCGGGAAAGTTGGGACACTGATGCACTGTGGTGGATCTGTCCACTGATCCAAACATTTATGAGACTAATTTGGCACTATGCAGATAGGACTGTGCTTACCCTTTGATCCAGAAATATCTAGATCAAACTACTAGATTTGTATCCCAAAGTGTTATAAAGGGTAGGGGGGGGGAGAAACTATATATGCAAAAAATATTTGTAGCAGCCATTTTGTGTCAGCAAAATATTGGCAATTGAGAGGATGCCCATCAATTAGTGAATGGCAGTATATGAATAAAATGGAATACCATTATGCAATAAGAAATTGATGAACAGGCAGATTTGAGAAAAAAACCTGGGAAGACTCATACAAACTGATGAAAAGTGAAATGAGCAGAACCAGGATAATACTGCCCACAGTATCAGCAACATTGTATGATAATCAACTACAAATGACTCAGCTCTTCTCAGTAACACTATGATCCAACATAAGTACAAAGGACTCACTAGGGAAAATGTTATTCATGTCCAGATAAAGAATTGATAGATACTGAATGCAAATGAAGCATACTTTTTTCATTTTGTTCTTTTTCTCTTTTTTTTATATGTTTCTTCTTTCACAAGTCTGACTAATATGGAAATATGTTTTATTTCATAGCATATGTCTAACTAGATCAAATTGCCTACCATTTTAGGAAGAGGGGAGGGGAGGGAACAAGGGAAGGAGAAAAATTTGGAGTCAAAATCTTCTAAAATGAATGCCAAAAATTTCTTTGACATGTAATTGGGGAAAAAAATAAAATACTATCTTTAAAAATAAAGAAACAATTTTTAAAAGTAATCTCTCATTAGAATGAAAGTTCCTTGAAAACAGGTATATCTTTCTTTCTGCTTGTTTGTATTCTGATAGTTTAAGCACAGTGTAGGAACATAGGAAGCACTTAATGAATGTTTTTTGAGTGCCTTGAATTTTTGGTGAAACTGAGAGTTAGTCCAATCATTATGGAAATGATTTGGAATAAGACTAAAAAAATAGCAAAAATGTCTATGCTTTTTGACCCAGAAATTTCAAGGAAACAAAAGACAAAGATCCAATATAAATTAATATATTTACATCTAAATTTTTACTCTTGAAGTTATTACAATGAAAAAGCTACAAAAATAGATAAGCATCAATTGGAGAACAGCTAAAGGAATACCATGGTATATCTTGTCAATAAGCTTTTATTAAGTACCTACTATGGATGAGGCCTTTTGCTAAGCACTGGGACCACAAAAAGAGGTAAAAATCAGTCCTGATGCTCAAGGAATTCATAGTCTTTGTAGAATGTGAATGTAATAGATACAAGAAAGCAATGAGAGACATATTAGCTGATAAAAAGGTAAACAGAAGCCAAAAGCAGCAAACATGATAAATACAATAATGTAAACGGAAATATCAATAAAATTGAAATTTAATGCCAGGTAATTATATTAATAACCAACTTGACCCTAAAGAAGGCATATTAGAATACACCTTCCTCTCCTACAGTAATAAACTCTAGGACACTGAATAAATAATGGAACTTGGTGCGTTAATTAGTTTTGCTGAACTCCTTTTTTTTCTCTTTCATTTTATTCTTAGTTACCAGGATGGTCCTCTGAGAGAATTGGTAGGCCATACTGGGAGCTAGAAGTGATGTAAAAGGAAAAAGAAGCAATAATGCAAATTTTCTCAGGGTTAAAAAAAAGACATGCTAATTCTTATCCTGGCACAGTCTAATTAGGTATAAAACCCTAGGCAAATTGTAAAACCTCTTTAGTTAAACCTGTTTTCTCACAGATCAAATGGTGCTGGCCCTAACATGAGGCCCTTTCCATTCTTGATCCAATGATTCAAAATATAATTTCAAACACAAATTCAAAATACAAAATGGGTTTTGTATACTTGCAAATTATCAATATTGATACTTCTTACCTGCAAAGCATGTTGTCCTTCACAGTGGACTGACCCACTGTATACATGCCACTATCTATGGTACTTTACTAGGCAGGAACTCCCAACATGATAACTTCCTCCTCCTCCTCATAAGAAATGTGAGAGAAAGAATGAAGTTTCTTTCAAAGAATATCTCATCTGCAATGTCAGCTACAAGAAACATCAGGTTTGGTTTAATAGTGGTAGAGTGTGATATGTATTAATCCAATGTGATCTTCGAGGTCAAGTTAAAGAGAATGCAGGGAATGACTGCTTATTGGCTTCTGAATCATCTTTTATTCCTCTATGTAAAAAGATGTGGAGAATGCTCATCAGAAAATGCTATATTTTGGAACCTAAATAATACTTTTTCCCCCTAATTTCTTCTGTGTCTCCTTTTGTCATTGCTTTTGAGATCACTGGATCATGGATTTAGAGCTGGAAAGAACCTCTGGGGTCATGTAACTCAACTTGCTTATTTTTTCAGATGGAGAAACTGACAGCAAGAGAGAGTAAGTGAATTGCCCAGCGTCATATGATCACATCTCAACTTCACGTATTCTGATTCCAGAACCAATGCCATGTCCACAATAAATACTATTCCGGCTCTCAGATTCCAGTGTCTCAAACACTTTAAAGCAATAGTGTCAAACCCAAATAGAAACAGATCCCTGCAGGCCTCAAATTGACTTGGACAACCACAAATCAAAATGATATATTTTGCATTGAAGTTTTCTTTATTTTCTTCAGTATTTCCCCTCTTAAATTTTAATGTTTCCTTCACTATTCAGGAATTTTGAGGGCGCTAGAAAGGAATTTGGCAGCTCTCTTTTAAAGTGTTCCATGTTCCTAAGATTGGATCTGTCATTCCTTTTATTTCTTCGGTAGCCTACTCATACAATATTCCACTCAAGAAATGAAAGAGAAAATGAAACAAAAGAAAAAAAATCATAAAGAAGTACTACATCCAACCAGATAGTTTTAGGGGTGTTTATTCTATTGATTTTTTTCCCTCACAGGTGTCCTTCTTCCCTGTCTCCTGCCTGACTGCTTTTAATCAGGAATGAAGAGGCCACGTTCGCACACGTGTTTCGGGACTCTGAAGTTCCCCATAGGCAGTGAGTGCCCTTCCATGGGAGACAACACGTGCTATTTCACCCAAGTGAAAAGCTGCCCCTTCTGCCACAGCTCACTATCTCAAGGTAAAATGTAAAATGGCAACAGTCAAAAAATAAATCCTGCTTCAATTCTATTGATGCCTGACATACTTCAAGCTGCTCTCCCCTGTCACATCATCTTTGTTCCATACACTATAAAAGAGTGAGCTTTGTACCCAGGACATGCAGTCACAATCCTTCTGATCCTTCCAGTCCCTAGTAAGCATGAGGGGAATGGAAAACGGCTAAGAAAAGGAAAACATAACTCCCACAACATCCTCTTCAAAGCACCAGACATATCTATTATTTTGTTTCAGTTCAGTTCAGTTCAGATGTCCTTTGAAACAACAATGTTTAAATGCCTCTACTAATAGTATTCATCTCCTTTGACTCTCTCACGGCATCGTAGAATCTCAGAGTTCCAGAAGGGACTTCAGAGGTAATCTAGTCTAAACCATTCCAAACAGCAATCTTCTTTGTCATCTCCTGAATAAATCCATCAATCTCCATTTCTGAGAAATTTACCACCTTGTAAGGCTGTCCTACTTTGGGGCATACTCTGACTAGAAGGAAGTTTGTTCTAATATCAAATTAATAACACTTGTTCTGAATCTTGGACCCACTGTTCCAAGTCCTTTCCTAGGCCTAAGAAGTCTATTGCCTTCTCTCTGTGACAATTCCTTTTTCAGGTTTTAAGTACACAAAGACAAAAATAAAAACAGTTTCTGCCCACAGAAACTTGAATTCTACTTCTGTCAAATATATATTCTATAGGTAACAGCTAGATGTTTCAGTGGACAGAATGCGGGCATGGAACCAGGAAGTCTTAAATTCAAATCCAATCTCCAACTCTTACTAGCTATGGGAAGCTGGGCAGATCATTCATCTTCTGTTTGCCTCACTTTCCTCATTTGAAAATTGGGGATAATAGGACCAACTTTCCAGGGTGACTGTGAGGATAAAATGAAGTAATATTTGTAAAGTGCATTGAAAAAGTCAAAGCACTATATGAATGCTACCTATTATTAGTGGGTCAATAAAACACTTAAACAGCTTGAAGAAGGCAAGACTACTAAGCACTTGGAAGGAGAAAAGGAGGAAACAAAAAAGACCCCCATGTAGGAGGCACCATCTGAGGCTTATCTTTTTAAGATGTCAGGGAGTCAGTGAATAAAGGATTACTTGTAGGCCTGGGAGACTGCGTTTGCAAATACAAGGAGGTGAGAGATTGTTCTATATAGGGAACAATGGTTTTGAAGGGTCAGTTTGATTGGGATAGAGGGGAATGATGCAGATAATATGAAATAAGATTAGGAAGGTCAATGGGAGCCAAATTATGGAAAGCCTCAAAAGTGAGAGACTGAAGATTTTTAAAATTTTACCCTAGGAAATATCTAGAAGCCATCCCAATAAGATTAGAGATGAAGCAAGAGTGTTCATTAAAACTACTATTATCCAATATTGTACTAGATATCTTAGCTATAGCAATAAGAGAAGAAAAGGAAATTGAAGGACTCAGAATAGGCAATGGGAAACACAACTCTCAATCTGCAGATGATATGTCTTACAGAATCCTAGAGAATCAACTAAAAAGTTGTTGGAAATAATGAACAGCTTCAGTAAGGTGATAGTATATGATCATCAGCTTTTCTATATATTACTAACAAAATTCACCAACAAGAGATGGAAAAAGAAATTCAATTCAAAATAATGATAGATAATATAAAGTAGTTGGGAGTCTATCATCAAGACAAACCCAGGAAGTATATCAACACAATTACAAAACACTTTGCACACATATAAAGTCAGATCTAAACAATTGGAAAAATATAAATTACTCATGAAGGCTGAGTCAATATAATAAAAATGACAATTTTAACACAATAATTTTCTTATTCAGTGCCATGCCAATAAAACTAACAAAAATATTTTATAGAGTTTGGAAAAATAATAACAACATCAATTGGGAAGAACAAAAGGTCAGGAATAACGGAAATTAATGCAAAAAAACCCAGCAAAGTAAGGTGGCTTTGAAGTTCCATATCTCAGACTATATTTTAAAGTGGCAATAATCAAAACTATCTGGTGTTGGCTAAGAAACAGAATGGTGGATCAGTGAAATAGGTTAGGTACACAAGAGAGTAATAAAGGATGGCAGTAATTCACTGTTAGATATACCCAGACATCCCAGCTTCTGGGAAAAGAACTCACTATTTGACAAAAACTGCTGGGAAAACTAGAAAATAGTATGGCAAGAACTAGGTGTGGACCAACATCTAAAATCATATACCAAGATAAGATCAAAACAGGAACATGATTTAGACATAAAGAGTACCATAAGCAAATTAGAAGAACACTGAATAGCTTGCCTGTCTTGCCTGTCAGATCTATGGAGAAGGGAAAATCTTATGACCAAACAAGATAGATAGATAGAGAGAGAGAGAGAGAGAGAGAGAGAGAGAGAGAGAGAGAGAGAGAGAGAGAGAGAGAGAGAGAGAAGAGAGAGAGAGAGCATGGTAAGATGTAAAATGGAAAAATGGATCACTTTGATTAAATTATTAAAAGGTATTTGCACAAATAAAACCAATGCAACCAAAATTAGAAGGAAAGCAGAAAGCTGGGAAACAATTTGTATATCAAGTGTCTCTGCTAATGACCTCATTTTTCAAATATATAGAGAACAGAGTCAAATTTATAAGAATGCAAGTTATTAGCCAGTCAATAAATTGTTAAAGGAACAGGCTGTTTTCAGATCAATAAATCACAGTTATCTAAAATTATATGATGTGCTCTAAATCACTACTGATTAGAGAAATGAAAATTCAAACAAATTTGAGGTACCACCTCACACCTATCTGATTGGCTAATATGACAGAAAAGGAAAATAATAATTGTTGAAAGAAATCTTGGAAAATTAGGACATTATGGTATTATTGGTGGGGTTATGAAGTAATCCAATCATTTTGGAAAGCAATTTGGAACTATGCCAAATGGAAATCAAACCATGCATACCCTTTGATGCAGCAATAACACTACCAGGGCTATAGTCTAAAGAGATTTTTTTGAAAAATAACCTATTTGTGCAAAAATATTTATAGCACTTCCTCTTGTAGTGGCAAAGAATTAAAAGTTTAGGAGATACCCTTTAATTAGGGAATGGTTAAATAAACCATACTATACAATAGAATACTATTGTGTTATAAAAAATGATAAACAGATTTCAGAAAAATATGGACTTACATGAATTGATGCAAAATGAAGTGAGCATAAATGCAATACTGAATATAGTAAGAGCAATATTGTTTGATGGCTTAGGGATTCTCAACAACTAATAGTCCAAGACAAAGAACTCATGACAAAAAAGGTATCCACATCTATTAAAAGAACTGATTAAGTCTGAACACAAATTGAAGCACACTGTTTTTCAGTGGGTTTTTTTCAATTTCTTTTTTCCTTTGGTTTGTTTCTTCTTTCACAACATGGCTAATAATGGAAATGTTTTCCATAACTGTACATATAGGATCTATATCAAATTGTTTAAGGTAGATAATTGAGGGAGGGAGAAAGTTTCCAACTCATTTTTTTAAAATGAATGTTAAAAATCATCTTTACATGTACTTCAGAAAATACTATAAAATACAAAAAGAAAATCCTATAGGTAATGGGAAATAATTCACAACATTGCATTAGGACTAGTTTTCATTAACATGTGTCCTGTAATTGTGAGGTCTGGGGCTTCTGGGGCTCTTTCTTCTCATTTTCTTTTTACTTTTGCTAATGCCATGCCAAGTATTATCTTCATACACAGGTACCACTTTTAAAAATGATTGTGGTAGTAAAGAAATAAAGGAATTAGTCTAGAGTAGAAATGAAGGGGAAAATCTTTAGAGAAAGTGTTGCCACTAGCATTGAGACAACGAGTAGCACAGGGCCAAAATTTTGGGGCCCTTATGCAATATTTGTAAAGATCACAGCCATGAATGATGGGTAGTAACTCTGAGAAAGGAGAAGCAGGGAGAGAACTTGTTTTTTGTTTTTTTTAAGTGAAATAATTACTACTACTGTGCTGTTATCCCAAGGTCATTGCTGTTTCTTTGCTTACTTACCACCTCCAGAAAAGACGTCTGCATTTTCTTATTTTCTAATAAAGTCAATGTCCATGCCTCTAGCTATCTCTCCCTTTCTGTGCACACTAAATGGTTTATGTGCATTCTCATTTGCTACACCTATCATTGCATCTGAGGACCAATGCTTTAAAGGATGTAACCCCAGATTCCAAAACATGAAATGTGTTATATTCACCCAGATGAATACAATGAATCTCAAACTCTTAATGATCACGTCACAAATACTGGTAAAGTCCCCATGGACTTTAATACCACTTCCTTCCCCATTCTACCTTCCTAGAGTTTGCTAATAAGCCATCAGATTGACTGATTGGAATTTCACCTCCTTATTTTTCACTGCCTACCTGTATATTCTCAGGGACTATACTAATGAGTGGTGCAATGTCCAACAGTAGCAAGCACAGGAAAAAGCATTAGGAATGCATGGGTAATCTGCAACTTGTATAATTGAGAGTTGATATTTTTGTTGGTAAAGAATAATTAGACTTCTGGAATAATAAGAAATATCACCATATATTTACAACATAGTTTTCTACACTTTTACAGGATAGATTTTGAATGCCTTGGCATAAACAGAAAATGTAGGCAATGTGTGATTAAATATTCCAGATACAACTTATTCTAAATAATAAAAGTCAGTGTGCAAGCATCATTTCGGTAGCCATTCATTTCTAATAAAAAGACAAGCTTATAGGCTTAATAAACACACAAAACATTATTGAATCATAAAGTGGCTAATTAGTTTTGTGAATTTAAAGTGCTGTGTTTGCACATGAAAACTAATTACAGATTATATGCATCCTTGGATCAAATGCCTTTCCCTTTGTTGTCCCAAAGGTTATAAGACCAGATTCACTAGAGGTTGGAGCATTGCCTTACAAGAAAGAGTACAGACTTGGACTTAGTAAATAATCCTTTTATTTACAGTGAAGGTATCTCTCCTTTTTTACTAAAGTAAACCCTACCACAAATATGATCTCTCTCTAATAGCACACACATATTTTATATTCATCCTTTTCCAGAGTTATCTATCACAGTAATTCTTCTGCTTTTGATATTGGATACATTAACTGTAGTCTTCTAACATTTATAAAATTCTGGTAATTAAATACCAGTGTACATAGCTAAATTTAAATCTTCCTTTTGTATGCATGTACATGTGTGCATATGTACATATCCTTTAGAATCTATTATAAGCAAACATATTAAAGGTAATGAATCATAGTAGATAGACAGCTGGATTCAGAGTCAGGAAAGCCTGGAGTAAATTCTTGCCTCTGAAAGAAACAAACTGTGAGACCTCTCAGGGACCTAGGCAATTCTCTAATATTGTAAGTTACAGAGAAAGCACTGACCTACACAATAGATGAGCTTTCTCATCTGGGATTCCTGAATGTCAGTGAAATCATAGGGCTAATCCTTTTAACCTATTTTGAAACAAAACAAAACACGGAATTACAAATAAAATGCAAAATGGGATATGTGTGTGTTTATACATATATATATTATATATATACTATATATAGTATAGATGCAGACAGACACACACACATATACTATATATATACATACAGACATAGAAATATGTGTATATACATATATATGTATGCATACATGGATGTAAGTTTGTATAATTTTTTTTCATGGAATTTGGTAAATTGTGAGAAGGAGATCTGCCTAAGCTATATGACATTATTGTTACTGAATTGTTTTAGTTGTGCCTAACTCTTTGTGACTCTATTTGGGGTTTTCTTGGTAAAGATACTACAGTTTTTTTGTCATTTTCTTTTTTAGTTCAGATGAGAAACTGGGGCAAATAGAATTAATTGACTTGCCCTGAGTCACACAGCTAGGAAATGTGAGAGGCCGGATTTGAACTCAGGAAGATGAGTCTTTATGATTCTAGGCTCAGCAGTCTCTTTACTGTGCCAATTATAAGATTCTCAGATCAGATGAAACTTGAATACAACAGACTAAAGCATTTCAACAGGTGGGTAGTACATTGACTTGGAATGAGGAAGACCTGAATTCAAATTCCACTTGGGTCACTTATTAGCTGTGACTCTAGGCAATTCACTTATCTGCTTCAGTTTCCTCATCTGAAAAAAGTGTGCTGGTCTTAATTATCTCGAGGTATTTTTCATCTCTAATTCTATTACCTGATGAAATTATTGGTAATTTTGTTATAGGATCTTCCCTGCCTGGGTGACATACTACAATAACTATAGTTTTGCGTGTCCACATAATGAGGACTATGGAACATCACTCTGTCAATCTGTAAAGGATGAAAGACAGATTTTTTCCACATAGGGTCCAGATCCACCATCCACAAAAAGCACATCTTCCTATTGGTTGCCTAGAGATCTCTAGCAGGTCAGAATTTCCTTTCCTTCCCTTTCTCCTCATCATATATATTTTTACATTCTTCAACTTCTTGATTCTCTACTTCAACAAATTCAGTTCAATAAACATTTGCCCAATGACTGCTATATATGAAGCATTCTTTTAGGCAGTTCTTTTTTGTAAAGCATAGAAGTAGAGGAGGATCAGTGCCGAGGAATAGATGAATAAATTGTTCCATTTGAATGCAACGCAGCACTATCATGCAATAAAACAAAAGGATAGGGAAGAATTCAGTGAAATGTGAGGGAAAAAACTTGCATGAAGAAAAGTAGAATGAAGTAGAAACAGTGGAATAATTTGTACAGTGACTGTGATGATACAAAGGAAGACAACATACACAGGCTTCAGAGTTCTGTATCAATGGAGTGCCTGATACTTATTTTCCTGGACTTACAAACAGCTATAATACAAGAAATTAAAGCATTTGAACAGGTAGGTGGTATCGTAGAGGAAGAAAGAGAATTTGGAACCCAAAATTTAAAAAATAAAGAATCTTTACAAAGTTATATAGGATAATCTGGGGAACATGGAGATCAATAACATGATGGAAAATCAGGAGTCATTTCTTTTCCTATAGCAGGTGCACCTAACCTAAATTTTAAAGTTAGGCAAGGATTTCTTCTTAGGTAAAGACAACTTTCTCTGACACCATCCTTTGAAGACCACAGCATCCACTTAAAACACTAGCATGAAGCCCTCGGAGGATCTACTGATACATAAGTCATTCTTCTACCACCCCAAGGAGTTCAGAAACTGGCACGGTATAAGAACTGAGACAACAGTCCCAGTTTCCTTCAAGAAAAGCATCTTCTCATTCTACAACTGCTAGCACACTCCTTACCCACAGAAAGGTAACATAGCGAGTTAGCGAAACCTGAAATTTTATCTCAGTACATTAGCTGTGTGACCCTAGGGAATTCACTTAACCTCCCTTAGCCTCACTTTCCAATTCTGGAAAAATTAGAGTTGCAGTGCAGGGATGTTGTGAGGCTCAAATATGATAACTGATCAAGTGCTTTGCAAGCCTGAAAGCTTTGTATGATTTCTAGCTGTTGTGATACCACCCTAAATCCATTTTGCATTGTTTTTTATCTACATGTGCATATTCTAGTTCCCTCAATAAAACATAAACTCCTTGATGGACAGGATAACTTCTCTTTTCTTTAGTAACCCTAGCACCTACCAGTGTGCCTGGAGTGTTAGAGTCACTTAATAAATGCTATTTGATTAATCAGAAATTATGTAGAGAGCTGTTTCATTCAAATGATTAGATAATAAGTCATACTGCAAGGGATTAAGAAGTGAGGGGAGAAGAAATGAAAGCAAGGTCGGTACATAGATTTCTCTAGACATTTGTGAAAAAAAGATGAGATCTGTATGATGATAGCTTCTATTGTAAACACTCTTGGTTATTAAGTGTTTGTTTGGCATATGGAGTTATTGGTGGATAGTAGGCATGTGAAAGGAAGCTATCCATCCTACCCTTCTTCACCAAACTCCTTTTTAGTTTCCATCATTGCCATTCATGCTTCGATGCATCATTTTGTGATTAAGAAGAATGGGACCAGCCTTCAGATAGAATGGTTAAGAATTTGGTGGGAATGGGAGCTTACCAGCATGCCCCAATCATATGTGGATGACAGATAGAGGGCATAATGCAACACAACAGTACTGGCCAAAGGTCTAGGTCAGTAGCATACTTTGTCCCTTATAAATACCCCTGACACACGGTATTGGAATTACAGTTGCCTGAGGGAAAAGATGTCTGCTTCGAACTTCCCAAGAATTTGATGGAAGAGTGATGGTGACCAAGCTTTGTTTTCTGGAGGCGTGTTCTGTCCTACTTTTCCTAGGGACCTGCAGCCACTATACTCACACTTAGGGTACCAATTTCACAAGGCAAAGCCCACTTTTCTCACTCTGAGTACAGTTTGTATTATAATATAAAGCTCATTCATGATATCCCCTCCCCAATTCAGCTAAAATGAACCCAAATTTTGTTTTCTCAAATGTGATTATTGTTTTAATTATTTCGTATCATTGTTTTACATGTTTATGGCATTAGATACATATGGCAATTCCCCGAGAACATGGGAATAGAAGTCCATGAACCTATGGAAGAAAAATGTGTAAAGTGAAAGGATCACCTTTGCAGTTGTGTGAAGGAAAACAGGATCCACAGCTATTGATGAATGTCTTGAGAATGAAACATTTCATCATTTGAAAAATACATTCAATCTTTATAAACAATCATTATTTTCAAGATATTTTAAAAATTCCAACAATAAATATATTTGGAATAATAGTTCCTAATAGGCAACTAGATAGTGCAGTAGCTAGAGCTCCAGACTTGAAGTCAGGAATATCTGAGTTCGAATTTAGCCTCAGACAGTTGCTAGCTGTGTGAACTTAGGCAAGTAACTTAATCTCTGTCTCCCTCAGTTCTTCATCTGTAAACAGGGATAAACGAGAAAGAAATGGCAAACCACTCTAGTAATTTTTCCAAATAAATCCCAAGGACATAGGGTCATATAGAGATGCACATGACCGAATAAGAATAACAAAATAGTGTTCCCCTCAATTTATAAATACTATTTAATATTATTTCAAACTTCTAACTACATTCCTTGGTGACAGCTGTTAAGTAATCTGTATTTAAAAACAAAAACCAGATAAAACAATTCTCAGTTATGTGACAGGGGAACTGAGCTGGCATCAGGGGCATTCAAGAAGGGTCTCTCAATTAAATTTAAGATGACATAGTAAGAGTCTTAGATTACTGGAAAGGCAAAAGAATGATTGTAATGCAAAGAGTCCAAACAAGTACTAGGGGAAAAAATGAAAAAGTTCTTCTATTTAGGGTGCCACTTGACTATATCAGTATCTTTAGATTGGGGCAATGTATTAAGAAATACACACACACACACAAGTTGTGTGCCCATGAAAAAACAGAGTCAAAGTATAGAACTAAGAAAACAGTTGGAATACAAAAATATAAATAACATTTCTTTGGAAAGCATAATGACTTGCACTTTTCACTGCAGGAGAAGGTATTCTAATATTTAAGAAGATGAAAGAAATCAGGGAGAAGCATAGAAGGGGTGTTTTTGTTGTTTTTTGATGTGTGTGTGTGTGTGTGTGTGATATAAAGATAACTATATCTGACTGGTGGAAAGCAGAGATTATTGAATTTCTCAAACAAAATTATAATAGTTAGGTGGAGCCAAGATGGTGGAGTATAAGCAGGAACCTGCCTCAGCTCTCCCTCCAAACCCCTCAAAATACCTGAAAATGACTCTAAATAAATTCTAGAGCAGAGAAAGTCACAAAATGACAGAGTGAAACATATTTTCAGTCCAAGACAATTTGGAAGGCCAACAGGAAGGGTCTATTGAAATGGACTCAGAGCAAAGTGCAGACCAATGGAGGCTGTACCAGTACAGATGGGACTAAAGCAGGCCTCAGGATGCTGAATCATTGGCAGTTACAGCAATTTCCTGACTTCTCAACCAATAAACACCAAAAACAGCTTCAAAGGTCAGTGGGAAAGCTCTCTCACCTAGGTGAGAGAGAAAGATGTGCTCCAGTCTGGTCCATGGCTCTGGCCCTAGTCCCAGCCCCAGGGTGGCAGAAGCCATTGCTGAAGCAGTAGCTGCCTCTGAAGTTCTTTCTCTACAGATGGTGCAGGAATTGAGCAGCTGATCTGGAGTCCTCAGCAGTGGTCCTGGGCCAAGGAGGAGAACTGGCATGGCAGAACTGGTGGCAGTTGTGGAGAGGGAATCCTACTCACAGTTCCAGGGCAGAAAAGAGTGCTTGTCATTGGTCACAGACCAGAGTGTAGTCCAAAAGAGAAGTAAACACCTCTCCTTTGATCATACCACTTTGGAGAAACTGAGAATTTACAGATGCCAAGAGATATCTCCAAAAACAGCTTCACAAAATCCCTGAAACTTGGGGCAGTACACCCTCCACTTAACAAAGAGCACAAAAGTCAAGTAATTGGCTAAGAAAATGACCAAAAAGGGAAAAAATAAGACTATGGAATGTTACTTTCTTGGTGAAAAGGTATTTTCTTAGGATGAGGAAGATGAAAGCGTACAGTCAGAGGAATATCAAAGCATACAATGGAATGAAGACAGCAAGGTCAAGGCTCCTATATCCAAAACCTCCAAGAAAAACATGAAATGGTCTCAGGCCATGGAAGGTCTCAAAAAGTATTTTGAAAATCAAGTATGAGAAGTAGAGGAAGAATTGGGAAGAGAAATGAGAGAAATGCAAGAAAATCATGAAAAATGAGTCCACAGCTTGCTAAAGGAGACCTCAAAAATGCTAAAGAAAATAATATCTTTAAAAATAGGCTAAACCAAATGGCAAAAGAGATCCAAAAAGTCAAGGAGGAGAAGAATGCCCTAAAAAGCAGAATTGACCAAGTGAAAAAGGAGGTCCAAAAGCTCACTGAAGTAAATAATTCCATAAAAGTTAGAATGGAGCAAATGGAAGCTAATAATGTTATGAGAAATAGAGAAATCATAAAACAAAATCAAAAGAATGGAAAAATACAAGACAATGTGAAACATCTCGTTGAAAAAACAACTGACCTGAAAAAATAGATTAGGGAGAGATAATTTAAAAATTACTACTTTACCTGAAAATCATGATTAAAAAAAAAGAGCCTAGACATCATTCTTCAAGAAATTATCAAAGAAAACTCCCCTAGTCTACAATCAAAGGGTAAAATAGAAATGGAAAGAATACACTGATCCCTTTCTGAAACAAATCTCAAAAGGAAAACTCCTAGGAATAGCTAAATTCCAGAGTTTCCAGATCAAGGAGAAAAACTTACAAATATGCAGAGTATTGTGGAAACACAATCAGGGTAACAGCATCTATGCTAAGGGATTGAAGGGCTTGGGATATGATATTCTGAAGAACAGAGGAGCTAAAATTACCACCAGGAATCACCTATCCAGAAAAACTGAGTATAATCCTTCTGGGGAAAAAAATGGAATTTCAATGAAATAGGGGAATTTTAAGCTTTCTTTTTGAAAAGATCAGAGTTGAATAGAAAATTTGACTTTCAAATATAAGAATCAAGAGAAACATGAAAAGGTAATCAGGAAAGAGAAGCCATAAGGGACTCATTAAAGTTGAACTGTTTACATTCCTACATGGAAAGGTGATATTTCTGACACATTAGACCTTCCTCAGTATTAGGGTAGTTAGAGGGTATATGAGTGTGTGTGTGTGTGTGTGTTTGTATGTATGTGTGTATGTGTATATGTTTACATAATATATGTGTAGGTGCATGTGTATGTATGTATATATGTATATATATGTGTGTGTGTGAGTGTGTGTCTGCATGTTTATAGATAGATAGACAGACAGATAGAAAGAGAGACAGGGGCACAGGGTGAGTTGAATATGAAGGAAGGATATCTAAAAAACAAAATTAAGTGTTGAAAGGAATGTACTGGGAGAAAGAAAAAAGGAGAGGTGGAATATAATAAATCATCTCATATAAAAGAGGCAAAAAAGAGCTTTTACAATGGAAGGGAAGAGGGGGAAGGTAAGTCAGCCTTAGTGTCATTCGATTTGGCTTAAGGAGGGTATGACACATTCATTTGGGTATGAAAATCTATCTTGCCCTGCAGAAAGGCAGGGAGGAAGCAGATAGGAGAGGTATGGCAGATTGGTGGAAGTGGTAATCAGAAGCAAACACTATTGTGTAGGGGACAGGTCAGTGGAGAGAATGAAATAAATGGAAGGCAGGACCTGATGGGAGGAAATGTGGTTAGTCTTTCACAACATAATTGTTATGAAAGTATTTTGCATGGCATATGTATGACTATATCAAATTGTCTGCTGGAGGTCAAAGCTTTAAAAATGAATGCTAAAAATAGTTTTTGCGTGCAATTGGGCAATAAGTTGTATAAAAATAGAAATCTATCTTGTCTTACAGGAAAATGGAGGGGAGGTGAGTGGGTAAAGGGGGGAGGGTGAGAGAAGGGAGGACAGTTTGGGGAAAGAGGTGGTTTGGGTGAATGCTGTTGTGGGGTGGGGGAGGAGAGAGATGGGGAGAAAAATTTGGAATTCAAAATTTTATGGAAGTGAATGTTGAAAACAGAAAGTAAATTATATTAAAAAGATCTATAAAAATTATAATAGTTAAGAAATTGAAAATTTAGGTCATTTTTTTACTGCTTTTTCTAAATTAAGTCCTGTTTCAGACCATTCTATTAGATCTGTTATTATATCAATAGAAATAATCAACTAGTATGGGATTTCAAATCCCAAATGTCTGAGCCTAACCCATTCTTTGGTATAATAAATTCCAAATTTGGTTCTTATTTATTGTTTTTTGTGTATATGACAGGAATATGTCTGTAAATTTAAGGTCCTGTCTGCAGAAATACAGATCATAAATACTTAGCAATATGTAACTTCCTTGACTAAGGATAAAGGTGGTTTTAAATGGTTTGAACTGTCAAAGACCACATTATATAAATAGAAGAAAACTGTCTGATGCATTTAACAAGAAAGAATGTTATCACTTCTGAGAATATGAGTATTAACATACGAATCATTTCTACTTACTATAATATCTTTATATAGAAACAATATTCATGGGACTAATTGAAAACTTTTAGGAACAGTGGCTTTGTATTGTAAACAATTTTAAATAAAAGAACTAATAATCTTAGTTTTTTTGAGATTGACAATATGCTTTTGTGAAACCTATTTTTAATATTTTATTCTTGTAGTCTCTTCTTTTGAAAAGTAGACATTTGTTTCAGTTTGCTTTTTTTACTATAATAGACAGCAATCAATTTCAGGATAAGACTCTCTTTTGTCCGCCATTGTGGAACCACTTTCTGGCAATATATTCCATAATTTCTATGGTCACCATTTGCTAAATATCACCTCTCATGCATTTGTCCTATTCCTAAAAGTGATGATTATAGAATCATTGAAAAGTGCTTTGTTTGAATAATTCCAAACTGAATTCAGTATATAATGTATATCCTCAAAAGCCTTCATGCTTTTCCATCAGTTAAACTGCCTGTCTTCTCCCAGCCTGGCTCTTTAAATCCCTTGTTAGCTATTTTCAATTTCCTGGACCCTTGAGACACTTTGACAACCAAACAGACAACACTTTCAGCTTCTGGTCCTGTGGTGAGATGGGGTTGCAGACTACTGACTCTACTTTAGCTGTTGATATTAACTAATGGGATATATCAAGCTGGCCAAAATAGGAGAACATCACTCTAGTCATGTTGTTTTCTGTATGTTTCTTGTTTTAGTTTATGTTCTATCTTTTGTTATATTATGTTCTGTGTCCTATTATGCTCTATCTTTCCTACATGATACTGAAATAATTTTCCTTCTCTGCCTTAGTTTTCATTTTGGCAATATAAATTATTGACCACAGGGGTATGGTAGAGAGAGGAATAGTGAGGATAGTGAAGAGAAGAAACTCCAAGGACTTAGTACCAAGTTGTCTCTTCCATTGTGCATTGAGGCTCAGCTTTGGCAGGGAAAGTTAAAGTTTTCAGACCCTGACAATAGCTTTTCTGCATGATTGATGATCTGCCAATACACTATCATAGTCAAATTTGGTCCTTCTTTAGTTCAGCATGTCCTAGGAATTTCTTGTGGCAATTATCCAAAAAGGTATTCTCTTCCTCAAATGTGATCATTAAAAGAAAGTTATCTTAAAACTGTTTAAAGGCAACTTATATGTAACTAATGACACATTGGTAGAGGAGTGAAGGGAATATGCAGATGTGGAAAATTTAAACATTATCATTATGATTTTATACTTTTTAATATAAAATGCTGTTTACATTCATTGCTTCTAATTCCTTATTTCCCATTCATTTCTTTACCTCTTGCAGTTGACCTTCTGACCCCACTACTTCACTAAAACTTTTTCTCTCCAATGTCACCAATGATTTTTTAATTGCTAAATACAAGTTTTTTTTTTTCCCTTGGTTCCTATTATTCTTGACCTTTATGTGGCATTTGGTTGGCATCATTGCCCACCTTCCTTTCTTTCTCTATGATTTTTCCCTGAGGTTTTTCAATTCTGTTCCATCTCCAGCCCTCACCCATACCTACATAGCCTCCACATTCCCTTCCCCCATCTTTCTGATCACTCATTCTTCTTTGCAGGATTATCATCCATGAGCTGTTTGTAGGTTCCTTCTCAGTATTCTGTCCCTTTCCCCCCATTATTACTTATATAATGAAAATGATAATTTCTCATGAAACCACAAATCTATTATATATAAGATATATATATATATATATATAATAAACAGCATGTAATTTTTTCTTTTTCTCCTTCCCTCCCTCCCCTTATCCTCCCCTAGAGATGGCTAAAATTAGATAGAAATACAGTTAGATGTAAAATCATCCTACACATACTTCTATGTCTTCATATGTCTTTTATTTTTAATGTGTGTATTTATAATAGTCAATATGATTTTCTCAAAATGATTCTTTGTCTTTCTTTTCTTCCTTTTTTTTTCTTGCAAGACAATTGGGGTTAAGTGACTTAAGTGTACACAGCTTGTATGTATTTTGTCTGATGTTAAATTTGAACTCAGGTCCTCCTGACTCCAAGATCAGTGGTCTCTCCACTACACTATCTAACTACCTTGCTCAAAACCATTCTTAAAACAACATTGCTGTCACTGTATACAGTGTATGCACTGTTCTCTTGATTCCTGCTCACTTCATTCTTCATTTTCCATGCCTTTCTCAGACCATTGAGCTGATAATTTCTAATAGCAGAATAGTAATCCATTGCAACCATACACCATGACTTGTATAGGCATTCCCCAGTTGATGGGAATATCTGCAATTTCAAATTTTTTTTTGCCACCCCACAAAAAGAGCTACTTATAAACATCCCATTCACATTCAAAATTGCAACTACAATTTGTGAATTTCTCATTTTATTTTAACTCACTATTTTTTCTCAGACTCTGTTTTTATCCTCTCCCTGTTACCTTATCTTTTCCCCCAATATTCTGTTTTGAGTTTGCTTTTCTTTCCTTTCTATACTCTGTTGATGATTTTATTAGCACTCATGAGTTCAGTCATAACCTCTTTGTAGAGGATATCAAAATCTATTTATTTAGCCCACATTCTTTTCTGAGCTTCCATTCTGCATCAAAAATTGCCTAAGGTTGCATAAGTTAATTTAGATTGGCCAAATGTATCAGAGATGTGCTTTGAACCTATGTTCTCTGGTTGAAGAACAAGTGCTTGTCACCTAATGTCCTTGAGATACCTCAATCTCATTGTCTAAAAGCTACATCATTTCTGCATTTTCACCTGAATGTCCTTTAGGCACCTCAATCTCAACATCTAAAAATATGTCTTCATCTTTCTGCATTTCTTTCAAAAAGTCTTGGCATCCTTCCAGTTATGCAGATTCACATCCTTTACTTTGCGATCTCACTTCTCTTATCCAATCAATTCCTTTCCTTTTGATCTTACCTTTACAACTCCTTTTTCTGGAATCACTTTCATTTAGTCCCTCCTTATATCTTTGCTGGACTAGACCTTCTTTGAGTTCTCTAAACCAGATTTTAACCCTCTCTAATCTATTTTCCATATAGCTGTCAAGTTGCTATTATTAAAGTGAAAATCTGACCAAATTCTCCTTCTTAAAGAGAATTGGTGTCTCCTTATTTCTCTCTATAGCCTATTTCTGGCATTTTATGGGCTTACCACTTTGGTACAAGCTCATCGCACATTGTTTCCACACACATAACATTCTAGCCAAACGTCCTGGCATTCCCCAATGGGGTGCATGCATTCATTTGTGTACAGCTTGATTTTCCCTAGTGAAAATTTTGTTCCTTAGGGGCTGGAAATGTTATGTTTTGTCCTTATATTCCTCACCAGGTATCTCTATTCATAATGTAGATTATGTTTAATAAATGTTTATTGAATTTAAGTGAATGTGTGTTCCTGGTATGCTAGGTTTTCACTTCAACAATTTAACAATAATTTATTTACTTAAAAGAAATTAAAAGAACCACAATATGAGCCTGACTCATAAGGATCTGGGACACTGTTTGATTTCTTCTCCTTAACCATAGTACTTCTGACTCTTTTTGTGGATTTCCTCTTAAGAAAAAAAGGGCTTTCTTTTAGCTACATTGCACTATCAGTTGTTATTTCAGACAAGATACTAACTTGGCTAAGAGAAGAAATATTTGAGTAGAGATCTGTCCATGATTTAAAGGAGAGATTCCCTCAATAGTATTTGTAAGGAGCTTTATAACTGTGAATGTTACATTATGTTGTCTTGAGCACATTAAGAGAGATGGTACAGGAAGGCAAGCTTCAACTCCTTTATTCTTAAGACTCAGAAACACAGGATTCATCAAATACGAACAAGCTAACAGCCACAAGAAGACCATAAGAATGATATGTCAGAAGAGAAAAGGAGAGCCAGAAGACAAACCAAGTCATCAATATCCAAAATCAGGACAGGACAATGGAGAAACACCTTTAAGAACTGGGACTGTCTATGTGGGACTATGACAAGATATACCAATAATTTGATAAAGGTAAAAAAAGTAGAGACAAAATATCTGGGAATGATGTTTGAGTGAAATTTATGGAGACCCCAAGATGAGCTGCATCATGGGAATAGTAGGAGAGTGGAGTACGTTTTACTAATTATGAGTCTCTAAATCCATAGAGTGGATTCAAATGATGTATAAGCAACACATATTCTTCATCACTTTTTAGCTAGAGGGATTCAGGCTCAGTTAAATACGTTAATAAATCCTGGCTTCTTCTACATTACTCTCTATTATGATGATCATGATATAAGAGTGGGTTAGGGAGTAATAGGAACTGAAGTAGAGCAAACTGCTTTCAAACTTTCCCCAGAGCTGGGGAAAATTAAATATTGCATTGCAAAGGTTTCCCTGACTCAGATCAAAAGCAGATGACAACCAAAAATGTGAGACATTAACAAAGTTAAATAAATAGCTATATAGAAGAAAGTTGCTAGAGATGCATGAAAATGTGTAATTAAGTTGAATGCTATATATGCTATATAATATATGTTTACATGGAAGCTTGAGTTAATGATAAAGAGAACAGTTATTTTGAGGTTAAATCTTGCCAACAAAGAGGAACTGCTTGGTAAAGTTCCATCAACCAACCAACCAGCAGGCACTTTCAAAGCACCTACATTGTGACAGCCTTTACCAAGTACTCAGGATACAAACAAACAATGAAACTACCCCTGCACTGAAGGACATTCTATTTGTTTTTTGGAGGAAAAAAGCATGTTTGTGTATGTAAATATATTCACTTTGATTTGTATGTCACCCATATCCTACAACATGACTCATGTCCATATTTAATATTGTCTCAAGATTCAGAGTAGCCCAGGAATATATTTAGATATAATTTTATCAATTAAAATGCTGCACCTTTCTTGACTAACTAACCATTTGCCTAAAGGAATAAACATTTTGATCCCTGAAAGCTAGTAGGATATCTTAGGGTCAGAATAGTGTCTTAGTATCAAAGGTTTAAGTCTAGAAAAGGACCATAACGGTTATCTGATTCAACTCTTTCATTTTACAGAAAAGGAAACTGTGGCACAGGGATTTTTTTTTTTAAATTTTAAACTCCAACGCCAGAATTCAAATACAGAATAGAGAAAAGAACCATATAATAAAGTTATATATTATATATTGAAACTTAAATATAAAGAAATAAAGTAAATAAAAAACATGTCATGCACAGCAGAACATGAGAGGATTCAGAATATATAGCAATAAATTTTCATGTTATGAAAGCCTGTATGATAAATACTACAGGTTGTGCTGAGAGATGTTCATCTTATTTGTCAGAAGGGAATTAAATGGCTTGATTAAAGTCATAGAGGCAGGAAGTTCAGGAGTCAGCTTGGGTTTAAGCCAAGATTTCTGATGCTAAATTCTGAGTTTTGTTTGATTTTTTTCCTCTCCCATAACCATCCCAGTTTTGGAAATATTTTATTGTGGTCCAGTTACTTGTTGTCAAGACATTGGATCTGAAACTTATGTTCTTAGTTGTGAGACCCTCCTCCCATCCATCCACATAAGTAGTTATTAAAGCTATCCCTCTGCTACTGGGAACTTTCATTATTTCTTCTAAGGTTAAAAATTATAAAATTTTGTCTACATAGGGTTAATGTGTTTACCATTTAAATCTGATTGACAGGCAGAATCAATGAAATAAAACATGCCATGTGTTTTGACATAGCCTATATTTATTGATAGCATTTATCTTGAAGTTGGTATTTCAAAATTGCTTTTCACATAATTTAGAATTGATGTTATTCAGAAACACAAAGAACTGCTTTGTTATTCCTCCCCTACAATGATTAATGTTTAATTATGAGTATTTCTGAGTTTTATAGAATTTCATGTCAACAAGAGGTTGGGCCATCTTTTCAAAGTTTTCTTTTACAAGTGAAGAAAGTAGGATATAAAAGTTGAGATCTATGTTCATTTACATGGCCAGATTAAAAAAAAAATGTTTCTTTCAATCTTCCCTCCAATAAATGTCAATCACTATTTTACAGAAGGAAATATGAAACTATATTCTCTGAATACCCTAATAATTACTTTTATATGTTTTAAGCTTTCTTGTGTAATGTGTAAGAATTAATTAATGTACTCTAGTTGTAACCTACTTGACAGGCTGGTAGCAATTTTTATTTGGTGAATGTGCCACTTCAAGGGTTCTAAGATAATCCTTCTAATGTGGCCCATAGATGCTCATTAGACCATCAGAATTTTAGGCAGCTCACAGGTAGGGAATGATACACCAAGGTGAAAAGTTGATGAAATATAAACTTCTATCCCCACTGAAAGCTTCAATCTCCTTTGCGAAGGCCAGAAAATAGCAGCAGCGGGAGAAACATGTGTTTATCGCATGAGTACATGGGTCAGGCATCATGCTAATGATCAGTTTTACAACGAAAGCCAGCAAACAGTTCCTTTCCTCTCATGTTCACGTTGTAACAGAAATACAACATGCAAGTAATGATGTACATACAAGAGGTATGTAATGTAAATCAGAAGCAATCTCAAGTGAAAAAATAATATGGAGGATCTGGCAGAGCTATTAAACAAAGAATGGAATGTATCGTCAAGTAGAGGAACCTAACGGGAGAATGTATGATATTTTCATAGGTTATTTTGCTAAATCATCTAACTCTATAAACAGCATTTTTATGTCTAGAAGATTATGAAGCCAGTTGAATCATTCAGTTAAAAACACTGTTCATGAGGCAAGAATTGGAATTTTTGCTCTGATTCTGCATATCGTAGACATTGCTATTGACTCTGGCTGGCAGTCTTAAAATATCATTAGAATTGAGCAAAACAAGAAAAGTGTAAGTCTCTGGATGGTTCAGCATGATTTTCTGTTTCAGGGTATTGTGAAAGTACTTTCACTCTGGGACATATATATATATATATATATATATATATATATATATATATATATATATATATATATATATATCACCCAAATCTGGGAAAAGTAATAGATTCCATGGTGAGGGAAAGCTTTTCATGATAAAGACTAAGTGAGTGTAGGATTGGGAGACCTTCTGTAGCCTACAACTCAGGCCTACCTTTAAGTGAGTAGGTACCTCAACTCTAACAGAAGTTTTCATCTTTTTGGAGTAGAATCCCAGTGGTAGCAATTGCCATTGCATTCAGAATTCATTGCTCATAATTCAGGAAAATTTAGGGAAAGGGATAATGAATACAAAAAAGCTGTTATTTCTTGGGAACATCTTTAAACAGCTAAGTTTTCTCTCTTCTTATGAATTCAAATTATTTTAAAAATACAGTTGTTTAGGATCAAGAGATTCTAAGTTTAGAATTGAAAGGTACCTTCAGATCACCTGATTCAGCCATCAGTCAATATTAGGGGTGTTCTTAATATCAAAGTATATGATAACCTAAAATATGAGGACTTGTTGAATTTTCAGTCCTCTTGTTTTCTCATTTTAATCTCTTCTTCAGTTAGTTCATTGAATCGCTTCAATTATCAACTATAAGCAGATGACTCTCATTTCTAGCTGTCCAGCCCTAGTTTCTATCTCTAGCTCCTATCCCACAATATATATCATTTATTGGACATTTGAAATCATCCTAGGGTCATTTCACACTCAACATTCCCCAAACTGAAATCATGATCTTTCTCTCCACCAGACATATGCTTATCTCCTGAACTTCCCTATGTCTGTCTAATGTACCACCCTTATTCCAATCACAAGTTCTAAACCTC